>OX038893.1:14536182-15136182 GCA_943789525.1 Agriphila geniculea
CGTCCCCGTCACGGCCCCGTGTCGGCCTCGTCTCGTCCCCGTGTCGGCTTCGTCCCGTCCCCGTGTCGGCCCCGTCCCGGCCCCGTGTCGGCCTCGTCTCGTCCCCGTCCCGGCCCCGTGTCGGCCTCGTCTCGTCCCCGTCCCGGCCCCGTGTCGGCCTCGTCTCGTCCCCGTCCCGGCCCCGTGTCGGCCTCGTCTCGTCCCCGTGTCGGCCTCGTCCCGTCCCCGTGTCTCCCCGTCCCGGCCTCGTCTCGTCCTCGTCCCGGCCCCGTGTCGGCCTCGTCTCGTCCCCGTCCCGGCCCCGTGTCGGCATCGTCCCGTCCCCGTGTCGGCCTCGTCTCGTCCCCGTCCCGGCCCCGTGTCGGCCTCGTCTCGTCCCCGTGTCGGCCTCGTCCCGTCCCCGTGTCGGCCTCGTCTCGTCCCCGTGTCGGCCTCGTCTCGTCCCCGTGTCGGCCTCGTCTCGTCCCCGTCCCGGCCCCGTGTCGGCCTCGTCTCGTCCCCGTCCCGGCCCCGTCCCGGCCTCGTCTCGTCCCCGTCCCGGCCCCGTGTCGGCCTCGTCTCGTCCCCGTCCCGGCCCCGTGTCGGCCTCGTCTCGTCTTCGTCCCGGCCTAACCTCTAAAATCTAACTCTCGAGTTTTGGTGATCTCTGAAGAAACTCAGTAGTTAGGTTTTGCGCGCTAACTCTAACTCCCCAGTTTCGCGCTAGTTCGATAGTGATCTCTGATTGTTAAAAAAACTCAGTAGTTAGGTTTTGCCCGCAAACTCTAACTACTGAGTGCGCATCTACCAATGAGCGCGCTTCAAAATTCAGTTGTCAATCGTCTTTGAACACGGCTGTGGTAGAATGTTTTATTTTTTAAAATGACTTCTAATCTTACAAGATTTTGCGAATATAATCCAGTTTTATATTTATTTATTTATTTTATTATTACAAATAAACGTCAAAAAATATGAAATTAATATCTATAGGACCACACGACACGACAACTATTCCGAATCCAATGCAAAAAAGTTTTCCAAATCGGTTCATAAAAATGACCCAGTTCTACTTCCGGTAACAAACATACAACCAAAATGAAAACCTCTCCCTTTTTGAAAACGGTTAAGAATATTTGTCCGTTGGAAAGCAGAAAGCCATAAAAGTGGAGTAATATCAAATAACGATTCTTAATTGTGGCTTGTGGGTAGGTAAAAACGTATTTTTATTATATCTGTTACCGTAGAACTCCGTAATTTATGAACTTTAAATCCAAAATACTTACCTACTCAATTCAAAATAAATGCCAACTACATTTTCTTCAGACAAAACTGTAAATCGCGTTAATTTTTATTTGGTTTGTAAAGGTATTGGATTTTTTATTAAATAGAACCCTCTACAAAGACCTACTGACATAATTCGAATAACATCACAAGAGTTAATTATGTTAAAATTGCAAATAATTTTGGTATTAGTAAAGGAAGTTTATTGTTCGCCGACCTGTTAAATAAAAAATTGTTGACGACAACCTCGAAAGATTAGATAACTAACATCATAAATAACAACATTTTGTTTTACAACTTTTCCGAAAACAGAAAAAAAAGTTTTGTCATACAAATGTGCGAACACTGCGAGCACCTGATCAAGTTTTGTATAAAATATTTTTTTTGTCTGTCCAATTAGAGATGAATATCTATCAGTTTGTATCTACACACCACAGTCCTCCGAACTATTTAGTTTAGCAGAAAAATGAACTTTTGCGTACAGATCTGGGTTTACTGGATTATATTCGTAAACACTTGGAAGAGTAGAAAAAAAAATACGCTACCACAGTCGTGTTCAGACAGTTGACAACTGAATTTTGAAGCCCGCTCATTGGTGGATGGGAACTCAGTAGGTAGAGTTTGCGGGCAAAACCTAACTACTGAGTTTTTTGACCAATCAGAGATCACTATCGAACCTAGCGCGAAACTGGGGAGTTAGAGTTTGCGCGCAAAACCTAACTACTGAGTTTCTTGACCAATCAGAGATCACCATCAAAACTCGAGAGTTAGATTTTGCTTATATGCACCCCGGACACTCCATACAACCGCGCCATTATAATCAGATGACGTCAGATGACGTTTTTGTACACGCGCAACTGTGTGTGTAAGTCTAGGGCTACCGTGCAGTTTGTACTGTATGAGCGGCGCTCAATTCATAATTAGAACTTTTTGGTGAATAAAGTTACGACGCATTGCTTTGAATATAAAAATTTGCTGATATCAAAAGTTGACAGTTGACAATCACGACTAAATGAGCACACGGTTCAGCACACGAACAGGTTCAGTGCGGTGGGGTGAGATGATTGATTCTGGGGCGGGGCGGAGAGTGTCCTTTCTGTACGGTAGCACATGAGTAAATAATCGGTATAATGTGTATTTGAACGAAACGAACGAAAAATGAATACTTACTGCACTTGGATTTTTCCGTACGAAAAAAAAAAGAAATATCCTTTTTTTCCCTAATTATTCATACACACACGGTGCAGGAGTTGGGCATATTTAATTTATTAAACACTAATGTATATAAAATTCGTTTTATTTTACATACTGAAAAATGGTAGAATCTAATAATTAATTTTTCAACAAAATCTTTGTCACGACTCGTATTTTTTCTTCGAGTCAGTAATTTGACAAATCAAACTGTCATTGTTCACATTAGTGTATTCTCTAAGAAAAAAATGAAGGTGGTATAGCACTTAGCGGCCCTGTGTCGGTTATACCTCAACTGAGCCGGTGCAAACCAGTTTTTACCCCGGCGGCGTGCCTGTTACACTGTCGGTGAGAGGTCACGCACACATCGCCGCGCTATGTATGAGTGAAGCTACAGCGGACCGTTTGTAGGCAGCTTGGACTCTGTTCAGTTTACGTTTTTTTACTCATGTGACGGTAGCACTTATATCTATTCTGTGCCGTTAGTCCTGTCTTCGATTTTCAACAGCTCAAGCTGCTAAATATAACATCATTTTCTCTCTTTCCAGGCTGGTGAGCTAGTAGAAGAGGTCGCAGAAGAAAACAAGTCCCTTCTCTGGTTCCTGCTGAAGCAGGCGCGGCCAGGCATGGACCTGTCCAAAGTGGTTCTGCCCACCTTCATACTTGAACCCCGGTCCTTCCTGGACAAGCTGTCGGACAACTACTACCACGCGGATATACTGGCAGAGTAAGTATATGCTGGTAGAGTGAGTACATATACTGGTAGAGTGAGTATATATACTGGTAGAGATAATATACTCCTCTGGACCCTGCAGACAAGCTGTCTGACAACTACTACCACGCGGATATACAGAGTAAATATATACTGGTAGAGTGAGTACATATACTGGTAGAGATAGTATACTCCTCTGGTCCCTAGTGAAGCAGGTGCGGCCAGGCATGGACCTGTCAAAGGTGGTCCTGCCCACCTTCACACTTGAACCCCGGTCCTTCATGGACAAGCTGTCGGACAACTACTACCACGCGGACATACTGGCAGAGTAAGTATATACTGGCAGAGTGAGTATATACTGACAGTCAGTATATCGGGTCATTCTGAACTTAACATCCAAATTTCAAGGATGTTTCTCTAAGAAACATGTGTCGAGTTTCGCCACAAAATTTTGGCCATCCCGTACTAAATTGATTACGTGATCTCTTTGATTTGTATGGATAGTCGATTTTTGCCAAGTGTTCCTCAGAGAAAATTGTTCAGTTTCATAGACTGAACACATCCTTAAAATTTGGATGGTGAATACAAAATGACGCTATAACGGGTGTAACAAAACCCTCAACGAAGCCGAGGTCTACGTATTCTGCCCATCATCAGGATCATTTTTGTCTTTTGGACTATACCTGAAAACCAATAGCTACGGAGTAATTGAAGGTCAAAGTCAATTTTTTTTTCATTTTTTTTTATGAAATCTTATTTTATTCGTTATTTCCTACTACCGGTATACTTGGCAGAGTGAGTAGAGTTCTCTGGTTCCTGCTGAAGCAGGCGAGGCCAGGTATGGACCTGTCAAAGGTGGTTTTGCTCATTGTTGAGGCAGGATCTCTTCACCACACCATTATATGCAACGCAAAGGGAAGTACACACATCAACTTTGTCTAGGGATACAGGTGTTATTTTCATACAAACAAGGAAACTTTGAAGCCTTGGTTTCCTGCCAGGGATGTACTGTGTTGTGATCTGATGATGGCTATCCAGGGAATGAATGGAGGAGATTCAGATCGCTATACACAATTACACACCCAACTGATCTGACCAGCATTCTAAAAGATTAAAGGACATGTTTAAAAAACTGCGAAAATAGCATGAAAATGTATGGAAATCTAGAAACTGAGAACTCTGATCCATTAATCTTTTAGAATGCTGATCAGATCAGTTGGGTGTGTATAGCGATCTGAATCTCCTCCATTCACTTCCGGGCTGGCCATCATCAGATCACAGCTAGGTAATCCCTGGCGGAGAACCAAGGCTTCAAAGTTACCTCGTTTGTATGAAAACAACACCTGTATCCCTAGACAAAGGTGATAAATATATTTCCACCGAGTCAGGTGTCTATGCTCGGGGATTGCGGTCCAACGGTTGGATGTTGGAATTTGTATTTATGCAAAACGCTTAGAAAACTTCGATATCGTGAGTCAGGTCTCCATACATTTTTGTCTCAATGTTAGCTCGACGTAGTGTGACGTCACTGTTTACATATTGTACTTTTCGCTGATCCTGCATCTCTTCGTCATTCGTCAATTGCTCATGTAGCGGTATGATTGCGACGCTACAAGAATATACTACGAGAATTTCGACGATGCCACTAGTGACTCAGTAGCTCAGTTGGAACGGCATTGGACCGGATTGCTAAAGGTCGCGGGTTCGATTCCCGCTTGAGAATACCGCCTGTGACGAGTTGAATTTTTAACCGACTTCTAGTATATTATTTGGTATTCACCATACACCATAACTTCAACAAAATATTATTTCTTAAATCAAACTCCATCTCTACTGTAAATTGAGTCCTATAACCACTACAATAAGCCCCATTTTTCCCCAGAGCGGTCCAACGAGAAGACCCCTACCTCCGCTTCAAGTGCGTTCTCCGGTGGTACCTTTCAGGGCTTTACAGGAAACCGAAGGGCCTGAAAAAGCCCTACAACCCTGTCTTAGGAGAAGTCTTCAGATGTTATTGGAAAAATAGGGACCACGATTCACGCACCTATTATGTCGCCGAGCAGGTAGGAAAATGAACTTTATTTGCATACATTTACGGTTCATAATTGTGTTATTAAGTGAGCGTCATAAGGACGAATAAAACAACGAAGCAACATTGATATCTATTTATATTAACTTAAAAGCAATTTACCCTCCAGGTTTCTCACCACAAACAAGCAATAATGATCCCTATTCACAGATACATAAACGCTATTTTCCTTCTAGGTTTCTCACCATCCACCAGTATCCGCGTTCTACGTGTCCAACAGAAAAGATGGATATGTCATAGAAGGCAGTCTGCTGGCCAGATCTAAGTTCTATGGTGAGTGCAATAGGGTCATACTTCCAGTAGCTTCCAGTATAATAGGGTCATACTTCCAGTAGCCGGATATTTGAAAACTTTTTTGTTATGAGTAACTATTAAAAGGAGAAACGGCACTCGCCGTAGGACAAATGCTTGACTTGTACATGATTTAATTTTTGTCTTAAAATAAAGCCAATAATGTTTGCTTCATTAATCAAGTTCTGTCATATTTTTAGCGCATGTGAAAGAAAGTTATTTAATTATGATTTATTTTTTATATGGAAAGACTACAGAAACAACGAGTCATTGAAAAACGATCCGCTATTCACATTCAATTATCAAAGGGCACAAAATTCACTATGAAATGTAAAAGCGTGGCTGCAAAAACTATAATACATTTCCATTTACGAAATTAAGAAAACGAAATGTCAATTTGACTCCCCATTTGGCATTGATCTGTCATTTGGTTGATAGAGTAATATGTGAAAAAGTACCAGCAGATAATCACGGATAAAAAATTAAAAGTATACAACTTTAGCATAAAAGGCCGGGTCTCCTTTGAGCAAATATCCTTTGATTGCATTGTGCAAACAGCCTTTATTATGTAGTAGACCGCCGGCCCAGAGGCTCATTTTTAATCAATATTGGGACCAACTGATGGTAGTAGACCGAACCAACTCACTCCACATGACGGGCGCCTTACCCTCCGAGAAGGTAGACGAATTTATTTACTTGGGTGCTACAATCAACAATTCGGGTTCTTGTGAAAAAGAAGTCAGGAGGCGGAGTATGGCCAAGAGCGCAATGTCCCAACTGCAGAGAATATGGAGAGACCGGAACATATCTCGAAAAACAAAGATTAAATTGGTTAACTCCCTAGTGTTTTCCATCTTCAGCTATGCCTCGGAAACGTAGATCTTAAAGAAGGCCGACCGAGATCGCATTGACACTTTTGAGATGTGGTGCTGGAGGAGGATGTTACAAATACCGTGGACTGCGTTCCGAACAAACGAGTCTATACTTCGAGAGCTCAACATTAAAACCAGGCTATCCACTTCCTAGTAGGTATGAACCTCTATACTAAAAAAAGTTGGGAGTTACAAGTCGTGATAAAGTTTGGCCACATGATAGAAACTGATCTGTAGGCTGTTTCTAACTAATATTGAGCTGGGCCAAACTATCCTTACATACAGTTCCATACGGCGGCGGGTTGAATAGCGCACTTTTCCCGGCTTCATTCTAAAAACTATAACAATTCAGGTTTAGCTAATAGGTCAAATGTGGTATCATTTTCGGATAAATCAATAACGTAGAACTTGTTTCTGATATAAAAAAAATCAATTTATTAAGCAGTTTCTGAAAAATTACACAATAACCAACATTTTTAAACTTAATTTTTTTAGTTTAGGTATTGGCACTTGTTTCAGTATTTTCAAAAAAACTACTTAAAAGAAGCGTTTTTCAGGTTAATTTGTTATATGCTTTTGTTATGTTAACTATATTTTATACAATTTGAGCTTAACCCAAGTAGTTAAAGTTCATTGTTTGCGGACATACAGCTAGTCAAAAATTTGCATTTTTTCACGAAATAAAAAAGGTTTCCGTTTCTTTCAGAAACATTTTTCAGGTTTTTCGTTTATATTTCTGTAAAGTTAATTAAATTTTCTACAATTTGAAGTTAATTTGAGTAGTCTAGGTCTATTGGTTGCAGAGACATAGCTGGTTAAAAATGGGCTTTTTATTGAAATTAATTGAAAAAATCTTATCTTTGACTAGCTGTGTCTTTGCAACTAGTAAACCTAGACTACTCAAATCAGGCTCAAATTGTAGAAAATGTAATTAACTTTACAGAAATATAAACAAAAAAACTGAAAAATGCTTCCGAAGGAAACGGAAACCCCTTTTATTTCGTGAAAAAATGCATATTTTTGACTAGCTGTGTCTCCGCAAACAATGGACTTCAACTACTTGGGTTAGGCGCAAATTGTATAAAATATAGTTAACATAATAAAAGCACATAACAAATTAACCTGAAAAACGCTTCTTTAAAGTAGTTTTTTTGAAAATACTGAAACAAGTGCCAATACCTAAACTAAAAAAAATTAAGTTTAAAAATGTTGGTTATTGTGTATTTTTTCAGAAACTGCGTAATAAATTGCATTTTTTTATACCAGAAATAAATTCTACGTTATTGATTTATCCGAAAATGATACCACATTTGACCTATTAGTTAAACCTGAATTGTTATAGTTTTTAGAATGGAGCCGGGAAAAGTGCGCTATTCAACCCGCCGCCGTATGGAACTGTATGTAAGGATAGTTTGGCCCAGCTCAATATTAGTTAGAAACAGCCTACAGATCAGTTTCTATCATGTGGCCAAACTTTATCACGACTTGTAACTCCCAACTTTTTTTTGTATAGAGGTTCATACCTACTATCCTGTCTCCAACAGATTATGGAATTCTTCTAGATGGACACAACCTCGAATAACTGATGGTTACTGGCAAGGTCGATGGCAAATGACCGAGAGGTCGAAGCCCAACTAGATGGTCTGGCCAAATCCGCTCAACGCTGAACACCAAGCTAAACGATGAACTCCATGACGCTAAGGACAGACATCGGTGGAGAGGCATCATCAAAGAAAAATTAACTTCCCATCGGGGGGATCACGATCCTCAGTAATGGGGAACACGACGCGAGGAGGAGAGAATTGGGACCAAACCACATTGGTAAGATAGCCATTAGTTTGGTGTTATCAAATATCGTCGTCTGGGTTGCGAAGTAGGAAGCTTCCGGGAGATATGCCACCCTGAACGTATGGCCCCCCATACAATGATCTCCGATCGCAAATTGATATAAATGGTGAACAGGGTCGTAGGTGGCATCATTACAAACATGTTAGACATCGGCTTGGTTAGTTTTCAGGAAGCATGCGCGCTACCAAGGTAGAATAAAGACAGAGGCTTTTTTTCAAAAAATAATCGACTACATACATGTCCATGTCCATCAGCCATTTAAATGTCCCCACTGCTGGGGCACAGGCCTTCCTTATGGGTGGATAAGGAGGACGGGCCATAACCCACCACGCGGGCCCTATGCGGATTGGTGGGTGTTAACGACTGCAAATGCAGCCGGGACCAACGACTTAACGTGCCTTCCGAAGCACGGAGGAGCTCGAGATAATAAATTTTTGGTCACCCATCCCATGACCGACCCTTGCGACCGTTGCTTAACCTCCGCAATCGCTGGGCCAGGCGCTAAACCACTGCGCCACCTAGCTCCACATATTGGCATGTAATTACATTCAAGTCTTATCATAGTCTTGCATCGCAGGGCAGTTAAACACATTTCGCACATAATCTCTTGTGAGCTTTGTACCTTATTCGATCGATATGAAAAAACACAAAAAATAGTTCAGGTAATGGATGCCACTTACGACCCTGTTCACCATTTATATAAATATGCGATCGATTTATTTTTAGCGATCGGTGGCCATGTTCAGGGTGGCATAAAAGCTTCCTACTTCGCAACCTAGACGATATTTCATAACACCAATCTAATGGCAATCTGCTAATGTAGTCTGATCCAATATGCGATAGATTGAAAATGAGCCTCTTGGCTGGCGGTCTAAAACAATCTTGATGAGTTTTTTATGTTAGAACATTTTTTGTTAGTTTCCGCTCTGCGTTGATGAATCAGTCAGGACTTCTCTCTTCATAATAAATGTAAATTAAAATATGGTAATGTATAAAAAGATCATTTGCATTTTTATTATAGTCAACATTAAACCTTATTCGAGTTCACAAACTGATTCGGAACTCGAAATTCCGGTTTAGCTACAATTGGGACGATCCCGTGACCTTTGATTGTTTATAAATAATCTAAACCCGTATCTTGCACTGACACTCGTGTGCTAGGATTTATAGCGAAAACACTTTTGCCTTTTAGCGAAATACGTAAACTGTTATCACTTTTATTTACTAACTCATTCACTGCACTACACTGAACACTGCTCGTCGAAGAGGCAGGCGTCATTTGCGTCGCCACTGGCATCAGTGTCGCATTCTTAAGCTGCATCGCCTCCCAGCCCACAGCGCTGCACTGCACGTCATGACTCGAAATTTGAAGTACCTACTGAGTCCGTTGTGAATTTGTGATATAAGTGAACATGAGTAACATTTTGTGAATTATGTTCGCAGCGAAAACACTTTTTTGCCTTTTAGCGAAATTACTTAATTTATTTACTAACTTATTCACTGCACTACACTGAACACTACTCGTTGAAGAGGCAGGCGTCATTTGCGTCGCCACTGGCATCAGTGCCGCATTCTTAAGCTGCAACGCCTCCCAGCCCACAGCACTAAACCCAGGACAGCGAACAAAATATAGACCACGTAATGACGCACGTCATGTCTCGAAATTTGAAGTACTGAGTCCGTTGTAAATTTGTGATATAAGTGAACGTGAGTGACATTTTGTGAATTATGTTCGCAGTGAAAACACTTTTGCCTTTTAGCGAAATACGTAAAATTATATTTACTAACTCACTTACTGCACTACACTGAACACTACTCGTTGAAGAGGCAGGCGTCATTTGCGTCGCCACTGGCATCAGTGCCGCATTCTTAAGCTGCATCACCTCCCAGTCCACAGCACTGCACTAAAACACAGGACAGCGAACAAAATATACACCACGTCATGTCTCGAAATTTGAACTACTGAGTCCGTTGTGAATTTGTGATATACTTAAGTGATCGTGAATGTCATTTTGTGAATTATGTTCGCATACTGGAACTGGTTTTTAACCATAACCTTTAATATGCTAAATGCTCTGGATGTATATTTGAACACTACAGAATTAGAAAATGCTACATATACTCCCATTGACATTTTTTATATATATGACAACGCTGCTAACTCCACCGATGTATTAGATAATAGTAGATACTATGGAATAGTTTCCAATGCTATCGTCACTGGGGTATCGAGCATTACACTTACAACCGGAATCACTTCGTGGATCATTTTAACAAAATGGCGGTCTTTCAAGAATTACGTGTTCCTCAACATGATCTCTGCGACGCTCTTGCACAACTTAGCGCAACTGTTCAATTATATGTACTTCAATAGTATTGAATTTGAAGACAAACAGTTCTTTGTGCTATTTTACTCATCTAATTTATTCAGTTACAACCTTTGGATGCTCATAGTCTGTCTCATGTTCTACTCCGACATTGTAAAGGTTTACAAAGCGTCTGTGAGTCGACGATTTTTAAAAAGTGCGTTATTAGCATGGGGCGTACCAATAGTGACATCTTCTGGTGTAGCTCTCTTGGGATGCTTGCATAGTGAAGATGTAGATGTACTTATAAATTTTATATTTATGGTCCTGTTGGTGCTGTCTACTGTGTTATTTTTGTTTGTGAATATTGTGCTTTATTTGAGAGTTTTATGTACTTTGGTTAGGAATCCGAATGTGCGACGTAGCGGATCGTTCACGTGGTCCAAAATTCAGGTGTCAACTTTGTTTTTTGTGATGAGCGGTGTCGCTTATATATCTTTGTTCTTAGCTGTCATTTACAAGCCCCGTGATTGGGTCACCGTGGTCAGCGATAACATTACGTTTCTGCCTGTCGTCGGTGCTAGCATATATTTGTTTGCTTCAAAACCGAATCGTTTGGCATGGCGACATTATCTTGATAAATGTTTAAGAGATCATGCCAATAACAGAGCTTCTGTAATTTAAGTTACCTATTATGATGTTACTGTAAGTATTCAAAATTATAATATTATATTGAAATGTATTTTATTGGTAACCAAATTGGATACTCAATGTTGTTTACATCAAAAAGAAATATCTACCTACAGATGACTTATATTTTTAACAGTGAATGGCAGAATATAAATCGCTTAGAAAAAAATACGGGCTTCACTTGCTTCCGCCCACGGCTTCGTCCGCGTGGACATTCGAAAAAATCCTTAGGGACCAGGATAAAAAGTATTCTATGTTTTAATTTCATCAAAATCCGATCAGTTTTTTTACGTGATTAGGTGGGTCCTCACGAAGCAAGCAGCCTCGTGCGAGGCCTGCTGCATATCACGTATAAACAGCTAATCGGATTTAGATGAAATTATTAAAATGGAATTGTTTTTATCCTAGTTAAAGGATCCCTATGGATTCGCAGAATCGAATTCGCAGGCGGAAGCTAGTTAAAATATAATATGCCGATGGCCGAATGTAGAAAAGAGAAAATAATACAAAGATTGGCAATAAATTATAATTAAAGTAGGGCCATTTTAATAGATCACATTTGACATTTGTCAGTCCATAGTGTTATTAGTCAAAGGATTATGCCGATTTTACTATACAAGCTAGGCCATGATGCGCTTTGATGAAATTACCAAAATACTATAGTAATTTTATAGTGTATGCGTGGGAAGAATATCATTAAAATATAATGCGGGAAAAAAGAGAAATCTCAATCTCAAGGAGCCGTTTGGGGTTACATTTTCCTATTACATATATGACATTTTGTTATCCACCCCTTTTTGACATGACATGAGTCTGTCACAGATATGTATGGTTAATACGCATCATGGCCCAGAATGCGGCATGATCCTTTGCTTTCTTATCAGATTATTACAATAAATGTGTAGGTATTCTTAACTGAAAAAAAACTTAAGCAAGCCTTATGCCTTTGAAAAAATTAATATTGTGTGCCCGCCGCCTTGAGAAGGTTGCGTTGTTGAAATTTGATGAAGTGTCAAATGTGATCTATTGGCCCTACTTTAGTTGTAATTATTATTCTTATTTTTTGAACAACAGGATAGTGCTTGGCCTTCATCTCACCTGATGTTAAGTGACGATAAGGCCGAAAGTGGAAGCGCACTACACCCGGAATCCTCACCACTGAGGAACTGGCTATCTTACATCTAACTGCCGGAACACAACAATGTTTAAATTGTTGTTGTGGCGTCAGACTTGGGTAAGATGGTGGTAGCTAGCCAGGCGGACTTAGCCCTACCACCAACCAAACCGAGTACAAATTGTATCCCCCCTGGGAATCGAACCCGGGACTCCTGCGTCTTACACGGGTGGGCGAACCACTAGACCACAGAGGCGGTTAAAAACATTAATATAAAAACATAAAAACTGCTTATCCACGTATCATCCGTTATCCACATACCCATTGGGATATCGTTACCGCCACCGGTAGATGATACCGCCGAGATTGGTAAAGAACAATGACCATTTCCCATACAAGTGTTGGCGAGATAGGATGGAGATAGCGAGATAGCATGACCGGTCGGCAGACATTTATAGATTGTTTCTTTATCCGAACGAGATAACTAAAATAAGTTAATTAAGCGTTTAAAACAGAAATATTCACCAGTTTAATACAAGAAATAAAGATAAACTTGCCGTTCCAAGATTTAGGCTTGCAAAAACTAGAGGTTCATTTATGGGGAAAAGGAATGGCCTTTATTAATAAGGTTCCGCAACAAGTGATTGATATTCCTTTGCATGAATTTAAAAACCATGTTAAAAAAACGCTCATGAGTAAAAGTTATTATAAAGTAGACGATTATCTTAAAGATTAAAATGCGTGGAAATGATGTAACACATAACTTGCTACTATAAGTACTTTTTTGAAGTAATATAATAGGTCTATGTTGTTGCCAATAATCATGTCACCCTGTTGTAATTATCTGGTAACGATATAATCAAGTTTGTAAATATCGTTACTTATGGCTGTTACAGCTGATAAGTTTCTTGCGCCCGTTCTTCTTGTCAGCTAAAAAGTCTGGAACGGATGGTAGGAAAATATAGACGATTCAAAAGTACTTAATTATTAAGTTTATTTGAATAAAGCTTATTTGACTTTGATTTTTATGAAAAATCACGGTAGATGTTTAAATGATTTTGTATGTATTTAATCCTCGTAGGTACGTCAACGTCGGCCATACTAGAAGGATGCGCCCGAGTGCACCTATTACACTGGGACGAGACGTACGTGACCACCGCGCCGTACGCGCACTGCAAGGGGATCGTACTGGGGACGCTCTCCATGGAGCTGGGCGGGAAGGTAAGAAAAAAAATATATTAAAAACTTCGGCCATACTAGAAGGATACGCTCGACTTCACCAAGTTAACATCGGCCATACTAGAAGAATACGCTCGACCTCACCAAGTTAACATCGGCCATACTAGAAGGATGCGCCTGAGTGCACCTATTGCACTGGGACGAGACGTACGTGACCACCGCACCGTACGCGCACTGCAAGGGGATCGTACTGGGAACGCTCTCCATGGAGCTGGGCGGGAAGGTAAGAAAAAAAATATTATTAAAAACATCGGCCATACTAGAAGGATACGCTCGACTTCACCAAGTTAACATCGGCCATACTAGAAGAATACGCTCGACTTCACCAAGTTAACATCGACCATACTAGAAGGATGCGCTCGAGTGCACCTATTACACTGGGACGAGACGTACGTCCGTACGCGCCGTACGCGCACTGCAAGGGGATCGTACTGGGGACGAGACGGACGATATTACTAGCCTAAAATATGTGTTATCTTTACAGGTTCACATCATGTGTGCGGAGACAGGCTACCACGCAGAGGTGGAATTTAAGTTAAGGGTAAGTTTTTGCAATTCATCGAGTACACACACACATACATTAACACACACACACACACACACACACATTAACACACAGACACATTAACACACACAAATATTAACACACACACACACACACACACATTAACACACACATTAACACACACACATCAACACACACACACACACACACACAAATCGCATAGTAACCGGTGAACAGTGTCTGTCAATATAAGTGGTTCCCAACATTTTTTTTCATCACTTTGATTTTTTTATTGTTAGCAGGGACCACAATTATAAAAAATATAAACAGAGA
Organism: Agriphila geniculea; assembly: GCA_943789525.1. NCBI lineage: Eukaryota > Metazoa > Arthropoda > Insecta > Lepidoptera > Crambidae > Agriphila > Agriphila geniculea. Next base: position 14,550,633 of record OX038893.1, read on the forward strand.
TAAATAAACTTAAATGAAAAACTTGTTAACATAGCGTTTACTATATTATTTTAGTAGAAAATGTTACTGTCAGTTTCATAGTGTTTCTGTCAAATCTGAGAACTTATTTTAAAGTAAGATCTCCTAAACTTTATGAAATTTTCGAGCATTTGGCTATTATAGTGATTTAAGGGGCCATAATAGGAAAATATGGTTTGCGCGGGCCATATTTTATATAGAAAACGTAAAGTTGTAGCCACAAAAAAACATACAACAAGTTAAAGAGATTATCTAGTAGCTACGGTATTAAATTGCGTATAAACCTCACAGATGATTGTCAAAAAAATCTGAATATCATCAAAAGCGCTTGTCACGGGCCATGTTTTTGGCGTAAATAATAGCGGAAACGTATTGAATTCTGCATCAAAATACACTTTAACGTACTGTTCAGTTGCTCCAATAACTTGTTTTCAAGAAAGATAATTGTGCTAAAGATAATGATGAAAAAACAACGAAAAACATCAAAAAAGGGCAGAAGTGAGGTTATTTTCCATACTCTTTACACGTAAAGAAAAAGACAGAAACAAATGATTTCGCATAACGGAGCCTTAACCGTCCTTTACTATCTATTTTTTTTATTTCAATCTCTACCACAGTATCTCGAATTTATTGAGCAATTTTCTCAATATTACAGTAAAATAAAGATTGTTTTCCCTTTGCAGTCGTTTTTAGGTAGTGCAGACCAAACAAACGCGATATCTGGCCGTATAAAGAAAGGAAAGGATACCATAGCCACCGTAGAAGGATACTGGGACGGGAAAATTGACATCAAGGATAAGAAAACAGGGGTGAGTCAACATTAATCAAATATACAGCGTGTTGCAAAAAACCCTAAGGCAGAATATAGTAAATCCATAGTAAGACCATCTAACTATTACTATGGGATCAACTCTGAAATCGCAAAAAAAGCTGTTCATACATTTTGATGTTTTCGTATGAAACAGCTGATTTTTTTTCTCGATTTTAGAGTTGGTCCCATAGTAAAAGTTGTTCAGTTTGATAGTTTCTATCTGCAATATTCGGAATTAGGGGCTATTTTGTAACACATTGTAAATACCCTCCTAAAATCACTTTAAAAGGATATGTCCCAGCGTTGCCCCAGTTTCATTTTATTTAATTACTTTCATAATTAAAAAATGCTAATTACATTTTATTTAGGTATAGTATCAGTCAAGAATTGTTTTATATTTAGAAAAACAATTACAAAAACATTAAGTTGTTTTCTGAAGTATTTTGTGAAAAAAAATTAGGTAAATAGTACTATCATGATAAAAAATTGTGATTTAAAAGCGTTTTAACTTAAAAATCCCACTTTTTAATGCTGAAAATAATTATTAATCTGACTCTTAAAGTAAAATACTTACTCTGACATACTACTTTGATTCAGACGCGATAGACTTTAATTTTTATAGAATGGTGAGGCAAATGACATAGGCGCGATGGGACATGTCCTTTAATGTCTTTTATTTGACCCCGGTTGGGTCAATTTAGAAAAGTCTATATAGAAATCTATATTTTTCATAACACAACTGCTTTAGCTTGATTTAATTAATTGGGAGACTGGAAATAATTAACGGCGACTGTTAATGGGATACTCAAATACTAAACTGACAACAGTTTATTTTTTGGGCGACAAAATAACTAAACGGGTGACAAACGGTGAATCAAAAATATACGTAGAACGTGCGACTACATGTGGGAGATAAATAATTTAAATGAGTGACAAAAATACTGAGTGGGCGACTATTATACCAAGTAGGTATATTTTATTTAAAAAAGGTGACTATTATCCTAATCGAGATAACAAAAATAGGTACCATTTTGGGCAGCTTAAATCTGACTCGGCAACTATATTACTGATTTAAGCTGCCCAAAATGGTACCTATTTTTGTTATCTCGATTAGGATAATAGTCACCTTTTTTAAATAAAATATATACCAAATTTTAAATGTTTTGTGTGCCATAATGTTGTCGCCCAAATAGTAATTTGGTCGCTCGTTCTGAATTACTAGTTACTCAATTTGTATTTTAAAGTTACCCATTTTCAACATTTGTAATCGCCCTCAGTCCGTCGCCAACCTAGTACTTCAGTACGCTATTTTCAGAATTCTTGATACCCAAATGGGAATTTATTGTTACCCGATTAAATACTACCCGTTTATTTTTTACCCGTAGGAAGAAACGAATCTCCTCGACGTGGCTCTCCTAAAGGAACAACGAATGACCCGTTACCTAATGAAAGTAGAGCACCAACTGGAGTACGAGTCGCAGCGGCTGTGGATCAAGGTTTCAGAGGCTATACAGAACAACGATCAGGTAACATAGTGGAAGCATTCCCGCAGACCAATCGCTAAGTCATCGATCACCACAGTATACATTTTAACCATGGAAAGTAATTTGATTAAATGTTCAGTATTATTACATGGTTAAAATGTACTTTATAGCGACCGATGACTCAGCGGTTAGTCTGCTGGAATGCAACCTGCAAATAAAAATAATGCCTCACTAATCGCTATGTCATCAATCAATCAGAAACCATGCGGGATGGAAAAAATGGGATCTAGTTTTAAGTAAGTCGCTAAAAGTCATTGCATTTTGGTTGCGTTCACCAGATCATTCGCGATCAATGACTTAGCGATTGGTCTACTGGGATGCACTCGATGACTTGGAAACTTGACTCGAGTAAGCACAAAAAGTTACAGCGTCACATTGTATGGGGTCATTTTAAATTTCAAGGATGTGTTCAGTCCATTAAACTGAACAACTTTCTCTAAAGAATACATGGCCAAATATTAAAAAAAAATCGACTATCCATACAAATTAAAGAAATCACGTGATCAATTTAGTATGGGATGACCAAAATTTTATGGCGGAATTCGACACATGTTTCTTGGAAAAAGTTGTTCAGTTTCATGGGCCGGACACATCCTTGAAATTTGGATGGTGAGTTTGACCCTGGTGAGAATGAACCTGTATCATAAGAATAAATAAAACTTACTGGAACGGACTCTTCTTTGTTCGAGTCCCAAATGCCGCCATTTATATACCTACTTCCCCCTTCACGTCGCTACGCCCCGCTGTCGTCCAGGCGTGTTGCCAGAGTTGCTTACTGATTAATATTGCTTACGTCTAAAGATAATATCGCTAAAATATGAGTTTTTCTTTATATTAAGATAAATATTTTAATAGAAAAAATACTAAATATTTTTTTCTAGTATTTTTTCTATTAAAATATTTATTTTAATATAAAAATAACATTATGAATGCCTAAAATCAAAAATTCAAAAGTTTTTCTTTAGCTTGAAATCATTATTTTATTCTAGTTAGTAGATACAAAAATAAAATAATATTTTTTTCTGAGTAAGTAAGTACTTACCTACGACTTTGTATAAATAAAGTAAATATACTTCGTATCACGAAAGATGACCACAAATGGCGCCCATGTTTCCATCATAACTCATAAAGAAAAGACTGAAGACAATATTTCATATCCTTAAATATATTTATATTTACATTATATTTAAATATATGAAATATTATTTTGTCTTAAGTCTTTTCTTCAGTGCCGGTTTTAGCACTACCAGCGCCCCTGGGCGACATTTCTACGGGGCGCCCCCTATCTGCGATACCAAAATTTTCAATTTTGCCTGTCAGTTAAAAAACGGCCACGCAGCGCGATTTTTAGTCAGTTTCATCTACTAATCTTGTAACCTTGCTTGTTTATAGCAAAAAGCGGCAGCGCAGCGCGATTTTTGGTCAGTTTCATCTACTAATCTTCTAATTATGCTTATTACAGTAAAAAAACGGCCGCGCAGCGTGATTTTTAGTCAGTTTCATGTACTAATCTTGTAACCTTGCTTTTTATAGAAAAAATAAATCGCCGCGCAGCGAGATTTTTAGTAAGTTTTATCTACTAATCTTGTAATTTTGCTTGTTTATAGTTAAACAAAACGGCCGCGCAGCGCGATTTTTAGTCAGTTTCTTCTACTAATCTTGTAATTATGCTTATTACAGTAAAAAAACGGCCGCGCAGCGCGATTTTTAGTCAGTTTCATCTACTAATCTTGTAACCTTGCTTGTTCATAGAAGATTTTTAGTCAGTTTCATCTACTAATGTTGATATTTTGCTTGTTTATAGAAAACATAAATCGCCGCGCAGCGTGATTTTTAGTCAGTTTCATTGACTAATCTTACTTGTTTATAGTAAAAAAAAACAGCCGCGCAGCGCGATTTTTAGTTAGTTAATCCACTAATCTTGTTTGTGTTTGTTTATACTAAAAAATGGCCACCCAGTGCGATTTTTAGTCAATTTCATTTGTCGTGTCGTCGCTCGTCGCCAGACAACAATAAGATCGGTGGTTGGGCGTTTTCAGCGCCCCACACTCGAGGGCGCCCAGTGCAGTCGCATTGCTTGCACCGCCGCCCTAGGGCTGCTCCTGGATTTTGTCGCTAAAAGGGAATTTCCGATAGTAATAGGACTCGCTCAATGAGTGAGTGTGTATAAAGGGGCACCTGCGGCTGCGAATATAAAGGAGCGCCTGCGGCGCCCCTTCATATCCGGCGCCCCGGGCGGTCGCCCGTGCTCGCCCCCCCCTAACGCCGGTACTGCTTTTCTTCATGAGTTATGATGCGAAAATAGGCGCCATTTGTGGTCATCTTTCGTGATTCGTACTGTACCTATACATTTAGTATGGAAATTAAATTAAATTTTGAACAAAAATGTACTTCTAAAACATTTTTATGTTTTCATCCGCTTACTGTTTCGTTGTCTTTCATCACGTAACGAAATCACAGAATAGATACGAAATAGTATTGTATAAAGCTGGGTATGACTGATACTCTATTTATTATACTTTAAGGGGGTTGTATGACCAAACCACTGACGTGAAAAAAATGTTTTTTATTTAACTGGACTGGCTGTCTGTATGATTTGACAGCTAAGTTTTTGTGCCTATTTGAAACGCCACTAGCGTGCGTCTAAAGAACTAATTTTGACGTACAATATGAAAATAGTTGCCGTGATGGTCTCTCCAGACTTCAAACTTTAGTACCATGTACGCACGCTATGCTCACGCTACGTCCTCCAGCGCCAAAATGGCGGAAATCAAATAGGCACAAAAACAGTTTGACATAAGCCTGTCCAGTGTAAATATATGCAGGTCAATGGACCAAACACATCACAATAACTTGACGCTGTAGCGGCATCTACCGTACCGCCGCACATAGCAACACGGTTACAACAAGATTCAACCACTATGTTACTAGATGGCGCTAGTGTCGAATGAACACAAAAGATTAGTAAGGAATAACACCTCGTAGTATGGAGAATATATGGAGAAACCTACATCTCGCTATCGGAGTTTTCTCAGCCACCAAACTATATATACAACTTCCAACCATCATCGGTTGGACCGCGGTCCCCGGGCAAATATCACCCAGCCCGGAGGAAGATCTTCCACTTTGGCCTTCCTATCAGTGGCTACCTTCTCCATACATACCATACTACCCTACTATCATTCCTACAACGCCATTGTTATTCGTTTCCAAGATCGTACGGAACGCACAAACAGGCAAACGCCGGCCGGCCGTAACAGCCCGACTGAGTTTCCCGTTCAGGTTTAACAAGTAGGCTAATATCGTAACTGAGCCCGTTCGAGGCGGGAGTGTCCGTTCTAGTAAGTTTTATTTATTCTTATGCCTGTATAACAAATCATTTTTAAAATATTATAAGGGCGTATACACGTAGAAAGCTGGTAGCCGGTACCGATCTGCCAAACGCTTATAGGAACCGATCCGCGTAGGCAGTCGGCGCAGGCAGTCTCTATACATTTTGCTGAACCAGCGCCGATAAGCGCCGAACGTCACCGACAAGTTCTGACCTGCTCCGATAAGCACTGGTAGGATAGGTTGTTGATGCCATTACACCAATATTTGTTAATCGATGTTCTTTCTACTTTATTTTAAATGTAGTCTGGAGTCGTTCTTAAGTATCTTTAAAATCTTTGTTTGTCCTCTTTCATGTCTTGAAATAAATGGTGATATTCTCCGAAAAAAATTCTTTTTTATTTTATTTGTGAAGTGTACTTACACTTTGATTTCGTATTTTGAGAAAAACATTTGCTAACAGATAAATATCTTCGCCCTATGCTTGACATGTTAAACACAACTGAGAGACTAACAGCAAATTTCTGCTTATACCAGCTCCTTTGTGTGCAGTGCGATGCGCGCTCGGGAACGGACGCGCTCAATTGCATAGGTGTCAAATTACACATTCGTGATTTACGTTTCGCTCGGTAAAAACCGCTGCGCGCTGCCTCACTATGGGTTACCAACAACTCATAGTGAATGAAGTATTAGCGTGAACGCTGGATGAATCCAGAACGCGATCGACACCATGGACGAAGTCAGCATCGTGCAGATCTGCAAGTCAAACTTCAATGAAGCTGAGGTTTGCAGTGGCAAGGCGCTGCTTTTCCAAAGCATCGGGAAAGCCGATGAGATGCCATCTCGACGGAGAGATGGCGGTGCGAAGAGTCTCCAAGATATTATCACCATCTTGAAGGAGACCGACCCTGACGACGTGCCGACATTCGTGGCGAAGGAGCTGCACAAGCTGCCCCCCGTCACATTCGACCACGTCGATGTCACCAGGCTTCTCAAGGACATTACCTCCTTGAAGGCTAGCCTGGCCGAAGTTAAGTGTAAACTAGAAGTCTCAAACAACACCATCAGTGAGTTGCGTGCCCAAGTTGTGTTGCTAAGCAACACCGCTGCGGTATGTAGGTCACCTGAGGCCACAAATGTGAACACTCGACGCGGAGCGCAAAATGCTTCCATCTGCAGTTTCGAGTCGGCGCATATGAATGCGTCACCGGCCGCCACCGCAGCTAGCGATGCACCCCGCCCCGCCGCCCGCTCCTCCGCTCCGGCGTGCTTACGCTGCTGTTACCGCTACCAACAAGCCCGCTAAACATCTTGACCGGGCTACAAACGAGGGAAACAAACAAGGATCGGTCTCCAAAGCTGAGCAACCAGCGCCGCGGACACAGGATGCAGGATGCGATGATGATGGCATCAAGACGGTGGAAAAGAAGAAGAAAGCCTCTCGTCGTAACCTGTGCGGCACTGCCCCGACTGAACACAGCCACCTGCTGCGGCCGGCTATCCCGACGATGCCGATGTACGTGTCCCACCTGCATTACTCCACAAAATCCGATGACATTGTGGAGTACATCAGAATAAAAGCCAAATATACGCTGAGGGTCGAGCGGTTGGAGTCCCGCTACAACGTGAACTTCAATTCATTTGTGGTGAGGGTGCCGACTGAACATCTGTCGACCTTCATGAATGAAGATTTTTGGCCGAAGGGTGTCCTATTCCGCCGGTTTCGAGGTCGGCTACCGGACACTACGTTGCGTAACACGCCGCCGCCTTCTTTACGTGTAAATTAGTTAGGATATAATATATTATGTATGTTAGTCTGTAAGGTATTTATTATATGGGCCTAATATCTTAAATGATATTTCTGTTGCCTGAAATAAATGATTATTATTATTTATGTAGAGGTTATCTGAACGGACCAGTACCGATAAGCGCTGGCTGATCGGCACCAGCTACCAGCTTTCTACGTGTATACGCCCTGCGTATGGAACCCTCAGTGTGCTAGTCCACTTCCACGTGACCGCTATTTTCTCTTTTTATAGTACCCAATAGAAGTATGAAAATAAACAACAGACGTTTGTTTTAGGTGGCAGCAACTGAAGAGAAGACGGTCATAGAAGAAGCGCAGCGAGAGCGCGCTAGAAACTTAGTAGCGCCCTGGGTTCCTAGGTTCTTCCATAAAGACTTGCAACTACAACCACCCGAGGGTGAGTCAATCAACTTATAACACAAGATCCTAACTTATATTCCTTACTTATCCTTACTAATTACTATTACTAATATTATAAATGCGAAAGTCCGTTTGTTTGTTTGTTACACCTTCGTCTTAACTACTGAACCGATCATCATGAAATTTTGCATACACGTTGTCAGGGGTACAGAAAAGGACATAGGGTACCTTTTATTCCGAAAAAAAGTACTGTTTATTAGAAAGAAAGAATGAAAATTGTTTTTATATTTCCCCAATAGATACATGTTACAAGGAAACTAAAAAACAAAAGAATAAAACATAAAAAAGAAAACTTTAAAGTAAGAATAACGAAACTTTAATTTAAAAAGAAAAAAACAAGGCACAAATGGGACCTTAGAACAAAGGTGGGGACTAATAAGGTCCCTGCCTCAGCGTGTGTTACTGCGACGTTCAGAGAACGCCACTGCACGCTGTTATTCTGACAGATATTAGTATCGATATCTTATACACTAATTCATTCATTTACTTTAGTGCAGTATTTAGTGGCATCAACCTTGCAGATCGTCAACAAAGGAAGCCGCTTGGCACAGGCGTACTTTGTGGTCATCTGAGCTGATTTAGCCCTGTACCCACGTGGTACCACCCTGGTGGTAGCCAGGGGTGGGGGGGAGAGGTGCCTTCTACCACGCTGCACTTTTACATCCATATCTCCATAAGTTTAGCAAATAGGTCGTGTTTGGTATCGTTTTTATATAATTAAAGGACGAGGAATTCATTTCTGGAACAACTTTTACACTCGTTCATATAAAAAATAAAAGTTCTGCGCAAAAACAGAAAAATAAGAAAACAAAAATCTTACAAAATCTATGCCTACAAATAAACCACGAGATTGTGCTTTATAAAAAAAATATGATTAAACAGCCCTGTTTATATAAAATATATAAACATCAACTTTCTCATACAAATTATATTTATAAATGTGTCAAAAATAATATTTGCGCCGCGCTGCGGCGGTATTTGGGCGCAGTATATTTGGATAGGATTTATCACTTATTGTTTAATAATGACACAAAACGGTCGTGTTTGGTATCGTTTCCGTATAATTCAAAGATGGAAAATTCATCTCTGCAACAACATTTTTACTCGTTCATAGAAAAAAATTAAGTTCAGTGCAAAAAAAGAAAAATAAGAAAAAAAACTTACAAAATCTATGTCTACAATTAAACCACGAGATTATGCTTTATAAAAAAATATGTTTAAGCAGCCTTATTTATCTTATATATAAGGTCCTTCTTAAAAATAGTGCACATAATTTTAAGGGGTCAATGTACTCATGCATACAAACAACTTTTACTATGGTACCAACATTGAAATCGCGAAAAAAAAATCTGCTGTTCCATACATTTTGATCTATTCGATTTTAAATGTTCTATGGAACAGCAGATTTTTTTCGCGATTTCAATGTTGGTACCATAGTAAAAGTTGTCTGTATGCATGAATACACTATTTAAGAAGGACCTTATATACAGGGTTATTTGTAAAACACCAACAACCTCGCAGGAGTAGATTACTAACATAATAAACAACAACATTTGTTCTACGACTTTTCCGAAAACAGCCAAAAAAAATTTTACTTTTCATACAAAACTCGATCAGCTGTTCGGACATTTGTATGGAAAGTCGTATTTTTTTTGTCTGTTTTCGGTAAAGTCGTAGAACAAATGTTGTTGTTTATGATGTTAGTAATCTACTCCTGCGGGGTTGTTGGTGTTTTACAAATAACCCTGTATATGTTACGGCTAATACCCAAAGCCGGGCAAAACTAGGTGTAGCCGATAGCTGTTGGCTAAAACTAGGTGAACCGATCTGCTTTACTCCTGTAGGTCCCGAATATAAGTTAGAAATTAGTATTTTTTTATTTGGACTTATCACTTATTGTTTAATAATTACAAGGATTAGTATTGGTAGTCCCATAATTTTACTTTAAAAGAGAGTTGTCATAATATTTAAGAAAAAAATTTTTTTTTACCTATTTTTAACAAATTTTATTGGCAGTTTCCGCTGCATCCACATCTGTGCACATAGTTCGGTGCACTTTATTTATCTTTTTATACAATTGCACCCTCTTGCGAATTTTTGCTTACACTTACACCTTATTTACTCCATGTAGGCTGTGGCTGCTGGCAATAGGGCGGTCCACATAGGCTCCCATAAGCCATTATTTTTAGCCCAACCCCAGTCTGTAGAACATGGCAGGTTTTGGATTGGTTTTAAAAGTTGACCCCATACATTCCTCCCTGATAAATCGCTCGCAAAATTTTGGTTGCACAGGGCGTCTCTGGTTAGTGGAGATTCTCCAGCTGTCTGTCCTTTTTCGTGAATAGCACTTTTCTGCATTGGTTAATATCAAGGAGATGCATTCCAACATTTCCAACAATAACTTAAATCACAAAAGTCAATCACCAGTAACTTACTTGTCATACAAAGCAATGACGATTGTTTCTAATACTTATTGGCAAAGCCTGTTCCACATTTCCTTCCTTAGGGTATTTAAATCCTTCCGTTACAATTGGATAAGCGCCCCAAGCTTCGAAAGCGCTTTTTCCCCTTCACCAGCAAAAGACGATACCCAGAAAAGGCGTGGAACAGTGGCAATACTTCTGCTTTTTCCGGTCCTAAAAGATAATTAATTATAGCTGAATTATTTTTAGACTTTAAAGTGTGAAAAACCATACTTATTTGAGTTACTTAATGAAGCTGCACTGCAATTGCATGTCAAGGCAGGAACTGACGATTTTTACCCGTGCCAATATGAACCTACAATTCCTCAAGCAATTAATACAGTTTATTTTCTTTTAGGGCCGGAAAAAGCAGAAGTATTGCCACTGTTCCACTCCTTTTCCGGGTGTGGATACCGTATCGACTTTTGCTGGTAAAGGGAAAAAAGCACTTTTGAAGCTTGGGGCGCTTATCCAATTGCAACGGAAGTATTTAAATACGCTAAAGAAGGAAATGTGGAGCAGGCTTTGCCAATAAGTGTAGAAAAAAATGTTATTGCTTTGTATGACAAGTAAGTTACGTGGTGATTGGCTTTTGTGGTTGTTATTGTTGGAAATGTTGGAACGCATCTCCTTGATATTAATCAATGCAGAAAAGTGCTATTCACGAAAAAGGACAGGTAGCTGGAGAATCTCCACCAACCAGAGACGCCCTGTGCAACCAAATTTTGCGAGCGATTTATCAGGGAGGAATGTTTGGGATCAACTTATAAAACCAATCCAAAACCTGCCATGGCCTGCAGATTGGGGTCAGGCCAAAAATAATAGCTTATGGGAGCCTATGTGGACCACCCTTTTACCAGCAGCCACAGCTTGCATGGATTAAATAAGGTGTATGTGTAAGCAAAAATGCGCAGGAAGGTGCAATTGTTTAAAAATATAAATAAAGTGCACCGAACTATGTGGATGCAACGGAAACTGCCAGTAAAATTTGTTATTACTAAACTAGGTAAATAAAATAATTATAACTTTAACTCGTTTAACTCTCTTTGAAAGTAAAATCATTGGACTACTAATTAAACAATAACTGATAAATCCAAATCAAAAAATACTTCACCAAAATACCGCCGCGCGTCGGAACTGAATTTTTTGACACATCTATAAATATAATTTCTATAGAAAAGTTTTATGTGTATATATTTAAGATAAATAAGGCTGCTTAAACATATTTTTTTATAAAGCATAATCTCGTGGTTTAATTGTAGACGTAGATTTTGTAAGTTTTTTTCTTATTTTTCTTTTTTGCACTGAACTTAATTTTTTTCTATGAACGAGTAATAATTTTGTAGTAGAAATGAATTCCCCGTCCTTGAATTATACGGAAACGATACCAAACACGACCAATTTGTGTCATTATTAAACAATAAGTGATAAATCCTATACAAATATACTGCGCCCAAATACCGCCGCGCGGCGCAAATATTTTTTTGACATATTTATAAATATAATTTGTATGAGAAAGTTGATGTTTATATATTCTTTATAAACAGGGCTGTTTAATCATATTTTTTTTTATAAAGCACAATCTCGTTGTTTATTTGTAGGCATAGATTTTGTAAGATTTTTGTTTTCTTATTTTTCTGTTTTTGCGCAGAACTTTTATTTTTTATATGAACGAGTGTAATAGTTGTTTCAGAAATGAATTCCTCGTCCTTGAATTATATGAAAACGATACCAAACACGACCTATTTGCTAAACTTATGGAGATATGGATGTAAAAGTGCAGCGTGGTAGAAGGCACATCTCCCCCCCACCCCTGGCTACCACCATGGTGGTACCACGTGGGTACAGGGCTAAATCAGCTCAGATGACCACAAAGTACGCCTGTGCCAAGCGGCTTCCTTTGTTGACGATTTGCAAGGTCCCCATACAAATGATGCCACTAAATACTGCACTACTTATCTTTCACGCACTAATTCACTCATGCGATCTCACGTTCGGTCACTTATCCCATCATTCTCGTTCATTCTCTCATTAATATACTCACCCGAGATGATCATAATATAAGCGCAGCGAGAGCGTGCTAGGAACTTAGTAGCGCCCTGGGTTCCTAAGTTTTTCTATAAAGACCAGTTGCAGCCTCCTGGGGATGAGTTTATAAACATTCGTTCATTCACTTCACCATTTGTTCACTTTCATTCATAATTCGAAATGTCATCTCACTCATTTGCCTAACCCGAGTATTTACATTGTTACGGGAACGGAAGAAAACTTCAAAATCCATAGTAAGTTGTATATTGAAAATAAAGAACCTGCTTGAAGATTGAAACAAGTTCTTTAAAACATGAGCTGCATACGGCTATTGCCTTACGTACACATCTTGTAACACGGTACTTTTATTACTATTTTCAATTTCCAGTCACATTTCATAAATGTTTTAAATTTCAACAAATAGAAACGACATTTCTTTGCTGTAAATTTTTCTGGACCGACGTGCAAAGAGTAAAACAGGTATAATGACAACGAACATCATATTCGAATTATTCGTTTTTCAGTACATAATAATTTGACATAGTTTCGTATTTCCAAAAATAAGGTTTTCGACCTGAAGCCAATCGACCTCCTTCTCAGAGAATGAAAATTCTCTGAGGAGGTCGAATGGCCACTTTACAATATTACTACCTGGGGCTCTCTTACTCTCAACGCGATTTTGTAATTGAATTTGTAATAAACCATCTTTTATCATATTTTTATACTCATTAGCTCATACGATAATTCGTTCATTTACATAGCCATTCACTCATTAATACACCCACTCGAAATAATCACAATATAAGCGCAGCAAGTGCGCGCTAGAAACATAGTAGCGCCCCGGGTTCCTATAGGTTCTTCCATAAAGACTTACAACTACAACTGTTTGCAAATTTTAATGCATTCGTTAAGTAAATTTTAGTAATGGGGTTGGCAATGCAAAGCTAATAGTAGATGTCGCTGCGTACGCTTGTTCCTAAGACAGTAGACGTTTAGAACAAATCTATAGGAAAATAGGTAATTTATTTGGTGGTATTTCTTTTTACCGAAAAGGACCCATTGACCCAAAATGGATATAAAAGACTATTCCACGATGCAAATGCTAGAATTGAAAGCCAAAGGCGTATTAATTCTTACTGAATATATTAATTATTTCTTAATATCCAGGTTTTTCGGAAATTCGAAAGTGCCAACATTTTTACAGCCAACGATTTGTAAACATAATTTGGTCATTTTAAAGCTATAAAACGATTTATAAAGTAAAAGCCCTTTGTTTTGATAGTTCTCGTGGAACAAGCGTACGCAGCGCCACTTTGACAGTTGCCTTCCCCATTCGGTCTGTCATACACCTTCATTTAAACTGATCCATTATGCCATGTTTTCATCCAATAGTTCAGTCAGTCAGTTTTAGTGTTACTGTAAAATCTGAAAACTTATTTGAAAATAAAATGACTTCAATTTTATGAATCTTTTGAGCAGGTCCATTAGATGCCTTATTCGTTCATCATACGCTCTCATTCATACTCTGATTCGACCTGTTTCATTTAGAGTATGAATGAGAAATTATAATTAAGTCTTACAAATAATTATCAAATATTTAAGGATTTTTCAAATATGTCTCATTTCGGGAACTGCCTGGGGCTCGACCAGGCGTACCGGCTAATGCATCGAACTTATTCAAGTCTGCCGGGTTTCAAATTAAAACAGATAAATCGAGCCCCAACCTGGGGCCGTACCGGCTAACAAATCGAACTTCGGAAAATTTGCTGAGTTTCAAATTAAAAAAAGATACATTTAAGTAAGGAATTATGTATTGTACTATTGGTTGAAGTTATTTGGAAGATTTGGATGTGTGTGTGACCTCATGAATTTGGGTTCGCCATTTTGGCCTAATGGGGATGGAAACTGAGGAACTAATGGCGCCACAAGCGTTTGTACTAAAATCGTTTGATTGGTTGTTTCAAATATGAAATGTCATATGTGACATATTTTAACCAATTAAAGTATTGATAGCGGTTAGATCGCCGATGGCGCCATCTGCGATTAGCTTTGCGTTGCCAACCCCATTGGGGCTCGATTTATCTGTTTTAATTTGAAACCCGGCAGACTTTTCGAAGTTCAATTCGTTAGCCGGTACGGACCCAGGCCAAAATAGCGAATCCCAATTCATGATGTTACACGAACATCGATATATTCCAAATAACTTCGGAAAATAGTACAATACCAAATTTGTTACATCGATTTATCTATTTTAAGGTGAAACTCGGTAGACCCACCGAAGTTCGAAAAGTTAGCCGGTAAGGCCCCAGGCCATGTCCTTTCTTGCTCATATCTATTATACCACAGAATAACTAATAGTACAAGTACAGAAGCAGCGCGCCGACACAATAAAGTGCAATTCAGGTCGCGCAGCGCTAATGGCCTACAGTTATATTCACCTAGTAGTTGCCTCTCTTTCTATCGCGTGCTCTTACCTTTTCTGACGACGCAACGTTAGGGTTGACTTCTTTTAAATGAACTGCGTAGCATGTATCATAATGTAAAAAACGTCATTTTTTATTGTTTTTTTTTATTTAGAAATCCGTGCACGGCACAGTAATGTCGATTCGACATTGTTAATACTATAAAGAGACAATACCTAGTTGTGCAGAAAGTTGCCGCGCTCGTACGGCGGCGGGCGCGTGGCGGCCCGCTGCCCACTTGTGCCTCCGTAGGCACGGCTAGCGGTAGGTGCTTATCGCGCGACCTTGAGCGAGTGAAGGAGGCCTGATTATACTTTAAAATCTCCAATCTAGTGTACATTTTTTCAGCTAATTATTTAATTTTCATATTATGTCTTTATAGGTTTAATCGATCAAGGATGGCGATATAACCACGTAAACATTAGGTATGTTAATTTTTAATTTTTTTACTAGTCTTATTTGATAAACGATTTTCATCCCACTTTAATTTAAATAAGGATTGTTAAAAAATTGACAAATTAAAAAACTGCCCTTTCTTCCATTACCAAAGTTATTTTACATACAAAATGCTGTCCCGCAGCCGACATATTAACTTTTTTCATAAAATCATTAGCGGTGTCACTCCTGGTGATTAAGGATTCTAACGATACCTCAAACATTCAAATCAGTTCAGGCATTTAGAAGTTATGGTGGAATAAAGAAACTCACATACCCACAAACGTACATGAACCCTGAACACATCATCATCATCATATCAGCCGCACGACACCCACTGCTGGGTATAGGCCTCCCCCAAGGATTTCCACGACGATCGGTCCTGCGCTTCCCACATCCAGTGGCTTCCGGCAACCTTCACCAGATCGTCGGTCCACCTTGTCGGGGGTCTACCCACGGAGCGTCGTCCGGTGCGCGGTCGCCATTCAAGAACCTTTCCGCCCCAACGGCCATCGGTTCTTCTCGCTATTTGTCCAGCCCACTGCCACTTTAGCTGAGCAATCCTTCGAGCGATGTCGGTTACTTTAGTTCGCCTGCGGATCTCCTCGTTTCTGATTCGATCACGCAGGGAAACGCCGAGCATGGCTCTCTCCATTGCACGCTGGGTGACCTTGAGCCTCCTTATGAGACCTATAGTTAGCGACCACGTTTCACTGCCGTAAGTCATCACTGGCAACACACACTGGTCATAGACTTTCGTCTTGAGACACTGAGGTAAATCGGACACGAAGATTTTTCGGAGCTTCCCGAATGCTGCCCATCCGAGTTGGATTCGACGAGAGATCTCCTTCTCAAAGTTGGACCTACCTAACTGGACTGCCTGTCCTAGGTATACATAATGGTCAACAACTTCAAGTGTAGTGTTCCCAATATGAACTGGAGCGGGCACAACATGGGCATTTGACATGATTTTCGTCTTATCCATGTTCATTTTAAGACCCACTCTTTGGGAAGCACTACGGAGATCTTCGAGCATTGTGTTCAGGTCCTCCAAGGTCTCAGCCATAAGAACTATATCATCGGCAAAACGAAGGTGTGTTAGGTATTGGCCATTAATGTTGATGCCGAGTCCTTTCCAGTCTAAGAGTTTAAAGATATCCTCCAACGCAGCTGCGAACAGTTTCGGAGAAATAACATCTCCCTGTCTCACACCTCGCTGCAGTTGGATAGGATTTGTTCTCTGGTTCTGTACTCGGACCGACATGGTGGCATTTTTGTATAAATACATCAACACCTCGATATACCTGTAGTCCACTTGGCACCTTTGGAGAGACTGCAGCACCGCCCAGGTTTCAATCGAATCAAAGGCTTTCTCATAATCCACGAACGCCAAGCAAAGTGGCAGATTATACTCCTCGGTCTTCTGTATGACCTGCCGCAGCGTATGGATGTGGTCTATGGTGCTAAAGCCTTTTCGGAACCCGGCTTGTTCGGGAGGTTGGAAGTCGTCGAACTTGCGAGCGAGACGGTTCGTAAGGACTCTCGAAAACAGCTTATAGACATGACTCAGAAGCGAGATGGGTCTATAGTTCTTTAAGAGGGACTTGTCACCCTTTTTAAAGAACAAAATCACCTCACTTATGTTCCACGTCTTCGGCCTTCTGCCCTCGACGATGACGGAATTGAAAAGCTTCTGGAGGACTTTAAGTATTGGCTTACCGCCCGCTCTCAGAAGTTCTGTAGTGATTCCGTCGTCGCCCGCCGCCTTGTTGTTTTTCAGCTGTTTGAGAGCCATACTAATCTCGTACACGCTGACGTCCGGGATATCTTGGGTAAAGTGTCGGGTAAGCTTGGCTCTAGGGTTTTTAGCCTTGCTTTCAACGGGTGTCTGCGTGGAATATAACTGCCCATAAAAACTCTCGATCTCCCTCAGGATTTCAGGCTTCGCTGAGATGATGCGTCCGTCGTCAGTTTTCAGCTTCGTCATCTGGCTTTGCCCAATAGACAGATCTCTCGCGAACACTTTGGAGCCTTTGTTCCGCTCGATGGCCTCTTTAATACGATTCGTATTAAATTGGCGAAGGTCGCTCGTCAAAGACTTAGATATCTGTCTATTAAGCTGCCGATAACGATTAGCATCTACTGAACTCTGGAGCCTCATTTCACGTCTCTGATCCATGAGTAGGAGTGTGTGGTCGGAGAGTTTCTTTAGCTTGGGACGGCGGGTCTTGAAGAACTTGGACCCTACCGTACGGACAGTATCCACCACCATATTGTTTAGATCGTCCACCTATATGCTGTTCTCAAGGGCTTCAAAACGGTTTTTTGAGTTCGAGTTGAAAGCTCTCGGGGTTTTGAATATGGGCCGGCAATGGTCGGAGTGTTGATTTTATCAGTCGAGATCTTTCCAGCTTTATGTTGATATTCAATGTGCCACGTACCAATCGGTGATCGCTCCCCGTCTTAACGGCGTTGATCACAGTGACATCATTGAATATTTGCTTTTTCGTCGACATGATAAAATCAATCTCATTTCTGACTGTACCGTCCGGACTGACCCAAGTCCACTTCCGGCTTTCCGGCTTTCTGAAGAATGAGTTCATCATAAAGAGGTTCTCCTTCTCCATAAAGTCGGCTAGCATCTGGCCTCTGTCATTCCGTTGCCCAACTCCAAATTGCCCCACTCTCAGCTCCACCGCATCGTTTCCCCAACTTTGCATTGAAGTCCCCCATCACAACGGTGTAGTGGGTTTTGTAGCTATGCATGACTTTAGAGATCTCCTCATACATAGCCTCCACTTCGTCATCTTGGTGCGTCGAGGTCGGTGCGTAAACCTGTATGACATTCAACGAATACCGTTTGGATATTCTGAGTATAAGGTACGCCACCCTGGTCGACACACTTCCGATGGTAATCACGTTGTTGACAAGGGACTTTTGGACGATGAACCCGACACCACCTTGGGACTTTTGGTCGCCCTCCCGGTACGCCGTCCTCCCTGAACATATACACACTCCTTTTTGGGCAGTCGTGTATTAACCAACCTTGCACAGAATAACTAAAAGTACAAGCTTAAACTACTATAAATAAACAATGTCATAAGTTTGTCATGTTATAATTGTTTGATGATTTTTTTTCTCCCCTCTTAGCCCTTGGCAAATAGACGAGGAGCTAGAATACGAAGATACGTTCGTAATCAGCTCACTACGCACTAATGTCCCCCGGGGGCTGGACGCCCCGCGGGACGCCCCGCGCGAGCCCCCCCGCTCCGACTCCGACAGTAGGGACGAGGCACGGCCTAAGACTACTGCGTGAGTATATTAATGAGTACTTTACACTACTACACACTTTACACTTAACTTTAGAATTTACATAGCCCGCCAATTAGACTCCGCCCTTATTAGAAATTTTTCTATTAATTAGGTAACAGATCTATAATTTTGATAATTGAACGAATTAAATGATGCTAATAGTTAGATGATTCGATTTATAGTGACTAGAGATGGGAAAGTGTTTCTGCCCGGGCGGGAAAATTGGGAAAAAACCCAGGCACATTGGGCATAAATCTTTTATGCCCAAATAAATGCCCAATCTGTGGGCAGAAAAAAAACTTTTGTTCAACGACGAATAAATGAAAAAGTTTTAAAGAAATAAAACGAAATATTAGTTATTTAACAAATATTTATTATAATTTGTCTTTTGGGTATATATTTTACTGATTAGTCTAAGTCTAAGTGAAACCCCGAGCATGGCTCTCTCCATTGCAATGAATTAGTAATTATGCAGATTTTTTATTTAGCTTTTAAAAACATTTATTTTTGAAGCTATTTTTTTAGGTCATTTTTTTTAAGGTTTTGTTTTTTTGGGAAAAAAGGCTTAAAATTGTAAAAGTTAACTAAACTTTTAAACTTGACCAAGCTAAAAGTTAATATAAAAAATTAATTGTCCGGGGTCAAGGCTCCAAAGTCCGGGGTTTTTACGCATCCGGTCCTGAGCGGCAGGTTTTAGAGATGGCAGCCCTATGTGTATCGTAGAATGGAAAACAATATTTACCCAATGTTGACACACAAATGCAAAAAACTTCTGACGGAGTGGCTAAAGACCCTAGCATATTATTATGCAGAAACTGAAATAATTTTGGAAAGGATAAGTTAAAAAATATAATTTTAAATTAAATTTAAATCATATAATACCGTTTCAATTATGCATATAAATAATTAAATAATTCTTAGATAACACACACACACACACACTTGTTTATGTATTTGGGAAATAAAAACTATTTTTATTTTTCATTTATTTATGTGTCGGTACATCAAAGGGTTCTCGGGTAGCTACGCCAAGTTTTATGTATAGTAGGCAAAACTATCTCTCCAGATTCCCGCTGTCCCTCGCGCCAGTTGGCTGACATTTACCGTAGTGAGCCTAATAAAAGCTTTTAAAAATGTCGGTAAATTGGACACTCGAACTATTATTGTATTTATTAGGAACTATTATTATTTTATTTCGAACCATTGTTATAATATTATCATAAATTATTATTATGCTATTATTATTATTATTATTTTGAACCATTATTATATTCATTAGTTCAAAATAATAATAATAATAGCATAATAATTATTTATAATAATATTATATGCAATGTAAAATTCTTAATGCTGAGTAAGTACTCAGCATAAGAATTTTATTGCGATTATACCCTACCTTTTTTTCTACCTACCTAATAAGAATAGTAGTAAGGTAGAAGAATAGTAGTATCTTGCATTACGGATGTCGGCAAAATGTCAGATAAATAATCGATACTTCTATAGGTATACCTAGTATCCCCGTAAATTGCAAAAAAATCTGGCGACCATTTTTTAAATTAAAAAAACTAAAAACAATTGTATTGCTTATATTTTTTATTTCCTAGACCCTATCTTATTGAAAATAATAAATAAATAATTAAACGGATGACGTTAACGTGGATGTTAATGTAACAATGTTTTCGTATTTCCAATTTCGGGTATAGTTTCCACAATGAAAGAAAATTATTAATTTACTTCTTCGATTAATAAACCATTTGTACCAACTCGTTTATTGGACGACTTATGATAAGATTATACAGATTTATAGACAAAGCTTATGCCGTTATTTCGCATAAACTCGTCGTTCTCGCTATTCGCCAAAAGTTTTGCCTATCGGCGAACACCGGGAATGTAGGGAGCCGCTCTCGCCAATGCCGTTGTTTGACAAAAGTTTTGCCTCTCAGCAAAAACGATGAATGGCAACTTACTGGTATGAACCTCACCGAGTGGTGCGGGGTGGCCAAGAGAGTTTAAATCGGGAGTGTCCTTCTTTACTTGTATTTTCATATAATTATTTTCCTTTAGTAAAATTTTTACTACTTTCGAAGATTTTGTGACAAATATATACTTACGTTTACGATTCACAGACAATATTTTAATTAGAACATCCAAATTCATGAAAATATAAGTTTATGAACAATAATCTTAACTAATTTAATTAAAATTAACTATATTTTACGTTTAAATAAATTTTGTAGATCAATTTTGTAACAAAAAATAAATGCCCAGATAAATGCCCAGTGGGCGGGAATTTATGGGCGTTTATTGGGAATATTCCCAATCTGCCCAAAATGCCCGGCATTTTCCCCATCAGTAATAGTGACAGATTTACTATTTTTAGGTACAGATGTATTATTCCTGCCCGTGACTTACTTTTAAGAGCATAGATCTTATATTCAGGCTATAGAAAAAAAGTGATCAAACTATAACTTAAGTTAAGAGACATATTTACACTAATCCGATGATTTTTTTAAGTGAGATAGTTAAGTAATTTAAAATTAATAAATAAGCTCTCTCTATTGCTGCGACCTTCCGGGGTGTTCACATGATCTGTATCTATCTACATGTAACATCTTTATAACCTTTGTGACATGCAATAAATAAATGAAATGAAATGATTTATACTTAGAGACAGTTTTGATAATTATGATAACTAATATATTTCTTGGGGATATATATTATTATTAGGGTATTGTAGATTAGTGACACATCTAAACTTAGGTGACAGAAAATATTGTTCCCATTAAAAAATGTGTTCGAAACACTTTTCACAACATATAATTACGGTCGTTTTAACACATATTTCAGAAAAAATCGACTCGAACCCGTACCCTTAGGAGTCCGGCCCAATGCACTAACCAATTATGCTACCGAGTCGCTAGCAGGATTGGCGAAATTTTCTAATACTTTTCACGTTTCCGCTGTAGGCCAGCGCCATCTCATCAATGTGAAGTGAATTAACTTCGATATTCGAAAGCAACACCTTTACCAGATGGCAGACAATCAATTAAGATGAAATAGCCATATAATTTTTAAACTATTAGATTTTATGCATTCACAATGCTATTTTTATATTAAGATTATTAATATAATAGAAATTAGATAGAATATTATATATATAGAAAAGCTTTTTCTAATATTTTTCAGTTATATTAATAATCTTAATATAAAAATAGCATTGTGAATGCATAAAATCTAAAAAAAAGTTTAATTAAATTTATATTTTTTAATTATATTAATAATCTTAATATAAAATAGCATTGTGAATGCATAAAATCTAAAAAAAAAGTTTAAAAATATATTTCAGTTTCGTGTTGCTGAAGTACAAAAAGTTGTAATTTTTTAAAGTTATTTGAACTGTCAGAAACGACAACCTTTGACTTCAGTACTTCAGGAACACGAAATATACATCGTGAAATTTTAATCATTTGGTCCCCGGGGGGTTCTACTCATGATTACAAGTAACTTTTAGTATGGGGCCCACTCTGATATTGCAAAAAATAAATCAGCTGTTCCATAAATTAAGGTCGAGTAGGTATTGCGCTTTTGTATGGAACAGCTGATTTTTGTTCGCAATATCAGAGTTGGCCCCATAGTAAAAGTTGCTTGTAATCATGAGTGGAACCACCCCATTGCGGGAACCAAATGATTAAAATTTCAGCGTATAATTTAAAAAGACCGTAATCTTAAAATGCGAAGTAGTCGGAACACATATTTTACTTAACGCACTTATATTTAATAAATCTTAAAAGAACATTAAATGTACGAGTAAAAAAGCAGCAAAACATATACGGTCTCCTAAAACATAAATATTTTGTTTGTTACAGACGGACACTAAAACAGACCCTATACTCCATAGACTCCGCCCTTCGAGAGCACACTAGCGCCATAGAGAAGCTCTCCAGGACCGTCGAGAACTTATCCGAAGGCCATAGACAAGCGATATCGTATAGACCACAGAACGTGGGCCGCGTACCACACACGAACCACTCCTGGGACCTGTTCGGTGGGTTCGTGCTAGCAATCGTGTTACAGGCGTTGTTAAATTGGCTGTTTTACCAGAAAGACTGAACTGTTTGGAGTTTGGCTGTGAACCGATTTTGACCGGTAAGTTGTTCATTTATTTAAATTAGCATAATTATTATTTATAAAATGCTATGCTATGCTATTTTAGTTAGTAATTTATAAGGAGCAATAAAAATGCAATTTTATGAGATACATTATTTCTCTATACAGGGTCATTTTGAACTTACCATCTAAATTTTAAGGATGTGTCTAGTCCATGAAACTAAACAACTTTCTCTAAGAAACATGTGTCAAATTTCGCCAGAAAATTTTGGTCATCCCATACTAAATTGATCACGTGGTCTCTTTGATTTGTGTGGAAAGTCGATTTTTATTTTACATATTTGACCATGTGTTCCTTAGAGAAAGTTGTTCAGTTTCATGGACTGAACACATCCTCAAATTTTGGATGGTAAGTTCAAAATGACCCGATATAGTTAGTTGGATGTCATTTCATTTCGTTCTTATATTGAGTGTTATTTAAACAAAACGCACGCGTGCGTGCGAAAGAGACAGTAAAGACAATATTCCGATTACAATGGCAACCACGCCAGACGCAGTCCGAACATTAAGCTAAACAAAATCGGCTTTCCTCGACGAGGTTTGCTATCGAAATAATTGTAGGTGCTTTGAAATAATGAAACAATATAACTGTCCATGTATTTCTCCTCACAATCTTGTGATAATAATTAATGACATATTATAATCTGCATGGTGGATCGGTGGGGTGGTATTTCAGGGATTTCTCAAAGGGAAACCAATGGGAATCGGCTTGTATGGATCCCTCGCCACAGCTATACACAATAATTGATAAAATTAACATTTTGTCAAGTCAGAAATGGGCATCTTTCTTTTGCCAAAACTCGTAGATCACTTTTTTGACCGACTGTACCTAATATGACCTTCGTGTTTAGCAATCGTGCTACATTCAACTTACATAATGTATATTACTCTATTACAGACCAGCATGGCAGTCCACTTTATTGCCTACGGAGCTTCATGCTAGTATTACACAAAATTATGACAAAATTATTATTTGAAAAAAAAAAGAATGAAAAAGTGAAATACATCGACCAATCTTAGTTCTATGTATTGTAAAAGACAGTTTTTTATTAGTTGTGTGCTTTGGGATGTTCAGGTATTTTTAGCAAAAAAAAACTACCATTTGACGGTGTTGCCAGTGGTCATAAATTATCATTGTAAAGGTATAGGATAAAGGTATCCCTTTTGGAAAATTTAAAGTCACAACAGCGGTACAGCTCGCGCAATATAACTTGGATCCAACCATAGACAATGGGTGCATTCCAACAGACAAATCCCTGAGTCATCGATGACTCATAGATTTGTCTGTTAATGTATATTGTGGTGATTGATCACCTCAGTATACCATGGAAAGTAATTATTTTGATTGTTTAATTTTATTACTTTCTAGAGATGCGCCGAATGTAGGTTTAACCGAATACGAATGTTCGGCCGAATATTCGGTCCAAAATGTACCGAACCGAATATTCGGCCGAATTATTCGGATTAATTCTGCGCAGTAAACAGGTTTTAGACGTGTCGGGCGGCTGTTTGCCACAACACAACCCCTTCTCTAGCACGGCTCGCTAAGCCAATGTACTCTTTCGGTTCCCAATAATTGCAGTTCGGAACTGCATACTTTGAAATTCATTATTACGTCGATGAAAGTCTTTGAAGATGAGGCATACACTGACATTAATAAAAGAAAAACATTATTTGATTAAACATTTTAATACTAGTGTTGGTTCCTAAAGATAGCAGTTTTTATATTCTAAAAAAATTAAGTATGTTTTTGAAATGCCTTAAAACTAGGGCTGTATGTTTTGATTTTTTTAATATCTATTAAAGATTTTGAAATATTTGCATTTTAGTAATTTCATACAAACAAAAAAGTGCCAATATTTTTAAAATCTACAATATTAAAAAAATCAAAACACACAGCCCTAGTTTTTAGGCATTTCAAACTCTCTCTCTCTTAATCGTTCCCTCATAACTGAGGATCGTGATCACCGGCTGCTTTTACGATTTGTCTCCATCGGTCTCGGTCCATGGTTGCTCTCACTGCTTGATAATTTTCTTAAGGAATGTTGTGATACTGGTTAGTTACAATGTTTAATCTAAATTCTATGATTCTATGTCATCTTAGACAGCTGTTCATACCTGTACTTTGTTTACTTGGTTACCAAAATTTTCACTAGTAAAACTGATTTTACCTGCTCAATTCTTGTTTAATTCCTTTTACAACAAGGAACTTGTTCTTGGCGAACGACCTCGGGCTCTCTTGCCTTCTATTCCACCAACCACGACCAGCTTTTCGAGAATTTCATCTCCTCTTAGCATTATGTGCCCAAAGTATGAGAGTACGCGATGTAAGCAGATAGTGGACAGCCGAGTCTCGACATTTAATTGTATAGGGATAGATACATTTGTGCGTTTGGCCATCCAGGGTATCTCTAGCATTCGCCTCCAACACTACATCTCAAATGCATCTATTCTATGTCTCTCTCTGGCTAGTATAGTCCATGTTTCCACTCCATTAATAAAGATGGGAAAGACCAGGGCCAAAGAGAATGTAAAAATAACTAGACCAGGGCTCTCCCTAAGCGCGTTTTAGTACGAAAACCTAGGCTACGGTTTTTCCAGATGACTTGAAGACATGTCATCGCGTCTTTGGCCATAGCAATGCGGCGCTTGATTTCTGGAAAACTGCTGCCACTGCCATCACTATTTGAGCTCCTAAATAGGTGAAATTGTCCACCTTGTCGATTCCCTGGATACATTCATGGGCACCTGTCAATGTGCCAGCGCGATCTACCACAATTAGTTTGGTTTTCTGTTTGTTCACTGCCAGCCCTAGTTCCTTACTCTCTAATATTCTATTATATTTCAAACACATACCGAAAATTCATTGCTGTAAAATTATATTATCTGTGCTGTAGGTTAAAGTTTAGAGAGAGTGGGAAACGTTATCAACGTTTGTATGGAGACCGTTTGCTAGACAATCATCATAATCTTTTTTTATTTTGTCAATTGAGAATTGTCTAGCAATAAAAATTGGTAGTATTCTACCAAATATTTATTGACAAAATAAAAAAGATTAAGAGGATTGTCTAGCAAACGGTCTCCATACAAACGGCGATAACGTTTCCCACCCTCCCGCTCTAATGTAAATTGTACCACTCGGTACAATTAAATATTCGGTAATTATTCGGCAAATTAACCGAATATTCGGCCGAATACGAACATGAAAAAATATGCCGAATTTGCCGAATACGAATATTCGGCCGAACATTCGGCGCATCTCTATTACTTTCCATAGTTTAAATGTACTCTATGGCGATCGATGACTTAGCGATAAATGTATTGGAATGCACCCAATGAGACTTGCGCACTGATATTTTTGTTATTATGGGCAACTGCGTCGCTTAATGCACCCCCTAAGCGATCAAAACTACTTGTCAATCTTTTACATTGCATCGGCTTGTCAATCACATTTTGATCTTCTATTAGCGATGTTTGACAACCACCACAAATAGATTACCGTGGTCTATCAAAAGTAGGCCACGCCCCCAAATGGTAGTGGTGGTGGTAATGCAATGTAAATGATTGACAAGAAATGCTTGATCGTCTAGGGGCTACTTAATCACTCCTTAGGTTAAAATCGCTTGCACGCCGCGCAGTCATAAAATACGTTTAGTTTGTGCAGGGGCGATACGCGCGCACACGAATTTTGTTGCTAACTGGTTAAGCGACACTATTGCCCATAGTACCTAGAATTGCTACTAAGCAATATGGGTCAAGTTATGGAAAGTCAAGTTGTGTAACGAATGGATTCGGACTTGCATCTCTCAAATAGTTAAGAAAACATAATTTTATGGTTTGTATACCTTATAAACAAAAGCTACATTTATTCTTAAACATTCCTGTGGTAAAAAAATATTGCATACTCGGTCATTTGAAAACTACCATCACGTCAAAATGTTGCCAGTATAATTAATTAAAAATATCTAAACATCACAAAGTAGTTTGAATAGCTTTATTTATGTCGATATAATTCTCCTAATTGAATAAACAAACTTATGAACGTAAAAATTGTATAAATAATATAATTATATAAATAAATATGTTTAATATAATAAGTACATAAATACATTAGCACGGTTTAATTAAAAGGTGATTGTAAAGTGATATTAGATAAATTTTAATGTTTTTTTTTAAAACAAGTGTCACCACCTTGTATTTTTAAAGAACTACCACAAAAATAAGTGTTAAAATCTACCATAAGACACGAAAAAAAGTCTTGCCATAAAAATAACTTTTAAATGTTATTTTTTTAATAATAATGGCTTACTTTAATTCTTTACGATTATTGAAATTATCGTTGTGGACTTACCTAATAAT
Organism: Agriphila geniculea; assembly: GCA_943789525.1. Lineage (NCBI taxonomy): Eukaryota > Metazoa > Arthropoda > Insecta > Lepidoptera > Crambidae > Agriphila > Agriphila geniculea. Next base: position 14,577,788 of record OX038893.1, read on the forward strand.
GGGGAATGTCCGATAAAAATAAAATTGGCTAAATCTTTTTTTATAAGTAGGAATAAGCTCCCTTAGTAATAGAAAAAAGTTTCAGAATTTTCGGTTCAGTAAATTAAAAAAAAAAAATGAAAATCTCTTCGACTTCACAAATGTACGAAAGTAACAGCAGAACGGAATTTATACCTTTGCCACCACCTGCCACAACCACAACACGGTATTAAAAAAAGAAATGTCAAAACTTTTTTTTTCTTAATACTTGTTGTTGTTGTGGCAGGTGGTGGCAAAGGTATAATCTCCATTCTGCTGTTACTTTCGTATATTTGTGAAGTCGAAGAGACTTTAATTTTTTAAAGATTTTTTACGCAACCGAAAATTCTGAAACTTTTTTCTGTTACTGAGGGAGCTTATTCCTACCTATAAAAAAATATTCAGCTAATTTGATTTTTTTCGGACATTCCCCATTGAATTAAAAAATATAAAACATTGATAAATTTTGTTTGTATTTTGCATTTTACCAAAGGGTTGGAAAATCACTAACATTAATAACTGCTCACTCCATATAACTTTATGATTATCGTCATTATAAAACCCAGATGCCTTATATAAAGGTTAGGTTTTAAGTCACCCGAATTTAACTAGTCCATAATTCTTTTTCTGGTCTTCAATTTCAAACTTAGTCACCAATTTACTTTAAGCCATATAAGCACTAGATTTGCAAATAAATTGGTTAGGTTAGAACTGGTATCTGCAAACAGTTAAATACGGGCGAGTTAGTACCTAATCCTTGGGCATTGTGCAATAATAATTAATTATTATTCACTAATTTTGGATTGGACTATCTGTTATTGCTTCATTAATAAATTCCATTTATTAAATTTTTATATAAATGTAAGAGCCAAATAAAACAAATGATTAGCAATTATGTATTAAATCTATTGGAATAATGTTTATCTTATTATTTTTAATAACGTTATTTTATTTTTAATTTTCTTTTTTGTTTAGTTTAGTAGCTATATATCTACTGAATCAACCACCGGTATATAGAAATACATATATCTTCTTACAACCCCTTATTTTTTACAATTATGATAGTTGAATGGAAACTATAATAAAATTTTATTCAAGTTTGTATGCAATATTGCTATGTAAATATATTTTTTATATATTATTTGTGTTTGGGTTTGAAATGTAATTTGCCTTATAATTATATTTTAATTTATTATAATATAATTACATCGACAAAAAATAAGCATTGAATATTCTTGCCACTTTAAAAATATTAAGTACTAATTTAGTTACAAAAATCTGTTGTTATTTTTTTAGCAAAGTTTAGACTATCACATCTACCATTGACTTATTTGTCAAATTCTGCTACAAAAGATATACCTATACACAATACATACAAGGTTATTTTGTATCCACCATTCAAATTTTGAGGATGTGTTCAGTCCATGAAACTGAACAACTTTCTCTAAGGAACACATGGTCAAATATGTAAAATAAAAATCGACTTTCCATACAAATCAAAGAGATCACGTGATCAATTTAGTATGGGGTGATCAAAATTTTTTGGCGAAATTCGACACATGTTTCTTAGAGAAAGTTGTTTAGTTCCATGCACTTGACACATCCTTAAAATTTGTATGGTAAGTTCAAAATGACCCGATATATATATATTTTTTATTCAAAAATGTTGTATAACAAAAATCGACTTTGAAATTAGAGAAGGGTAAAGTATTCTAAAGCGTTTTTTATCAAGAAAATTAATAATGATAAACTACTAGCACGTTATTTGACATTGCCAGTGTGAAAAATATTATAATATGAAATGATGAAGGCAACTTGTCTTTTTTTACTTAATCGGTTTTTTTAAATATTTGTGTTTATATTTAGAGGGGTTGTATGAATTTTATTACGTGCTTCCTAACAGCACTTTTGAAGATTTTTAAGATTTGAGAGATTGTAGTATGTGCAGAGTAGACGATGGCTATAGGTTGAAAATAAGTTTTTTTTAATTATTTTCTGTTGTTTTTGTTCTTTAACAGACATAGACAATAACCGGTCTAAATAAAATCTGTAATGTTATTGTTTGTAAATGTAAAAACATCGGCATATTTTTGACACTGTATAATATTATTATTGTCCTTTACGGTCGAACAATAAAATTTGATTGCCATATTCTGGCAGAAATGTTTGTGTGTAATATGTTATCTTGTGTAAATGTTGATTAAACTTAGAGGAATTATGGTGAAAAAAGTACAAAAAGAGCTTAGTTTACATAAAGCTGTGTTATAGTAGATTTGTATGAATATGATTTATTTTTCAAATTACATTAACTGTTAAAAAGTTGCAATATGCAAAAAAGTTTTTTTGTTTTCACTGTAATTCCTATATTTTTTTAAATTCCATGGTATAGAGTGAATCCTTTGACTTGTATAGGTACTGGTAGTGTTATTTAAAGTTAAATATTATGGTTTAATTAGGGCTTTATGGAATTGATTATTATTTATCATAATTTTCGCGCCATTTCAAAATAAAGGGCAAAAATGTAAGTGTCTTTGTAGGGGCCGAAATACGTCGATCGTATTTTGGCGGTATAATAAAATGGCGTTGCCAGTGTTGCCAATGCAATAAAAAGCTACCAAATCGGAATCTCGAAGGTATTATTGTGAAATCTTTTTGCATGAATTCCGGAGGTAAACGGTGAGCTATATGTGGCCATTCTACTACATAAGTATTATTCAATTTTACTGTAGATAATTATATTTTTAATAATAATACTTAATACGATTGAATATTGTCATCGCCTGATTCCTATAACCTATTGAACATAACTTCTGTTGATTATGTAATGAAATATTCCACGCATTTAGATAATTCTTAGATTGTTGATATTTTGTTGTTTTATCCAGTGAATATATTTTTTTTCGATTACTATTTCGTTTAATTTCACCGCTGAAAGTTTTAGCAAAATTAACATAGCTACTAACTATAGTTATAGCCTTAGAATAATAACACCTAGAACGATAGTTCTCTACAAAGCGCACTGTCAAAAGTGAGGCAACTAACACAGCCAAATATGGCTCCGTTTTCAGATTGTTATTCTACATTATTACCTAATCATACCGATTAAGTACAAAACAGTTTCAATTTTACCACATTTATAACACTAGTTACTATATTATTGGGTTTCAGTTACGATTAGTTAACGTATGAAGGATATATAAATTTGCAAAACTAAGCCATTCTGGCTTGGATAAGTTGCCTCACTTTGAATACGCGGACACGGCTTCTAGGTGTCATTATTCTAAGGTTATAGCGCTTTCACGTATAGTCGTTCCGTCGTTGTCGTTTGTAAGCCCGAGCGCCCACCAGCAACTTTTGTCTCCGCAACTATTTTGTCTCACATGGTTTGTATGAAAAGTTGCTAACTGTCGCGTCGCTACGTGTGCGCGCTTTCATGCAAACCCGGGTAGATTTGAAGTGAGAGACAAAATATGTAGTTGTATATATCGTTAGCAGGCAACTAAAACGCCTATATCTAAAAGCGCTCTTAGGGCCGTATTCATAAACTATCTCAACGTGAGAGCTATCCTGAGATACTGTTCCTATAAGAAGAGCATCTCAAGTAAGATCGAAAAATAAGATGAATGTTTTTTTTTATGACTGGGAAATGCTTTATGCATGTTCCAACTTCGGGAGATCAGTCAATGTCCCTTTGAATCTTAGAGCATTAATACTTGGTTTAATGCTCTAAGCTTTGAATCTTCTTGAAACAGTCGGCGACAAATTGATATAAGTGTCTAGACTCTAGAGTAGTCAAAATGATCTGAAAAACAAAAAATCAATTTAATCCACGCAATTAGAATCATCATATTGTTGTAAGCACACAAGGCACATGAGTAACGAAAAGGACCAGAGACAAAGCTTCATAGAACCGCGCGAATCGGTTGCACTACTACAAGCACGCGGGGCATGTGTGCGTGTCCACTGGCCGCTTGTCGCGTACGCGAAAAAAAGAAAAAACCTATTGTGTCAACTGACAGCCAGTGGACAATCTCAGGGCTTTCTCAGATCACGTTCTTTAAGTTTTGAATATTTTAATACAAAAACGTGGTGTTTAATTTTTATAAAAAAATGGTTGTTTATTGTACTGTGTGTATAAATAATAATAGAAAAAATTAAAATATATAATTCTTCAACTATCCCAAGGAGTACGATAAGTAAGTATATAATAGGTCTTTACCTATGAAATTGCCGATTTGTATGGAGATTTTTCAAGAAGTTGCATTTTTCATAATAGCATTTTCTTTGTTCATTTAACAACCATGAACACTCATGTAACAAAACTTTTATGTACTAATGTTTGAACACTATGCTAACTTATTTCCATTTAAGATAAGCTAAAAAATAAGTTTTGGTTAAGTTACAACCCCTTCGGTCACCCTTTTTTTGCTCACAAAAAAAGAGTCACTTTCAAGATCTTTTTTTTAATGTCACGAAAGCCAAAATATGGACTTTATTTTACTGATAGTTAACTATCATGATCATAATTCGATGTAATATTCACGATTTTGTTAAAATTTTAAATTATAAAAGTTATTATTTTCTCTGTATGTGACAAAATATCGGCAATTTCATAGGTAAAGACCTAATATTTGATTTTATTTTATTTTCTTTTACCTTACTTAAAGTAGGTACCTTTTTTTTATTATATAATCCTTATGTTTCGTATTCCGATTTCGAAAAAAAAAGAAATTTATGGCTTTACCCCGGTGTCTGTCCGTCTGTATGTCTGTCAAAAGCTCCCAGAGCTTTGAGGCTTTGTGGCATAATGACCCAATGCCGTGGTTTTGGATACCTACAAAATTCTAATATTAAGGGGCCGTTATGGGGGTTCAACAGCATAAACGCTTAAAAATTGTTTTTTTTTATAATCGAGTGGGGTATCTTATGAACGCTAGCGTCTCATGTAGAGCGCTCCGGTAACGATCATTTGCGATTGTAAAATTTAACGTTATTAACGCTCATTGAGGAGTTCGGTAGCGCTGTGGTTTAGTGCCTGACCCAGCAATTGCGGAGGTTAAGCAACTTTTGCTAGGGTCGGTCATGAGATGGGTGAACCAAATATTTTTATCTCGAGCTCTTTCGTGCTTCGGAAGGCACGTTAAGGCGTTGGTCCCGGCTGCATTTGCAGTCGTTAACACCTCCCAATCAGCATTGGGCCCGCGTAGTAGGTTATGATCCATCCTCCTAATCCACCCATAAGGAAGGCCCTGATACTGAAAAAAAATTTTAGTTTAATATTACCTTACTAGATGGCACCTGGTACCTGCTTCGATTTGTTTTTGTAATATTCAAATACAGATAAAAAAGTCATGAAACTTTTAAATTGTTTCTTAAAATAATCACCAAATGCTAAATTGTAGTAAATTCTTTGAAAATTTTACAAAGTTTGTTGCTATCTGTGCTAAGCATTCTGCGACGATAGCGGTGCCATCTAGCATTCTACAAGAAAACCATTTTAAATCGTCCCGATAGTCGCCTTACGACCGACGGGCCATTTCTTTAGTATGGGATGAGGTATCTGTACTATAGTATTATGTAATCTGTGGTAATAATAATCGGATAATAATATGAATTAATAGTTAATAATAATAACTTTCGTATAATAAAACTATTGAACTTATGTTTTGTTTAATTTTTGATAACCTATTGTGACAACCCTGCTCAAATATGTAACAATTTTGTACGTTCTTAAGAAGCTTTGTCTCTGGTCCTTTTCGTTACTCATGTGCACAAGGTGTTCAAAATATCTTAGCACTCATTGTTTCATATTTATATAAGCAGTCAGAGTGTTCAAAATTATCTTAGCAAACAAAGCTGTCAAAGTTATCTGTGCACAGTGCGTTATAACATTGTTCACATATGACTTTGACAGATTTGTTTGCTAAGATCATTTTGAACACTCTGACTGCCTATATAAATATGAAACAATAAGTGCAAAGATATTTTGAACACCTTATGTGCTTACAACAATATGATGATTCTCACTGCGTAGATCAAATTGATTTTTTGTTTTTTCAGATCATTTTGACTACTTTAGACTTGATGCTTATATCAATTTGACGCTGACTGAACAATGCTTTATTGAACCATTCTACGTCATCTGGCTACAAATGATTCAAAGTAGCTTTGGCAGCTGATGGAGCCACGCCACGGGAATCGTTGCGCACACTACCGTGGCCCACGACATATAAGTCCGTGAAGTCTGTTCTTCCGACCCCGAAGGCAAAGTGTGTCCTGGGACACGACACGTGAGAGACTCTAAGTCAGGGGAAAACTGCAGGGTACAGGGGGTCAAGTCTGCTAACGTTTTCGTCAAAATCGTAGTTCAATGGTGTTCTAATGGTAATGCTTTTTGACACAATTCTTATTTCAAAACACAATATGTTTCCGTATTGGGCTTAAGATGTGTTTCGGTTTTGGTTTTAAGAAACAAGAACTGTCAAAAAGCATTACCATTTAAACACCATTGAACTACGATTTTGACGAAAACATTAACAGACTTGACCCCCAGGTCTTTCAGTCTCAGCTACAAGAACCACATGATCGGCAAACTGTTGTACTCAAATATCTCAGCAGAGCTTTCCAAACGCATTCCCTGCTGCTGGCTTTCCGGAGAAAGCGAGGGTCGTAAAACGAACCTTCTCGACCAATCTCTATACGACCTGCCGTAGCGTATAGTATAGATATGGTAATTAACCAGTCTTTTCGGAACTCAGCTTATTCAAGAAGTTGGTTGGAAGTTGGAAGTCGTCGAACCCGCGAATGATACGATTTGTAATTTAATAACCCTCAAAACCAACTTGCAGATGCGACTCAGGCAGATATTAGTGAGATCTATTAGTTTCCCAAGAGCCTGACCTGCTACATGCATTAGGCACAGTCTTATTTATAATAATGTGCCTTTGGGCTTAGGCCTTACTACCCTAAAGGATGAAGGAATTTAAAACTTCTGGAGAACTTTTGAGCATAAGGCTTGTGTTCAAGTTTTTTTTGTGATTTCGGTATGCCTTGCTGCCCTGTTACTGTTTAGTTGCTTAAGTAGTACTGATGACCTCGTACAGGCTGACGTCCGGGATATTTTTGGAGTATTGAATCTGGTAAGCTTGATTTTGGTCTGAAGTCTTTGAGCCTTACTTTAAATCAGGTGTGGCGGTTCTGCATCTTATGAGTTCTAATATACGTAAAGTGTTAAATTGTAGCATGCAGCGTTCTCTAAAGTCATATTCCTAATCATATCAATTAAGCTTTAAAAAAAATCCTCGCCGCCGCCGACCTAAAATTGCCAGTTCGCCGCCGCCGCAATTATTTAACGCGGCGCCCATGTCTAGTCTGGTGGTATATCGCAGTGAGACCTACAAGTTCCATGGGAAAATCATCATGATTTTCCCATGGAACTCGTAGGTCTCACTGTTAACTTTAACTGGGCTTTACCAGGAGGGAAGCGAACTCTTAAAAAAACAGCGGAATAAACATTTTTTATTAAAACATCACGGTCGAAGCGCGTAGTGGGGATACCTTCCCTGTGGGCCATTAAACCAGTAATAGCCCAAATTGTGTATTTCGTCTGCATCCCAATGGTACCTCTTTGGTAGGAAAGTTTCAAGTCTTGTTCTAAATTCGTCATCATCGGAATCAGGATCTACAATTCTATTAGACTGTAAGTAAAACTCCTTCGATTGTTTCTGTTTCTTCTTTGCGTTTGTCTCTGGCTTTTGTTTTTTCTTAATATTCATTTTATTTTGTAACGGCTTCGGATATCGCGCTGACTGGACTCTTTTCGGTTTTTCAGTTTCAATGGACACTCCCTCCGTGCTACCAGAAGTATCAACGTATTTAGGTTTAGACACCTTCTTTAATCTATTCTTTTTGCCATTGCCTATCACTTCAAATCTTTTGGGTATTTCTTCGTCTGAGTCTGTTTGTTTCTCATTAGATCCAAATCTTTTAGGCTTATCTTCGTCCGATTTTTTTTGTTTCTCATTGGAATCTTCTGTTTCACTACTGCTGCTCTCTTCCGATGTTTCTACGTTCATATTTCTTTTCGCCAGTGGTTTATAAGATTTTCTGTAGCTAAGATATTTGCTTTTAGCATCATCTTTTTTCCATTTCGGGTCGTATATATAATTTGGGAGTTCTCTCTGTTCAAAAGGGACAGGTCTACTGCCTAAAGTATATTTTGTCCTTGATTCGTATGGTTTTAAGATATAATCTGGGAGATTAGAATCGTACTCCATTGAATAATCTGCGGGTTGTTTATTGTTTCTACTAAAATCAATGAAGGCATCTGAATAAAAGTAGACCAAATCATCATATGATTCAGGATCCAAATTTGGTCTAGATGAAGAAAAATCTTCTGGTTTCATTTTAGTTTGCTTGTTTCTTAATTTCTCTAAGCATTCTTGTCTTTGAGCTTTCGTGCCGTAAATGCTACCAAATAGTCTAATGCATTTGTTTTTGGATTTCTCGCTGAAGTTGGGCGTTAAAAGGCCTAATAGGTTTTGTAGTAACTTTTGTGATGATTTCATTGGCGGTCTGCTTTTGTACCTATTTAATTGGAAGTTGAAAGATCTCGTGTTAATTTTTTCTGGTTCTAGTTGTACTAGGAAGACCTCTGCATTTGTTGCTGGCAACATTGCTGAAAAGAAATTGTTATTTTTAAATGTACAGTCAACGGCACGCTGGGCTACGACAGGGTACTCAAATTTAATCAATTTTATACTTAAATGCGACGACATTTAGGCTGGAAATAAATTGCAGATTGTCTACAGTTTTGTATAACAGGTTATGTGTAACGTGCTGCTGACTGTACCTAATGGTAATTGTTAAAGGTTTGACGACCTCCTTCATGTGCAAGGGTCGCTATCTCTGATTGTCCTCCTGGGGTCAAGTCTGCTAATGTTTTCATCAAAATCGTAGTTGAATGGTATTTGAATGGTAATGCTTTTTGACACAGCTCTTGTTTCTTAAACCCAAAACTGAAACACATTGTGTTTCTTAAACCAAAGACGGAAACATATTGTGTCTTGATTTTGGGTTTAAGAAACAAGAACTGTGTCAAAAAGCATTACCATTATAACACCATTGAACTACGATTTTGACAAAAACATTAGCAGACTTGACACCCTAGATCCCCGTTTATATAGAAAACGAAATTTTAATACAATGCGATTAATTTAACAATGTACAACTGATTTAATCAACTTCAGTAAAATTCTTCGTAAATTTTTCTCTTTGCCATACATTCTCGAGTGAAGTTGCATCGGATCTATTATAAATTTAATCGCATTGTACACCGTTACATTTCTTAGAGGTAACAAAAAAAAACATAGGTACAGTACGAGGCAAACATCTTGAAATCGGGTGGGGATTGCGCGGAACGCATATTTTGTGTATGCGTAGCGGTGAGGGGCGCGGGCGGCGGGAGAGGGGCGCGCGCTATTGGTCGCTTATTATGGTTATTATATAAAATAAAACATTAACTTTGTTTTGTCGGTCTTAGCCCATTAATGTAGGAGGGGAAAATTTGTAATAATTTCATTTAATAAGAAATTTTAAATAGCGGTTTAAGTTTAAAATACTAGGCGCGGTCCGAAGAGGAGGGTCACAGGGGACATGACCCCAAATCGTACACATATTGAAAAATAGTAAAAAAAAAACTAGTGACTCCCTCCAAAATTTCAGGCTGCGACCGCGCCTGCGTATGACAACTGTCAAATACTGTTTACTAATAGGACAAGTAAAGATCCCACCAAAATCATTTCTACGCGCCCTAACTCTGCAAGCCCTAACTTCAAAAACTCTACACCTTAGTTAAAATATGTGGCTTGGCCATTTCGCTACATGGAAACCTTTCTAATAAACAATAGTTCTTGTAGTAACGAAACGGCCAAGCCACATATTTTAACTAAGGTGTAGAGTTTTTGAAGTTAGGGCTTGCAGAGTTAGGGCGCGTAGAGTTAGAAGCTTGGCTCTACATGAGGTCTGATAACTTTTTGACAGTTCGAGGTCTTGGCAACATTATTCATGATGATTTTGGTGGGATTTCACTTCTTTTTGTAAGTAATAAACCGACAAAGCAAGGTGGGGTCAGAATTGTGGTCTAAAATCGTGTAAAATTCGATCAACGTCAACCAGCGTACTTGTACTGTTATTTATTTTATTCTGTGGTAGAACTAATTCATTTATGCTGTGATATTATTTTACTCTTTAACGCAGAATGTGATAGTGCAAAGAACAAAATAGAGTCTGCACGAGTTTTGCGCCATGAAAGAAGTAGTTTTGAAATGAACACAATATCTTTGTTATGACTACTTTTTTCCCGTTACTTTAACTTAAAGGCTTAAAATTAATTACTAAATATTTAAAGATTTTCAGATTCGTATGTCTTATTTTTTCAGATCTCCAGCATCAAAATTTGCGGAAGTCGCATACAAACTTCCATCCCCTATTAATTACTATTTACCGTCTATAAATAAGTTTGGTCTATAGGGTTGTCACTCCACTATATGTGCGGTAATCAGAAGGGTGCTTGAATGATAGATTAATATAAACTGAATATATTTATTTAAACACGATAGATAGGTATGAGTTAATTAATACTAGTTAACAAGTACAAGGGACGCGGGCCACGGGAAGACTGGCTCGCTGCGCGCAGGCAGCTACGAGGCGATCGCTCCCTATGACGTAATCAATAAGTAAGCACTTAATACAATCAATGTCGCTACAGTACTTCCCCTGCTAATTTTTGAGAAAAAAAAATGTGTAGTTACATATATATTATACAAAAATAAATGAATTAAAAAGAAACTAAGTCTGTAAAAGTTTATTTGAGTCAACCCTAACTCTTATAACTACTTATCAAGTTACGTTCAAAATAAAACAATGAACTAAGGTACTTATGGCGGCTTGGGGAACATACAATGACTTATTCAGCTGAAAATGACGCTATGCATGGCGTGTGGAATGTACTCATTGAGTACGTACTGCGTACAAAATAAGCTTTGTTTACACAATATTTAACAAAACTAATGATCTATAAATGAATGAAGTGAGTACCTATTTACTTAAATATAAAAAGAAAATTACATAATTTTACACTTTGTCTTATTGAATACTAAATAATACTTGTCTTATTACTAAAGAATAAACAACAAAAAATACATTTAACAGAATATGTGCTAAAGTTGGAATCGAATCGGTTTCTTTATAAGCCTACCACTTCGAGTGGTACAAGTAACAATCGGTTCGCTACTTTTTTCTTTAGCATTGCTTTGCGGTACGACATTATCATGACAAACAGAATTATCCTTATCATAAGCTGGGATGCACTGATCATTAAGAATGTAGGCCGGTTTGAGTCGATCTATCGAAATATTAACACTTTTTCCTGATATTTCAATACTAAAATACTTTTTATATCTTTTAATAACTCTAAATGGGCCTTGATACGGCGGTTGTAAAGATCTCCTTACCATGTCATTCCTAACGAATACATGCGTACAATTTGTTAAATCGCGATGCACAAATAAAGTGCGAGAATCTCTGTGCTCTTGTGGCTTGGGCCTTAGCTTCTGTATAGTATCTCTTAAGTTTTTCACGTAATCTTGAGAACTGCAATCCGATAATCTAGAATTATTATAAAAATCGCCTGGTAATCTAATTGTTTGTCCATATAAAAACTCTGATGCACTTACATTAGTTTCGTGCCGCGGTGCTACTCGTAAACCATATAAAACTGTTGGCAATTCGTTAATCCATGAATTGGACTCTAGCAATCGTGCCATAAGGGCTGATTTCAAACTACGGTGCCATCTTTCAATTGCTCCATTGCTTTGGGGATGGTAGGGTGTAGTTCTTAATTTTTCAACGCCTAATACTTTCATGAGTTGTGTAAATAGATTGCTTTCAAATTGTCTGCCCTGGTCTGTCGTTATTCTTATCGGGCAGCCAAATCTACAGAACCACGTCTCATAAACGGCTTTGGCTACGGTTTCCGCGTGTATTTCTTTTGTAGGGACGGCTTCTGCCCATCCGGTCACTCTATCTATCATAGTAACGCAATATCGGAAACCATCCTGTGTTATTGGCAAAGGACCTATTATGTCCAAATTTAGGTGATCTAGTCTGCCGTATGGTTCAAAATGACCTAATTTAGAAATAGTATGACGATTTATTTTCACTTTTTGACATTGAATGCATGTTTTGGCCCAATTACCTACGTCTTTATTCATATGAGGCCAAAAATATCTAAGTGATATTAATCTTTTACTAGCTCGTATTCCAGGATGACTTAAGCTATGTACTATATCGAAAGCGTTTTTCCGGTACATTTTTGGTAAATAAGGCCTAACATTGTTAGTGGATACGTCACAAAATATCTGTTTATCACAACCTGGAAAATAAATCTTTTTTAATCGGGTCTGAGAACGGTTTGTGGGTAACAATAATTCTTTTAATTCCTTATCTACATCCTGTGCCTCGGCGAGTGCCGAATAATCGATGCTTGTTGGGCATGTTATTGTTTCTAGTCTGGACAAAGTGTCGGCTACAATATTTTCGTTTCCTGTTACGTACTGAATATTAGTCGTATATTCGCTTATGTACATAAGGTGCCTTATGCGTCGTGGTAACTCCTTATCGTTACTCTTTTTTGTAAATGCGTAAACTAAAGGTTTATGGTCTGTAAAAATTGTAACAGGGTGTCCTTCTATTCTAGACCTAAAATGTTGCACTGCAAGATACATAGCTAAAAGTTCCTTATCATAAGTGCTATATTTTTTTTGACCTGGCGTCAATTTTTTTGAAAAATAGCCTAGAGGTGTTAACTTTCCATCTACTTTTAAGTGTAACACTGCTCCAACACCGTTGTCCGACGCGTCCGTCATTAATGCTAGGGGTGCATTAGGTAAAGGGTGGCAAAGCGTTGCAGCTTGTAGCAAAGTGGTTTTGCACTGCGAAAACGCTTGCTCAGCCTCTGTTGTCCAAAAGATTGGAGTTTTATCTTTTTTCTTAGGGCTGTGAACAAGCTCGTTTAATTTGGCTTGTAGTTGTGCAGCTTTGGGTAAATGTGACCTATAAAAATTAATCATGCCTAAGAAACGCCTGAGCTGCTCTACTGTTTCTGGCTTTTTAAAGTTAACTATGTCCTTGACTTTTTGTTCAGCGGGCCTAATACCCTCGGACGACACTTCAAAACCCAGAAATTCTAACTTTGATTTACCGAACTGACACTTAGGAAGATTTATAGTGATACCAAAATCGTTTAATCTGCTAAAAATAGCTTCTAAGTGCTTACTATGCGAGTCATTGTCTGTACTTGCTACTAAAATATCGTCAATGTAGCAAAAAAAATGTTCGTTCATGTTGTTGACTGTACCATCACTATTTTTAATTTCTAAACCTTGTAACACCGAATGGTTCATAAACCTTTGGAATGTTTGGGCTGCATTGCGCAGGCCAAACGACATTCGTGGGAATTCAAAAAGTCCGAACGGCGTAATGATAGCGGTTTTTTCGATATCTTCAGGGCTGACCCTAACGTTAAAATATGCTCTATTTAAATCTATTTTAGAAAACACCTTTTTATCCGCGGTAATATGTGTGAAATCTTGTACGCGAGGAATCGGATATCTATCTGGCTTAGTTATTTTGTTAAGTGCGCGATAATCGCCACACGGCCGTAATTGTCCGTCCTTTTTAGGCACGACGTGTAAAGGGCTTGCCCAAGCGCCTTTAGATGGCCTACATATACCAAGTTCCTGCATAGTCCTAAATTCCTCAAAAACTTTTTTGTACCGATCGGGTGGCAAGGGTCGAGCTTTAGCGTAGACGGGTGGTCCCTTTGTTTCGATGTGATGGAAAATCGAATGAGGCGGGTTTTCTCTAAAACATGACGGTTTCAATATGTCAGGAAATTTATTTAGTTGGCTAGAATAAGGGTGATTTTGATCTATCATCCCTAATGATGAGTCATTCCAGCTTATGATTTCGGCTATAGTACTTAAATTCGTAGTTTGATCGATCAACTTACGCTTACTTAAATCTATTATTAGCTTATGCTGAATTAAAAAATCGGCACCAATAATAGGTTGCTTAACGTCGGCAATAATGAATGTCCACTTATAAGGTCGACGTAATTTTAAATTTAATGTTAATGTTTTTGTGCCAAAAGTTTTAATAATGGAACCATTAGCCGCGTATAATACGTAAGAACTAGCACTTTGACTTTTTGGTACTAACCTCACTGGTAAAACCGATACGTTAGCGCCGGTATCGATCAAGAAACGAAGACCTGTCTCGACGTCTCTTACTATGAGGCGGTTGTTTTCCGCGAGGGTGCAGGAGTCCGCCGCTGCCTGCACTCTTGTTAGTTTTCCGGTGCTGGGGTGGCCGGTGTCGCCTTCCAGTTGCAGGGTTGGATGCATCTGTTTGATTTTTCTCCAAACTTATAGTGGTATCTGCATATCCACTTCCGTTCATTAGGAGTATCATCTCTAGGCGTTCTAGGGCGAGACTTGCTTCTTGAGCGTTGGTAGCGGTTTCTTGAGTTATAAGTCTCCAAACGTGATAACCGTGAGTTAATTTTTGCAATCTCTCCTGTAACTTTCTCTAAAACATTTTCTCCTTTATGTTGAGTTTTAACTTCAGAAATGCTTCCACTTGTTGTTTCCATTATTTTGTCCGCCACTGTGGCTAGTCTGTCTAGCTCTTTTACTTCCGTAACTGCGAGCACGGCTTGCACTGAAGTAGGAAGGTGGCTCTGCCACAGTATTTGTAAGGTTGAATCTGGAACTCTATCCCTAGCCAACTCGCGCATGCGACGAAGTAATTGCGAAGGCTTTTGCTCACCTAAATCCATTTCGCTGATAAGTTTTTTAATTTTTCGATGTTCGGATTCCTCAAAAATGTCAAGCAATCTAGCCTTTAGGCAGTTGTACTTGTTAGTTGCAGGAGGGTTAATGAGAATGTCAGTTACTTGCGAAATAATTTCTTTTTCCAATTTAGTTACTATCATGTTATATTTCTGTACATCGCTCAATTTTTGAGGTGATAAAATTGCTTCTGTCTGGATGAACCAGACGCGTGGCTGATCTCGCCAAAAAGTCGGTATTCTAGCTGCAACCGACAACTGTGCCATTTCGTTGATTGGCTGACCTGACGTTCCAGGAGGAACAACTGGAGGATTCGCTTCTGTAGGATTCGCTTCTGGAGGATCTGACATCGTGTCGTTAACCCTGCGTCGGCACTCAGGGGAGTTAATCGGTTCCTTGTATGTAAAAAAATGGAACACGTGTAAGCGAGTCACTTTGCGCCGCACTAGCAAAAAAAAACGATAGTTCAGTTCAGTTCAAGCACACGCAAAAAAAAATGTTCACTGGGTCACCACTTTACCGTCTATAAATAAGTTTGGTCTATAGGGTTGTCACTCCACTATATGTGCGGTAATCAGAAGGGTGCTTGAATGATAGATTAATATAAACTGAATATATTTATTTAAACACGATAGATAGGTATGAGTTAATTAATACTAGTTAACAAGTACAAGGGACGCGGGCCACGGGAAGACTGGCTCGCTGCGCGCAGGCAGCTACGAGGCGATCGCTCCCTATGACGTAATCAATAAGTAAGCACTTAATACAATCAATGTCGCTACAACTAAAAGGACAAGTAAAGATAACCAGACTTGTGTCCTGTTTATCAAAACTTACAAGTCTTGTACTTTTTAAAAACAAGCATTTTCTTTATGAAAACAATTATTCCACAAATCCGTTTATCAAAACACGTTAAATTAAACGCTACAAATGTTTTTGTTTATTTAACTAATATGTTTTAACCCTTATATTAGTGATTTCGTTAATAAAAAAAATTGGAAAAAAACTTACAACTTGCAAAAAACTCAATGGAAAATCCTGAGTATTATTTCTGAGTGTGTCTGGCGACTCTCGATTCCGTCTGTCAATTTTTACAAGTCTTGCATAAATTATTTGGAAAAAGACATAATTTACATGAATTTGTATAAAGTACTAGACTTGTAAGTTATGATAAACAAGTCATTGGAAGTAGTAATGAAAAAACACTTACTAATAATAAATAAGCACCATAACAACATATCAATCGGCCTAATCATATTTTATGTTATTTATAAAGATAAAACTACACTATACATGTTGTCGTTTTGTAGTGAAATGTATTTATGATTGCGAAAATGTTGTTCGCAAACGGAAAATCGATTTGTTTGTTTGTATGTTTCTTCATGTTTAGTAAGCAACTTTTGTAAATGGGGCTAATACTAAAATTCTTCACTATGGTCGGCCAACGTATGACCAAAAAAATATTGTTTTGAGCTCCTCCATACTTCGGAAAGCACATTAAGCCTTTGATCCCATTTGCATGGTCAGTTGTTAACACCCACAAATCCACAATAGGCCCATGGGCCCGCGCCGTAGTGGATAATGGCCTATCCTCCTTATCCATCTTTAAAGAAGGCCTGTGCCCCAGCAGTGGGGATATCAAAAATAGTAGTCGATATTTAGAGCAACATTTACTGGCCTGCAAAACTAAGTATTATAGCCTTATTACAGCCCCTCACAATAACAACAACATATATCGCGTGATATGACATTTATCGACACTCAATTGTCATAATCCATTGTAGTTTGACAGTTAAACGTGATAAAACGATATATCACGCGATATAATATCGAGTTTTGATAATCATGCTAGGCCGGCCTATACAGAAGCCTATTTTCATACAAACGAGGTAACTTTGAAGCTGCTGTTCTCCGCCCAAGATTAAACGGGGTGTGATCTGATGATGGCTATTCAAAGAGTAAATGAAGGAGGTCCAGATCGCTAAAGAAACCCAATGGATTAGAAGTGTCGTTTACACCAGAAACGTACGGACTTTTTAGTGTTACTAATTTTAGCTTGTTATTTTTGAAGTGAAAACTTCTTTAGCCGCGTTGTACGCTTTTTTGTAATGGGGAAAAAATCTTAAACTCGTGTCGTCAGTCAGTCAGGATTACGCTTGAGCGCAGCGAAAATTTTTCTACGTCTATGGGATCACGTGACCCTGATCGAAAATTCGTAAGACGGATGTCACGGATGGAGAGTAGACAGCCGGCGGCGGAAGTATCCCCCTGAAAATGGCGGCGCGTCATTTCAAGACGTAAACACTTGTGTCACCATAGCAACGCGCTAATTTTTTAATTCAATGTCAAAACTCTAGATTTTCTGTCAAGCTATGGATAAGACTTTCGTACAATACTGTTCTGTATTCGTAAATTCAAATGCAGAGTAAATTCGTAAGACGGCAATTCGTGCAAAATTATTCTCTAACCATTTCAAAATATCAAAAATGCACAACACAAGATTTCACTTCTGGCGGCACTCCCGGAGTGCTACCCGATTTTTTTTAAGTTCAACCCTGACCTAAATGAATCTTCTAATCCATTGGGTTTCTTTAGCGATCTGGCCCTCCACCATTTACTCTTTGAATGGCCATCATCGAATCACACCCGGCCTGGGCACACCGGCTGCGTAGACACGCGCGTGGTTACGCGCGCGTGTGCGTAACCCCCTGACACACCGGGTTACGCATACGTCTACGCGGCACGCAACGCAACCTGTCCCTTGTGTACCCAGCCGCTGCGGCAGCCATCTTTGCGACACTAGTGCGCGATGTCAGACGAAGATTGAGTAAATGGACTATTTTTTTCGGACTAATTCAATTAGTTTTTCTTTAATATCGTTATTAATTATTTAAAAACAAAATAAAACACCACTTACTACCGGTAGTACCGGTACTATTTGTAAAGAAATACAACTGAATGCGTAGTCACGCGCGTGGTTACGCGCAGTGACGCACAGCAAATATACGTGCGTGTTCGAATTTGTTCGGTGTGACGTCCAATAGGGAATGCCATTGACTGCAACGTCATCAATGCGTTCCGCTCTGCGTAGGTACGCAGCCTGGTTGTCTCATGGGAGCTGCAATGCGTAGGGTTACGCATCGGTCTACGTGCACGCGTACGTTACGCAAGCGATGTGCCATGTCTCATAAAGTTTCAGGCATTACAACGTCATGGTACGTCTACGTGCACGCTTACGCATCCGGTGTGTATCGCTTGGGCGGAGAACCAAAGCTTCAAAGTTACCTCGTTTGTTTGCAAATAGGCCTATGACTTTGCAGGCAAGTATATTTGATGTTTTCAAATAAGATAAGGTAGGTAAAGCCCTGCAAAATTTGGTTTTATAAAAATCAAGAAAGCATTTTTAAAGTTTTTTTAAAACGGACATAGTCACGGGAAAAACTTATGCGCGTAGTATCTACGCTTGGCTTGTAACTAAATTAAATTTACTGTTTCCGCCTCATGTAAGAATAATTGATATTGCAAATTGAACATGACCATTTCCGCCTTGTATAGAATATAAATAATGTCTCATTCTGAACGGAAATGTCTTTTTTTCTATTTTCATTTTACTTACGTAGCAAGGTAAGTAAAGTCGTTGCAAATTTACAATCAAAATCAACTTAATCGAAAACATAATCTTATTATTGGAATTAATAATGATATGTAGCTTAAGGCGACATTAATGCAACATTGGCGCCACTCCTGCAAAAAATATATTACCGTGTAAATGGGTCAATCAACTTTTAATTGTACTATGAGTTTTCCTATCCACAAACAGAAAAGTATATAATTCCTTGAAAATAAATATCAACTAACTTAAAAATTATGGTTTGTGTTAAATGTAATACTTTAATTATCATTTTGGTAATAGAAATAAATATGTTGTTTACATATTTGTTCGTATTTTAACGGTTGTCGAGAGAGATGTCGATGTCCCCTTTATTTGTATGAAATTGATGAAATGTCCACTGGACAACCTATAACATAAAAGTGTGTTATCTTGAAATAAAAAATAAAGAAAATAGTTTAGCTTATAAATACTTAAACTTAAGATTTAAGGTATCATTTTGGTAACAGAAGTAAATATATTGTTTACATATTTGTTCGTATTATATAATGTCCACTGGACAACCTATATAGGTTGTCCAGTGGACATTTCAATACACAAGGGGACATCGACATCTCTCTCGACAACAATTAAAATACGAATAAATATGTAAACAACATATTTATTTCTATTACCAAAATGATAAATAAAGTATTACATTTAACCTAAACCATAATTTTAAGTTGGTTGATATTTATTTTCAAGGAATTATATACTTTTATGTTTGTGGAAAGGAAAACTCATAGTACAATTAAAGGTTGATTGACCCAAATACATAATTAATTAAAAATGCTTATGATCCCCTTGCAAAATATCAATAGTTATTGACAGATAATTGAACAGACAGACAAACACACAAACTTTATGATAGACAACTAATTGTGGTTTTTCTTCTCGTCGAAAAACAAAACGACGTTAATTTTTTTGCTTTTTTTCAGCATCAAAACTGCAAACAATTATTTGTAACTAAGTTCGTGCGTTTATAAGTAAGGATTGTTATTTTGCGAGGACCGCTTGGATTTTTTATAAATTGTGTATAAATTTACACGGTACCTAATTATTTTTAGTACTTACGGTACCTACTTAATTATTAAAAGTTGAGTACTTACTTAAAGCGACATTATTATCGCCTTAAGTACTCAACTCAAATTTTTTTTCAGTTTTTTTCAAACGTAATAGTGTTTTTTACGATTTTTCTGAGTGAACAGGCAATATTTCGATAAATACTGAATTGAATGGATGAAAATATGAATTGAATCAATGAAAACAAACCATTACATTCGGAAAGTTTATTACAAAAGCAGATACAAAACTGTACTTATGTAATTTACAATCATATAAGACCTACGTAGAATTTTACACAGGCAGACATTTCATTTTACAATTCAGTTAAAAACTACATTTATGTAAAAAAAATCGCTAATTTTTTTCTTGACATTTTAATTTTCTAAGAGTTTGCAGAGCTATTCTGTAGGTAAGTAGTTATATACTTAAGTACTCTTAAGGACGAAAAACAATTACATTTATCTTAATTAAATGGCATTTTTTGAGATCAAACATAAATAATAACATTTATATAAATATATATACAATCACAAATTATTATCTTAAAAAAATAAAAAAAGTCAATTGTACAACGTGTTACAAAATAACCCCTAATGCCGAATATGGTAGATAGGGACCATCAAACTGAACAACTTTTACTATGGGACCAACTCTGAAATCGCGAAAAAATCAGCTGTTTCATACATTTTGATATTTTCGTTGTTAATTTTTGTATGAAACAGCTGATTTTCATTTCGTGATTTCAGAGTAGGTTCCATAGTAAAAGTTGTTCAGTTTGATGGTCCCTATCTACCATATTCGGCATTAGGGGTTATATTGTAACGCGATGTTTAATTTTTTTTGACGCAAGAAAAACTTTAAACTTATTAAATTCAAAGATATTGTAGATATTATAATCTTTACTTATGATAAAAGATCCATAAATAATAACTCATTATAAAAGCTTAAAATATCTGAATATCTAAATCATTTAAGCAGTACATTTTAAGGGATGGGCTATCTTTTGCTATTACATTAAAGGCCTGGGCACACCGGCTGCGTAGACACGCGCGTGGTCACGCGCGTGTCTACGCAGTTCACGCGTATCTTTGCTGCGCGTCACACGCGCAGCAAAGATACGCGCGTGTTCGGTGTGACGTCCAATAGGGAATGCCATTGAGTACAACGTCACGAGCTGCAATGCGTAGGGTTACGCATCAGTCTACGCGTTACACAAGCGGTGTTCCGTGTCTCATAACGTTTCATACATTACAACGTCATGGTACGTCTACGTGCACGCTTACGCATACGCTTACGCATCCGGTGTGTTCTACGCATCCGGTGTGTTCCATCTCTAAAAAGTATTTAATTAAATGTTGTTCATTTTTTGTTAGTGTGTACAAAAAATTAAATTGTTAGTTTTGCTCGCTTAAGGTTAAGTTTAACTAATAATAAATAATAGTTCATAATAGTTTATTAATTGGTAATTAGTAATTATAAGGTTAAAGGTGCGGGCACATTTGTCTAACGCCACGTGTTAACACGCCGTATTTATATGGACGTGTGTGTTATAAGTGTGCTCCTAGAGCAGCGGTTCCCGAATTCTTTTGGCTACGGAACCCTTTTTGGTTCACCGTTTTTGGACGGAACCCTAGCTCAAGTAAGAAGTAAACTAACCAGGGTTGCTACCTTTAGTAACAGAAAACAGGACAGGGGTGCGGAATTTTTGGGACTATTTTAATTTCTATCATGCATATTTTGTATTGCTACGGGCTTTTCTCTAAGAGAACGCGGGAATTTCCGCGTCATTTTTATATTTACTTACGAATTCCGAACAAGACAAATGTCTTTTGCAATTCTGCTTTCATTAAATCTACAGAGAAACGATTTCTTACATTAGAACATTTAAGCGTAATATGGGAAATACCTCGCTTAACATACCTAAGCATTTGAAGGCGGTGTACTTAAAGCGCGAGATACAATGCAAAAAAAGGCACTTGTTCTCCTTTATGCTTTTAAACATTTGGACCCATTTTTTATCAACACTTTGATTTTGATCGCGTGTTATCATGAAAAATCGGTACAAAACTAATGGATCGTCGGGACGCGGGATAATATCATCGAAATCGGGACGGGTGGCAACCCTAAAACTAACTGTAACATTGTTTTAAGGTGAAATCACACCATACTGAGGCTTTTTGGCTTGGTTTTACTTTAGATTAAAAAGACTTAGACTTTAAAAGAAGGACTTTTAAGATTTAAAATTAAGTATATATATATAATCTTGAATTTATAAACTCTTGAATTTTCGCGGAACCCTATTCGGGAACCGCTGTCCTAGAGCATATTTACTATCAAAACCGATGTCATCTGACGGCGTGTTATTAATACGTGGCGTCAGACAAATGTGCCCGCACCTTAACTCTTTAAATATCAACGAATTGTTGTAGTATAGCCACACAACTAATTTTGATACTTGACTAAGTATCATCCTACTGGTCGGATTTGATTACCAAAAGGTTGACAACTAGAAAAATCACGTGTAAAAGTTTATTTTAAACACTACAAAAATATACAAAAAGTTTATTTTTCTAAACCTCTTTGGTCATGAGTAGAAAGTATCTAAATATCGACGGTAAATGAGCGTATAAGCTTTGATTTTGTATACTTGTGTACGTACCAGCGAACTAACATCTATGGAAGTGTGATTTAAACAAATATTGCTTAAAAATAGCACCACGGGGCTAAACAATAATAATTACAACCGGCGCACAGCATGTAATTGCAATTTGTATTTTAAAGAAAAGAGAGGGTTTATTATAAATTACGTCTTGTGTAGTCATACACAGAACGTCATTTATAATAAACTCTGTGTAGTCAAATGGCGTAAAAGACGCAAATAAGGCAAAAAGATGCAAAGATATACAAGGTCCTTTTGTATTCACCATCCAAATTTTGAGGATGTGTTCAGTCCATGAAACTAAACAACTTTCTCTAAGGAACACATGGCCAAATATGTAAAATAAAAATCGACTTTCCATACAAATCAAAGAGATCACGTGATCAATTTAGTATGGGATGACCAAAATTTCATAGCGAAATTCGACACATGTTTCTTAGAGAAGAGAAAGTTGTTTAGTTTCATGGACTGGGCACATCCTTGATATTTGGATGGTAAGTTCAAAATGACCCGATATATATAAGTATTTTTTCGTTGAAGTATAGAAAATATCTTTGAGACAATACAGATTATGGTCGCTATTATGCAACCAGTGTTCAGTTGCTTTGTGCTGCATAACTAAATGCCAGCATTTTTAGCCCCGCCCACATGGTTGTAATATTTGTGTGGTGCTATTTTTTGAGCGGAACCCTTGTTCCATAGATTTTAGATCGCTGGTTACTGCAAATTATTTAGGTATTTTTTATGTGACTGAAAAGGGTTATCTAAGAACTGTAGTTTTATTGAAACTAAGGCATTTTAGCTACTTTTTTTGCAGATTTATAAACACGGGTATACAAGATCGAAAGAGACGCATTTTTTGTACAATGAACATTTTATATCTTATTTTATGAAGGGGTAATTTTATGTTTAAGTTAGTCAAATTAATCTTTATCCAAAAAGCGTTTTATTCAAATTTTTGGAACACAAAAATTAAATCTAAGAATTTGAACGAATAAAAAATGTATTAAAAATAGGTATTTAGAATTTTAAATATTTAGTTCATTTAATTAACTAAATAAAATGTTCAAAGTACGAAATTTAATTCGATTTAAAATGATCATTTTTTACACTAGAGACCTATTTAAAAATATACAAATTACATGATTTTATGTCCAGAAACCGTATTATTTTTTGATATGAGTGTAATTATTTGAGTAAAAAAATTTGTTTTTAGGAAAAAGTTAACAAGTTGCTTTTGTCTGTTTTTAAAATGATACAGTTTCTGAATACAATTTTTAAGTTACATAATGGAATTACTGAAGACTACATTTTAAGCCTAAATTAATTTATGGAAATAATTTTTTTAAGTGGTAACGAAAAAAAATACTAATAATATATATTATTTTTAGTAACCACTTCAAAAAGACTATGAAGATAATTATATGCTTTTTATATAAATATATGTTTGTGCGCAAATAACTGTGAATGCGATAACTTATATAAACATTTGATATAATACTGATTAAAAGCATAGTTTTTATTATTAATAAATATATTAGGTACAGATTGCAAAAAGATGAGAATTTTTGTATTTTTTTTATTGAATGTTCCTTTTTGGCAAAGGCAAATTCTTACTAAAGATCTTCTTTTAACGGAAAAGTTGAAAAAAAGTATTTATGCCAGTTTTTTTAATGTGAACGTCAATTAAACTATTTATTTTTCTATTAAATTTTAATTTGCAAATTTTAATAAGTATTTAGTATGTGTAGCGATGGTTAAACATAAAAAACTACAATGAGCGAATTTTTTAATGATTTAAAATTTTAATCTGATTCTGTTACGTATAATATTTGATGATTCAGTCAAAAATGTAAAATTACATCAATTTTTATTCTATAATGAGTGAAGTGTTGCTAACCTCCGATAGATGGAGTTACTATATTGAAAACTTCCTACTTTTGTACGATAGGTGGCTTTTAATGTTTATTAACAATCTAATGACAAAATGGACGTTATGATAATTTCAGTGGGAGGGAAATTAAGTTAATAGGTTTTAATATAGGTTTTAATAATAATAATAATTTCTTTCTAATTTAAAAAAATGAGCAATTTTAAGTACTTATACCAAAAAAATCTTATGAAAAAATGGCATGCTTATTAAATACGTCGAATTAAATATTATAAATAAAACATAACACATGCTCCAGGGCGTCGCTTGAAAACGACTGATGTTTTGGTTGTTAGGCTGCCTGTCCATTGAAGCGGAGCGAGGCGGGGCGGAGCGGAGAAACGTGCAATTAACCAATAGGAATGCATAAAATCTCCGCTGCACAATCATATTGGTTAATATTTCGTCGTTCGTAATTGCAGCGCTATGGTAGTGTAATACGCGTACGTAACGTACGTAAAAGGTTTTGAAACCACTAGGATTATTCCCTACTGGTTTCAGAAGCTTTTATAGAGGCCTGAAGTCATGTTGTAGATAAAGTCTTTTAGGCAACTGTACATAATTAGGTAGGTGTTTAAACACACATGTGATACTATTATCTAGTCTCATTCATATTCGTGTTTTAATACCCCTAATTATACAACAGTTGCATAATAACTATAAAACAGTAGTATGCTTTATTGATAATAAGTAAGTAGTATATGTTAGGTAAAATGTAGCTAATGTCTGTCGACCGCATTGAAGTACTGCAATAAGTCTGCGTCCGCGCGTTGCACCCACGCCGCGTTTAGCGCGATGATGTCGAGCGCTGCGGCCGCACCGCGGTGAGATGCGAATAGCTCTTTGAACTATAAACGTAAAGAGCTATGAGAAATGTAACAAGGTAAGGCAGAGCTAGGGCTATAGGATGAGAAAAGGCAAAAAAGGACAACATAAGACGAGAGAAACGGGAAGAAACAAGGCAAGACTGAGAGTGTGCCCTGAGAATTTTGATTATCTTTCGGTAGATGGCATTACCGGGCAAGTTTTTGCATATTTATTTACCGTTAGATGGAGTTACTGTACACGTTTTATGTATCTTCCGAAAGATGGAGTTACTATGTTAACGTGATATTTTTTAATACTTTGTTATAGTTTAACTAAATTATATAGTATTAGAATGTGCGCACAAGACCTTGATGACAAGGTCTTTCATTTGATGCCCATATTGTAATAATTGAAGAAAAAAATGTTGTTCACGTTTGAAAGTGGCGTCGTATAGTAAATATAAGAATACCTACGTAATAAAATAAAGCTAGTGTCACTCGGGATGATGGATAAGGATTCTAACGATACCTCATACACCCAAATCCGTTAAGGCACTTAGAAGTTATGGTGGATTCAAAAAACTCACATACATACATGAACCCTGAACACATCTCTCTGTTTTTATGGGCAATCATGTAAAAATGGGAGAAGGCGAGAAGGAAGACAGGAAAAATCGGAGGACACAAGGTTAGACTGGAGAAGTTGGGAGAAATGAGTGGAGACAAGGCAAAACTGGGTAAGGTAGAAGAAACGAGAGATGACTCGGTAAGACTGGACAGGGTTGAGTAAGACTTGGGAAAATAAAATAGGTGTAACACGATAAATAAATTTCACGAGGAAACGAAAGAGGCAAAGGTGGGAAAACAAGCAAGTCAGTATGATAATCAATAGTACCTATATAGCTTCGATCAAGAAAATTCTAGATAACGCTACATGAACTAAAACAGCACGCAAATGTGGCACCGACTGACAAAACAAAAAGGGAATCGTAAAATTCGAATCTCTACCTGAATATTTTTATCTGGGTACAAATTACTATTCTTCTCAAAATAGTAAGAAACAAAGAGGAGAATACTATGTACAGTCACGAGCAATAATATGTACACACCATAGAACTTTGTCACATTACGTTTTGAATAACCTAGGTATAACATTATCACACTGAGATATATCGATTGAATGTGACATAGTTCTAAAATGTGTATATATTCTTGCTCGTGACTGTACAAAATAAGTTTTCAGTTTGAAAGTGACGCGTTATTTCGAGGTGCCGTTTTTGAGACTGACTGGATAATTTTGATCAAAGGTATATAGACATAGACATACCCGGTAGTAATCCTGAGGCGTGTACAAGCAGCGCGCAGCCGCTTGTAGCGCGCTCCCGGGCAGCGTGCCCCCCGCGCGTAGTACGCGCCAGATACCCGCCGCGCCGCGCCAGCTACACGTAAAATGTATCAAGGTATCAGTGGCGAAGGGTAAAATTATGTCGAAGGTAAGGCGTTCTACAAAGATGTTATGATTTGCATAGTGGATAAGTAGGGCGGGATTTTTAAAAGGCGAGCCGATGGGAATCGCCCCTGCAAGGTATAGTGGTAACCAGATAATATTAAGGACACCAGTGGATTTTCATACAAACGAGGAACTTTGGAGCCTCGGTTCTCCGCCAAGGATTGACCGACCATCTGCTGATGGCCAGCCAGGGAGTGAACGGAGGAGATTCAAATCGCTATAAACACCCAACTGAACTGATCAGCATTCTAAGATTTGTTTAAAAATACCGCGAAATTGGCATAAACATGAATGGAAATCTGGAAACTGAAAACTCTGATCCTTCAATCTCTTACAATGCAGATCAGATCAGTTGAGTGTGTATAGCGATCTGAATTCCCTCCATTCAGTCCCTGGATGGCCATCATCAGATCACAGCTAGGTCAATCTTTGACGGAGATTGTATTGTATGAAAATTAACTGGTAACCACTGTTTGTTGAAATAAAAGACTTTAGTAGTATATACGGATTACGGATACTAGCGTTTTTTATACGCGTATAAACATTAGAAATTAATAAATATGAGGGTCGGCCGCGGCTCAATGCAAATATAAAACATTGCAAAAAACCCCAAAAGAAGTCACTTTCAAATTAACCGTATATATCCGTATTAATTTAAAATTGTTCCCCAAATGCTTTCGATAACGTCGACTACCAACCAACTACAACGAATACAATAATTATAAAATTGAAAAATTTTTGATAAAGATTTTTCGAATATTTTCGATAAAATCAACTATCCAAACTTGCAAAATCATTATTGATAATTATTTTTATCTAAATACAGATTAATGAATAAATGTATATTTATAATTATAATTAATTAAAGTTCTTGATTAGGTGTACCTCAAGGATCACACCAGGGCCCAAGACTGCTTATTCAATATATAAAGATATGATTATGTAAATTTAATATAAGAAAATGAGTGTCAATATTGTTACTTTTGAATAGCTTTCCATTTCTTTATATTAGTTTTTGTTAACATATGTTATATTAAGTTGCAAGGGCATTGAGCGTAGCGCCCCAACACAAGTATTTTAGAATTACTTACTGGGGTCGTTCCATTATATGTTATTAATGTATGATTTATGTTAATAAAAACATTTATTATTATTATTATTAATATTTACCGGCAGGTGGCAGAGCACAGCGTGGTGATCCACATCCGCCACTCGCGGCTGCGCTGCGCTTCCGGCGAGAGCGTCGTGAAGGCGAACCTGAAATACGTACTAATGTAAAAAGCTTTTACATAAAATAATTTTAACGGATATTAGCGCGGTTTTATTGTACTGGTATTTGGATAATTATTGAATAGAAAAAATACTAGAAAAAATCGACTCACCCGTAGCAGCTCAGACGGGATTCGAACCCGCACCCTTATGATTCCGTCCCAATGCACTGACCAATTATGCCACCGAGTCGCTAGTGAGGGTGGCAAAATTTTCTAGTACTTTTTACGTTTTCGCTGTAAGCCAGCGTTATCTCATCAATGTGAAGAATTACCTTCAACATTCGAATGCGACACCTTTACAAATGCCAGACAATCGATTAAGTTAAGATGATATAGCTATACAACGTGTAACATAAAGGGGGTATCAACCCGAAAGGAGGTCAATGTACTCGTGAAACTGAACACCAAAAGAAAAATATTTTCAAATCTAAAAAAAAAATTTGGTCTCCATACCATAGAAAATTTGAATTTGCCGCCAATATTTAGTATGGGGTGTTCACAATTTTTTTATTTTTATAAAAAAAAATCTGTTGGAATGTGTTCAGTTTCACGAGTACATTGACCTCCTTTCGGGTCGATACCCCCTCTCTGTTACATGTTGTATAATAATTATTGAAATTCTTGATTTTAGGCAGTCACAATGCTATTTTTATATTAAGATAATTAATTTAATAGAAAAGATATGTACTGGTATTTAGTTTCATTTTTTATTTTAAAACACTTTTAAGGCTGCTTGTCCATTGACGCGGAGCGGGGTAGGGCGGAGCGGAGAAACGAGTAAATACTAGGTAACCAATATGATTGCATAAAATCTCTGCTCCGCAATCCTATTTCTTCGTTTCTCCGCTCTGCCGCCTCACGCCTCGCTCTGCGTCAACGAACAGGCAGCCTAACGGTTACAATACAACTGCGCTAGTATCTGTTAAAAATGTTTTCTAAGTGAATATTTAAAAGGCTACCTAATTTAAGACCGATTGAAGTCACAAAAATACTCGTATTTTTTTTTATTATTATTATTTTACCTGTAGTACAGCCAGTGGTCAGTAGGTGCCGCTAGCGCTGTCAATAGTGCTTCGTAGTTGATTATGGGTCGTGGTGTGTGATTTATAGTGAGTGTAAAGTACTTATTTTTTTATTTTATTTATTTAAATATTTTTTATTTACTTGTAGTACAGCCAGTGGTCAGTAGTGCCTTGTGGCTGAGTATGGTCGGGGTGCATACAGTATATGTGTATAAAGTAAGTACTTACTTGTTTTTTAAATATATTTTTTATTTTTTTATATATATTCTGTTTTATATTTTTATTTACCTGTACCTGTAATATAGCCAGGTGGTCGGTGGTCTGTAGGTGTGCCGCCAATAGTGCATTATGGCTGATGGTCGTGGTGTATATGTTACCGTTAAAGTTCGGAAATCCGTTAACTTCACTAGTTAATCTGCAGATTAACGGATTCCGTACTCTAACGGTAACATATAAGGTCCTTCTTAAATAGTGCACATAATTTTAAGGGATCAATGTACTCATGCATACGAACAACTTTTACTATGAGACCGACATGAAATCGCGAAAAAAAAAATCAGCCGTTCCATACATTTTGATCTTATTGGTTTTAAATTTTAAATATGGAACAGTTGATTTTTTTTCGTGATTTCAATGTTGGTCCCATAGTAAAAGTTGTTTGTATGCCTTGCCTTAGTATTGACCCTTTAAAATTATGTGTGTGCACTATTTAAGAAGGACCTTATATGTGTAGGTATAGTGAGTATAAAGTATATTTTTTTGTTTTTTTTTTATTTTTTTTATATACCTATAATACAGCCAGTGGTCGGTAGGTGCCGCTAGTGCGGCCAATAGCGCCTTGTGGCTGAGTATGGGGCGCGGCGCCGCCCACGACGCGCGGAGAGCGTTCCACACAGCTTGCCAGGAAGATCGCCCGCCACTACGGACGCCCGCGGTGAACGCTGCCTGAATCAAACAATACACCAGCGAACTAAAATCTATGGAACGAGCATTTTATTTTATTTTATTCATTAGGAAAACTTACTGCTAATACATATTACACAGAAATATACACGAATAATCACGAGCTAATAACAAGTTTCCACAGATAGTTAAAAATGTAACGTAAACATAATTCGAGAAGAATAAGCGTGACGCTATTTCCAGTATTTGTAAACAAGTTATACAAAACACAGATAAAAATATAAAAGAGAAAAAAATCGACACAGTAATATACCCCAGTACTACCCATCATCTCAATAATGTGTGAGGAATTTAGTTGCGAGTGCTCGCTTCAGTGAAACAATGCCGTCAAAGAATAAGTCAATATTCAAAGAATAAGTCATTTCTCTCAATAGCACTACGCAAAAATTACAACCAAGTGGGCGGAGCTAAAAATGATGGCATTTAGTTATGCAGCAAAAAACGACTGAACACTGGTTGCATAATTACGACCATAGATATTTTCTATACCTACTTAAGGTTCCATGATATGAAAACATGGTTTGCGGGGATCATATTTTTTATATAGAAAACGTAAAGTTGTAGCCACAAAAAAAACATACGACAAGCTAAAGAGATTATCTAGTAGCTACAAGAATTCAATTGCGTATAAACCTCACAGATGATTATAAAAAAATCAGAATATCTATCATCTGAAGCGCTTGCTACGCTAAAAAAGGGTCATATTTTTAGCGTAAATAATAGCGGAAACGTATTGAATTCTACATCATAATACACTCTAACGTACTGTAAAGTAACTCCAATAACTTTTAATCAAGAAAGATAATTGTGCTAAAGAGAATGATGAAAAAACAACAAAAAACATCGAAAAAGTGCAGAAATAAGGTTATTTTCCATACTATTTATTTATACGTAAAAACCGGCCAAGTGTGTGTCGGGCCACATGCAGTAGGGTTCTTATACCATACCATATTGAATACCACTATAATTTTTCGTCTGCAAAAATAACTTTGTTTTACATAGTGTTTGTATGAATGACAAAGTTATATTTGCGGTTTTGAAAAATATGATATATCTCAAAAAATTATCACTATATCTCGTTCAAACCAATTTTCGTTGAAAGTATTTAGTAGGATCTAAAGCATATATTTTTTATTATTTTTCACTCTCTAATTTCAAAAGTTAAAGGGGGGGGGGGACACACTCATTTTACCACTATTGGCCGAATACTCAAACGCTAATTAACTTTGAGGGGCTCTTAAACGTCGTCCTGTCGCATTAAATGTCAAAGATATGACAAAACAGCATGCTGTTTGAGAGCCGCTCAAAGTTAAGTAGCGTTTGAGTATTCGGCCATATATCTTTCAAACGGTTGACTTTGAGAAATATTAGTCTTAGAAACCTCAATGTCATTTTTAAAGACCTATCTATGTATAAACACCCCGCACGTATAGGTTTGATTAGAAAATTTTTTTTTCAGTTTCAGTTCCATGTATGGGGAGCCCCCCTTAATCTTTTATTTTTTTATTTTTATGAAAAAACCTTAGAGCGGTTCACAGAATACATCTACATACCAAGTTTCAACTGTGTAATCTTAATAGTTTCGGAATAAAGTGGCTGTGACATAAGGACAGACAGACAGACAGACATGACGAAACTATAAGGGTTCCGTTTTTTGCCATTAGGCTACGGAACCCTAAAAAAAGCAGAGACAAATGTTTCCGCATAATCGAGCCTTAAGGGGCTATGTCAAAAATAAAGCGAGATAGCAATACGGACACGACGCTCACGGAAGCAAGACCGATTCGGCAGATTTGACGCAAAAATCACTAAATCAATACGTAGTAAATAGCAATATCTGTTTGTAATTACACTTCCATACATTTTAGTTCTCTGTAATAGACTGTGAAAGCCATAGAAATAGAATGTCAAAGAACAACAAAGTCAATAAACAGGTGATCCGAAAACGAATCAATACATTTTATATGGGATACGTAAAATATGACTTAGATTCATAAAATATGACTATATTATGGCAAACGAAGTTAATAAACTATGTTCCATACTGTTTTCTTTGTCGATAAACGAATAAATGTAGCGAATTTTGGTTTTAAAGAAATGTGTGGCAATATCTTATTTACCTTTGAAAAGTGTGATTACTTGGATTGTTTCTTTTTGTCACATCACTATTACTTAGAGCAGAAGACACCATAGCTCCACGATACCTTTATTTTAAATTCTAATTAAGATTAAAAAATATTTTAAACAAACTGAGATTGCTCATTTGCTAGGCGGGACGCTAGGGGCTCTTACTGTAAAAAATGTTGGCACATGTCACTTGATCCTTTGTCTCTTTTTACATAGACCGTGTCCGTATGATGTTAACTTCTCTTTCCACGCTTTGTTGGTCTTTTTGAGCGCAGCGAAAATTTTTCTATGGTGAAAGCTATGGATGACAAACATATTTTGGGTGAAAACAAAGACGAGAAGCGAACGTTGGCACTTTTACTTTGTTATAAAATTATTGAGTTATTTTGTTGTTAGGAATAAGTCATCATCATCATCATATCAGCCGCACGACACCCACTGCTGGGTATAGGCCTCCCCCAAGGATCTCCACGGCGCTCGGTCCTGCTTGGCCCGCATCCAGTGGCTTCCCGCGACCTTCACCCTCACGTCGGTCCACCTTGTCCGGTGCGCGGTCGCCATTCAAGAACCTTTCCGCCCCAACGGCCATCAGTTCTTCTCGCTATGTGTCCTAAGTCATCACTGGCAACACACACTGGTCATAGACTTTCGTCTTGAGACACTGAGGTAAATCGGACACGAAGATTTTTCGGAGCTTCCCAAATGCTGCCCATCCGAGTTGGATTCGACGAGAGATCTCCTTCTCAAAGTTGGACCTACCTAACTGGATGCCTGTCCTAGGTATACATAATGGTCAACAACTTCAAGTGTAGTGTTCCCAACATGAACTGGAGCGGGCACAACATGGGCATTCGACATGATTTTCGTCTTATTATCCCCGTCAAATGGTAATGCGCGTGGCGGCCATGTTGATGACGTCAAAATGACGTAGTGAAATCGAACACTCAGTACCGTTAGCAAAACTGGCTGGCGGGCGAGTAGGGATGAAAATCGATAATCGATGCCGAAATAATCGATTATTTGATATTAGATTATTTCAAATGTGTAAAGTCCGATTATCAATTTCTTAGAAAAAAGGTAAACAATGGTGTTACCAGAACAAAACAACACAAAATGAAGTAGTATATTGCTATGTCAAGAAAAAAAAAACACTAAAGTACATGGTTTCACCACAAACCTAATATAAATATTAATTAGATAAATATTATGATTATGAATCATCCGATTCGGATTCGGAATCCGGATCCGCTTAACACAGCGGACGCTCTTATGGTACGTAGACTAGCGGCCGCCCGCGACTTCGTATGCGTGGAGAGTTATTTTTCTATCCCTCAGGAGTCAGGAGTCGGAATCTGTTGGTCACACTTCTGATTATCTATGACCACTCGAAGTATCTCTGTTGACTTTGTGTTTCCACCTGCTTGTAAAAATGTCCAACCTCAAAAGGCTTTATTTATCAATACAGAAGCTTTTACTTTATTAAGAGCACACAAAACAGAATCAGTTCCTGTTTTTTTTGGACGAAAGGTACCCTATGTCCTTTTCTGTACCTGTGACAACGTGTATGCAAATTTTTCTGATGATCGGTTTTTTTATATAGAAAAAACATTTTTTTATATAGCGGGCCATTTTTTTTATATAGAAAACGTAAAGTTGTAGCCACAAAAAAAATATACGACAAGCTAAAGTGCTTTTTTTCGGGATGAAAGGTACCCTATGTCTTTTTTTGTACCTTAAACAGTACCTCAGACAACGTGTATGTAAAATTTCATGATGATCGGTTCAGTAGTTAAGACGTGAAGGCGTAACAAAACAAAGAAACGGACTTTCGCATTCATAATATTAATAAGGATGAATAAGGAATAATGATAGACCTATTATTTTGGTTGAATAGCTTACGTGAATATATTGGCAATATTCGAATTGCACACCGGAAAATCCCCGTTAGGTTTATGTTTGTTCAAATGCAGTTAGGGATACGCAAAATGTCTAAAGTATCGATACCAAAAATTTTCGGAACAAAACTATCGATATCTGAAGGTATCGAGTACTTATAATACATTTATAGAAACCTGAATGGAGTGTTGTTTTTATTGCCTTAGCAACAACTTATTTATTTCGCAAAATAATCTAGCAGTAACATGTCTTACAAATTTAGAAACATTTAATTTGCTAGTAGATTCTTTTCTGAAAAAAATCGGAGTAAAATTAGCAATTAGATCGATCATTTTAATTTTTAGATTAATCGACCAATTAGCAATAAGTTAGCAAGGATTAATCGTTTAATCGAATCAATTTCGAACATCGCTACCACCGAGTTGAAAGACATTCAAGAGCGGATATCTCGAAAACTATACAAGTTATCGAAAAACTTGTCAGAATAAAACTTATAGCAAATTTAATCAGCTTTTATTCTGTACGTAGTCTTCTTATCTTATGTCGCTTGAACGCATAGTTTCTGAGATATATGTAAAAAACCGAAAAATGGGGCCTTCAAACCTCCCCCCTCCACCCCGGCATAGGGGCTACTGCCGCTACTGGTAATAAAGTTACGAAGTCAAAAATTGTGTTCCAAGTATTTCCCTCTATACATTTTTTTGAGCTTTCTTTGCCTGAACTATTATTTAAATAAAGAATATTTCATTTTCATTTATTTTGAAAATATCCATACAATTATTATATTTTCACTTAACCCTATCTTATTGACAATAATAATCATAAAATCAAATTAATTATTATTTACTTCAACTTTTTTTGCTAGCTGTAGCGGGTGACGTCACGATTAGGTTAGTTTGACAAGGTTCCAGCGCATTACCATTTGACGGGGATAATATCTATGTTCATTTTAAGACCCACTCTTTGGGAAGCACTACGGAGATCTTCGAGCATCGTGTTCAGGTCCTCCAAGGTCTCAGCTATAGAGATTTGAGACAGGGAAATATTATCTCTCCGAAACTGTTCACAGCTGCGTTGGAGGACATCTTTAAACTCTTAGACTGGAAAGGACTTGGCATCAACATTAATGGCCAGTACCTAACACACCTTTTTTTTTTTTTTTTATAGTAGGGGGAATGCGGTTATGCATCCCGAAGGTATGTGGGACTCGCCGGAGCCCTACCCACTAAACAGTACCTAACACACCTTCGTTTTGCCGATGACATAGTTCTTATGGCAGGAATAAGTATTATGCTCCAAATTAAAACTTACCTCTTGATAGATTTCCGGAATGCTCTGGTTTTTGTACAACCAGGCATCGAACAGTTGCACCGCCTGTTTGGTCACTTTGGGGTTCTCCCATTCCACACCCGCTGTTAGTAAAGCGCCACTTAGCCATCTGAAATAATTATTACTACTTAAGATCTCTGCCTACACCGTATCATACCATATGGCTGTGCTAGGAACGTGACAGGCAAAAAAATATTCATTATATTGAAAAGTATGAGAATTAAGTGCATGGCCGGTGACTAGGGTTACCAAATCTAATAAATGAATGAGATTGCCTGACTTGTTCCCTGACTTTTCAGTTTACCTGACATTTTGTACACCTACATCTACATTCTTTAGTTGACGTTTATATATTTTTCTTACGGAAATGATTAAAAAATCATGTATTTTCATAAAATACCTACTTACACTTTTTGGGATTTCATAAATCCCTGACAACTACAGTTTTTCCCTGTTTTTCTGACTGATGCCTTAAATTCCTGACATGTCACGAAAATTTCTTTCATCTGGTAACCCTGACGGTGACGGAACGGTCTAGTCCTATTGGGAATAGTGTCATACTTTTCAGTATAATAATATTTTTTTGCCTGACACGTTCCTAGCACGGTCATGGTATGGTACGGTGTAGTGGGCATACGTTTAAACTTAAATAAGTGCTAAAACAATTTTATAAGAAGTTCCTATAAATATTAAACAATTTAAGTCCAAGGTGTAAGTAAAACTTGTGGTACACGCGCTTAATTTTTTAGGGTTCCGTAGCCAAAATGGCAAAAAACGGAACCCTTATAGATTCGTCATGTCTGTCTGTCTGTCTGTCTGTCTGTCTGTCTGTCTGTCTGTCTGTCTGTCTGCCTGTCTGTCTGTCTGTCCGTCCGTATGTCACAGCCACTTTATTCCAAAAGTATTAAGACTACATAGTTAAAACTTGGTAGGTAGGTGTATTCTGTGAACCGCTTTACGATTTTTACACAAAAATAAAAAAAATGAAATATTAAGGGGGGGCTCCCCATACATGGAACTGAAACTGAAAATATTTTTTTTCATCAAACCAATACTTGTGGGGTGTCTATAGATAGGTCTTTAAAAATGACATTTAGGTTTCTAAGACTATTTTTTTTCAAAGTCAACCGTTTGAAAGATATATGCCGCCAAAGTGGTAAAATGTGTGTCCCCCCCCCTTTAACTTTTAAAGTAAGAGGGTGAAAAATCTAAAAAAAATCTAAGCTATAGATTTTAATAAATACTTTCAACGAAAATTGGTTTGAACGAGATACAGTAATTAGTTTTTGAGATATAGCACATTTTCAAAAACCGCAAATATAACTTTGTCATTCATACAAACACTGTAAAAAACAAAGTTATTTTTTCAGACGAAAAATGATAGCGGTACTAAAATATGGTATGGTATAAAGTACCTACGGAACCCTACTGCGCGTGGCCCGACACGCACTTGGCCGGTTTTTTAGTTTTTAAACAAAGATATTTTTAACTTTGTAAACCATAAATTCCACATTTAATGAAAAATTCTAGCTGAGTGAGAGAGCTCAGACTCGAAACGGGGCCGTAATTATGTCTACTGACTACATTGTGTCTAATGTTCTGACTTGGTTCTGACTCTCTGCCAGTCTGTGTGTGAGTGTGTGTGTGTGTGTGTGTGTAGAAAATTTAACATCTGTGAGCACTGACACCGCCTGTATGTGTTTTTGTATGCCTGTTGTGTGATTGACGATACTTGATCAGTATTTCGGTTAATAAGTAGGTACATACCCACTGGTGTGTGTAATGAATGATACTCGGCTAAGTATGTATACGTACACTTGGTCAGCAGACAGTCCAGTAAGGTTGGAATACACCTTGAAGTCAGGATGCAAGTGTTGCAACATCCTTTGTAGGCGCGGCCCAGACGCGGCCAGCCGCAGCAGCTCGCGCCACGTGGCCGCGTGCGAGAGGGCCACGCGCCACGGGGCCCAGTGCTGTTCGCTGCTTAGGCGCCCTGCAATAAATAATGAATAAATGCTTGGACAATTTCACACAGCGCCATCTAGCCCTAAACAAAGCAAAGCCTGTAATATGGGTGCTAGACAACGCAGCGTCGGAGCTAGGGTCATGAGTAGGGTTACCAGATGTAATAATGAGATTTCCTGACTTTTTCCCTGACTTAAATAAAGACAGTAAATTTCCTGACACTTTACACCTACATTCTTAATTTATTTGACGTTTTATAATTTTTCTTACCAAAATGATGAACACATTGCGTGTTTTCATTAAGTAGGTACTTACACTTTTTGGGATTTCAAAAATCTCTGACAACTACAGTTTTACCCTGTTTTGACATGAAAATTCCTGACATGTCAGGAAAATTCCTGTCATCTAGTAACCCTAGCCATGAGCGCTACTGGCAAGATTTGAATTTGACCGTTTTCCTTACGATGCGATCTTGGAAATAAATTACAATTTTGCGTCAAGTTATTGTGGTGTGTTTGACTGTACAATAACAACAAACAATTCAAAAAGGATGCCACACTTAATTTTTTTAGTTTTCCCAACGATGATGAGAGGTAAGTAATATTTTCTAAATATTATTTCGTTTTCGTAAGTACCTAGTATCAAATGGACACAAACAGTTCTTTTTGTGTAGGTGGCCAATTGTTTCACCTAATAGGTAGTAAAATTTAGTTAATTTTTTTTCTAGTCGTCTATTCTTTTTCAATAGCCCCGCCATGGGTCGTTGATCTCATATTTTGCAAAACTATAATAAAATAATGATTTCAAAGCAAAGAAAAACTTATAATTTAGCAATATTATCTTTAGACGTAAGCAATATTTAACAGTAAGCAACCCTGGCAACACGCCTGGACGACAGCGGGGCGTAGCGACGTGAAGGGGGAAGTAGTTATATAAATGGCGGCATTTGGGACTCGGTCAAAGAAGAGTCCTTTCTATACAGTCCTATTTATTCTTATGCCATGGGTCAGCAAAGTGCGCCCCCCTGAGGGTTGCGCCCCTAGTTAGCGGCTACTAGGAACGCAACCCTCAGGGGGGCTACGACCTGGGGCCCTATTTTTGAATCGCTCGCCTAGCGTCGAGCGCTCTTTTCGAGTGATTTTCGTTCGACATATGACTCAAAACAATGAGATGTCGAACGAAAATCAGTCGAAAAGAGCGCTCGACAGCGATTCAAAAATAGGGCCCCTGGTCTTTTTTGTGGACGTGGTAATTTTCGTGGTCATGGTTACTTTCGTGGACGTGGTAATCTTCGTGGTCATCGTTACTTTGTCTAGCTAGGGGCTAAGGAGACAAGTTTCACAATTTTGTCTTACGATAAAGAAACTTAAGGGGCCATAATAGGAGAATGGTTTGCGCGGGCCATATTTTTATATAGAAAACGTAAAGTTGTAGCCACAAAAATAAATCGACAAGCTAAAGAAATTATCTAGTAGCTACAAGTAATAAATTGCGTATTCAGATTTTTTTTAAAAACCTCACAGATGATTTAAAAAAAATCTGAATATTATCAAAAGCGCTTTTCGCGGGCCATATTTTTGACGTAAATAATAGCGGAAACGTATTAAATTCTACATCAAAATACACTTTAACGTACTGTGTAGTTGCTCCAACAACTTTTTTTCAAGAAAGAGAATTGTGCTAAAGATAATGATGAAAAAACAACGAAAAACATCGAAAAAGTGCAGAAGTGAGGTTATTTTCCATACTCTTTACACGTAAAGAAAAAGACAGACAAATTATTTCGCATAACGGAGCCCTAAGATAAAGAAACTGTATATTATAATGTAATTAGGTACTAGTATGAGATAAATAAAGCCAATTTTATTTTAATTTAATTTCTTTCTTTGATATTTACCTAGAGCTGCCACAGCGCGGCTGGCTGGCAATCTGCGCGCGCGACTCAACACGAACGCATCGTCCAGTAACAGCGAGCGCTCCGCCGGCGCGCCGCTCTCGTATAGCGCTGCAGCGCGCATTGCTGCTGCTTCTGCACTCTACATAATATTAGGTCTTTACCTATGAAATTGCCGATATTTTGTCACATACAGAGAAAATAATAACTTCTATAATTTAAAATTTTAACAAAATCTTGAATATTACATCGAATTATGATCATGATAGTTAACTATCAGTAAGCGCTATCGCACACGGGCAACTTTTGTCTCCGCAACTTTTTTGTCTCTCACGTGATTTGTATGAAAAGTTGCAGACGACCGTGTGGCTTCGTGTGCGCGCTTCCATATAAACCCGTGGACTTGATGTGAGAGACAAAACAGTTGCTGGGAGACTAAGTTGCCTGTGTGCGATAGCGCTAAAAATAAAGTCCATATTTTAGCTTTCGTGACATTAAAAAAAAGATCTTGAAAGTGACTCTTTTTTTGTGAGCAAAAAAAAGGGTGACCGGAGGGGTTGTAACTTAACCAAAACTTATTTTTTCGCTTATCTTAAATGGAAATAAGTTAGCATAGTGTTCAAACATTAGTACATAAAAGTTTTGTTACATGAGTGTTCATGGTTGTTAAATGAACAAAGAAAATGCTATTATGAAAAATGCAACTTCTTGAAAAATCTCCATACAAATCGGCAATTTCATAGGTAAAGACCTATTATTTAAAAATAGCTTTAAAAAGCCGAATATGGTAGATAAGGACCAAACTGAACAACTTTTACTATGGAACCAACTTTGAAAAATTGATTAAAAAACCGACTTCAAAAAACCTGCCTCTAAAAAGCAAGAAATAATATTTAATCATTAGATACGCTTTATCATTGTTATAATAAAAACACGTCTATTGAAGTCGGGTGGGGCTGGAGTACAACTTCCTTTTTTCATTCTAAACGCAGCTAAAACACATACTGCTAAAATTGATTTTGAAGTTAGTGTCATTGTTGGTGTTGGTGTTAGCGTTGGTGTTGGTGGTGTTATTGTTGATATAGGCATTAGTGTTGATTTTGGTGTTACGCACGCACAGACTGCTAGAGTTGATGTTGAAGTTACCATTGTCATTGTTAATGTTGGCGTCGGTATTAGTGGTGCTATTGTTGGTATTGGCATTGGTGTTCGCGCCGGTATTGGCGTTGTTGTCGGTTGGTATTAGTTAGTATTGGTATTGGTGTTACGCATGCTAGATTTGATGTTGAAGTTAGTGTCATTGTTAGTGTTGGTGTTAGTATTGGTGTTGGTGGTGTTATTGTTGATATAGGCATTCGTGTTGATTTTGGTGTAACGCACGCACAAACTGCTAGAGTTGATGTTGAAGTTACCATTGTCATTGTTAGTGTTGGCGTCGGTATTAGTGGTGCTATTGTTGGTATTGGCATTGGTGTTCGCGCCGGTATTGGCGTTGTTGTCGGTTGGTATTAGTTAGTATTGGTCAAAGTCAAAGTCAAAGTCAAAAATAGCTTTATTCAAATAAACTTAATTATTAAGTACTTTTGAATCGTCTATATTTTCCTACCACCCGTTCAAGACTTTTTTAATTGACAAGAAGAACGGGCGCAAGAAACTTATCAGTTTTAATAGCAATAAGTAACGATATTTACAAACTTAAATATATCGTTACCAGATAATTACAACAGGGTGACAGGATTATTGGCAACAAACATAGACTTATTATATTGGCAACAAAGTACTTATAGTAGTTATGTGTTACATCATTTCCACGCATTTTGATCTTTAAGATAATCGTCTACTTTATAATAACCTTTACCCATGAGCGTTTTTTTAACATGGTTTTTAAACTCATGCAAAGGAAGATCAATCACTTGTTGTGGAACTTTATTAATAAAGCCTATGCCTTTCCCCATAAATGAACCTCTAGTTTTTGCAAGCCTAAATCTTGGAACGGCAAGTTTATCTTGAATTTTTCAAGTTTATCTTTAATTTAATTCTTTTGGTATTGGTGTTACGCATGCTAGATTTGATGTTGAAGTTAGTGTCATTGTTAGTGTTGGTGTTAGTGTTGGCGTTGGTGTTGGTAATATTGTTGGTATTGGCGTGAGTGTTGGTGTTGGTGTTGGTATTGCTCACCTCCCCCGGGCGGTGCTGCGGCGCGACGCGGTAGAGGCCGCGCGCGCCCACGTTGTACCGCACCCACGTGTGCTTGCCCAAGTCTGGGATTATCACTGTAACACGCAAATTATAATCCTTACTAATATTATAAATTTTAGACGCTTTACTTGCGCTTTACAATGCTCTTGAAAATGATGTACGGAGGAAGCACCAACTCTTAAAATACAGGATTCGTCCTAGTTTAGGAGTTGGAGTTATTTTGTTCATTCAAACTGTAAAATTTGTGTAAATGATGTAAAGTAAAATGTAATGTAATTGTTTTTGATCGAATAAATACATTATTATTATTATTATAAATGCGAAAGTCCGTTTGTTTGTTTATTTGTTTGTTTGTTTGTTACGCCTTCACGTCTTAACTACTGAACCGATCATTATGAAATTTTGCATACACGTTGTCATGGGTACAGAAAAGGACATAGGGTACCTTTCATCCAGAAAAAACATACAGTTCCCGAGGGATAGCAAAAAAACTGTCCACGCAGACGAAGTCGCGGGCGGCCGCTAGTTATGTAATAAAAATAATACCACACCCCGTGGTCTAATCGTAGTCCATTAGCCACTCCTCAACGACATAATCAGACACTTGTCAGTAACTTGTCAGTCATTTATTATACACGTGTCAGTTATTTAATAGACACTTTATGTCGATCTCATACATTTCAATAGCAAATAGTGTTACGCGATCCGGGTCCTTCGATCCGATTTTTTGGATCGTAATGGATCGTATTGCATGCCTTCGATCCGATCTTTAGGAAATAGATCCGGATCGGATGCAAATAAGTAAAACATAATTAATTTTAGATCTTTGTTACGTAAACCCATGTAAAACTTGTAAACAAGTAACTACCTTGAAGATTTAAAAGAAAAACAACGTAAAATAGTAATAGTAAAATTGTACTCAGGGACCTTAAGAAAATACTTACTATCCCCCTTACTAATAAAGATTGTATAGCAGCTGCATAGTTACACAGTGTTTTGTCACTTTCTTTTTAATGTCAAATTCAAATAGTTTGACAGAGAGTAACCATTGTGTAACTAAACATCTGCTATTCAATCTTTATTAGTAAGGGGGTGAATATTTATCAAAAGTTTAAACTTCGAAGACCGGGATGGCGGGCGCCTTTTTATAGGTGGCCAGTCTTCGAAGTCTAAACTTTTGAGAAATAATAATTTTGACAGACGACGTGGATCTAGTCTGTTGGGACTTTCTCACAAAGTTAAATTAGCCGATGATATTATGATTCGTTTATTTATAATATAATGTATAAGATTAATGGATCTACCCGCAAAGGATGCCGCCAAGTTCAAAATGTAAACTAAGATAAAGTTTGCAAAAAATAAACCTAAGTAAGTGCCCATTTTTTTGTAAACAAATCGCGTTTTAATTCATACGATCCAAGTGATCCGATCTTTCAAGTTTTGTATCGATCCAGCAAAAACTCGTATGGCCTCGACCGATCCGAAAATCGCCAGATCGTATGCCCGCCGATCCGATCTTTCAAATCGGATTGGATCGGCGCATCCCTAATAGCAAAGATTTACAAATATGACATTGACTACAGAGCCTGGTAATTTTTGTTGACTTAAGCTTTGTCCAGACTTGTATCATTTTGGCGTATCAAATCACCGTATCTTTACCATACATCGCTAGTTTGGTTGGGCGTGCGTTGAAGTAATTCAACGCACGCCCAACCAAACTAGCGATGTATGTTGAAGATACGGTGATCTGATACGCCAAAATGGACTAGTCTGGACAAAGCTTTAGTAATTTTCGTGGTCCGCGTAATTTTTGTGACCATGGTCATTTTCGTGGATTGACGTAGACGTTGTCATGGTCAAAGTCATTTTCGTTGTCTCTGTAATTTTCGTGGGCGTGGTCATTGTCGTGGTTATAATACTCACTTTCTGTGTCGTTCATCCAAACTAGATGCACTTCATTTTCGGCCCATCGCGATTTCTTGAGAGTCCGTGTGTCGTTCACTATATCATACCTAAAACATAATGAGAATTAGTTAATAATGCTTTAGTTAGAATTATTATTAAAAATTTAAATAGTATTCAAATTTTATTTGCTAATCAAGGTAATAGATATTTTACTATTCCATAAATTTACTACCATATTAGAACATTTATCAGCTTTTTTTAAACAACAATATGTTATACAGTGTTGGCCGGATAATTAGAAACACCAATTGATTTTCATACAAACGAGATAACTTTGAAGCCTTGGTTCTCCGCCAGAGATTAACCTAGCTGTGATCTGATGATGACCATTCACAGAGTGAATGGAGGAGATCCAGATCGCTATACACACTCAACTGGTCTGATAATCATTCTAAGAGCTGCAAGGATCAGAGTTCTCAGTTTCAGGATTTCCATACATTTTAATGCAATTTTCACGGTTTTTTTAATATCCAAATAGCTCTTAGAGTGCTGATCAAATCAGTTGGGTGTGTATAGCAATTTGAATCTCCTCCATTTACTCCCTGGATGACCATCATTAGATCACACCTAGGTCAATCCCTGCGAGAGAACCAAGGCTTCAAAGTTAACTCATTTGTATGAAAATCGACTGGTGTTTCTAATTATCCGGCCACCACTATATGTCAAAAGAATAAGTTTCAATAACTAATGGCAAAATGTTCTAAGTCCAATTATTTTCACAATAAAGGTACACTAAGAATTCATTTACCTACATATAATTTTATAGCCCTCACTAAGGTTATTACACCATGTACTTATAATATACTTAGCGACAAATAAAAAGAAAAAAAAACAATTTTCTGTCTCTACTGTAAAATCAGTTTAAGCTAACATAGCCTGGTTTACAGTATCACCGCCGATATATTTAATGATACGAAGCATTAGAAATTATTCAGAGATTTGTGTATATTCAAAAAAGGTATTTTAAATAAATTGAAAACAATCAAAACGATATGACTTTTAATTGTTTCAAATTTATACAGGGTGTTTGGAAATAGTAATATAATCAGGTAGATAGGGACCATCAAATTGAATAGTTTTAACTATGGGAACAAATCTGACATCGCGAAAAAAATCAGCTGTTTCATACATTTTGATATTTTCGTTTTTAGTTTTTGTATGAAACAGCTGATTTTTTATCGCAGTTTCAGAGTTGATTCCGTTGTAAAAGTTATTCAGTTAGATGATCCCTATAATATTCGGCATTATTAGGCTATTAAAAAACCGGCCAAGTACGT
Organism: Agriphila geniculea; assembly: GCA_943789525.1. Lineage (NCBI taxonomy): Eukaryota > Metazoa > Arthropoda > Insecta > Lepidoptera > Crambidae > Agriphila > Agriphila geniculea. The sequence continues at coordinate 14,622,245 of OX038893.1, forward strand.
GTCGGGCCACGCGCCATAGGGTTCCGTAGTTACCTAATACCATACCATATTTAATACCACCTATCATTTTTCGTATGCAAAAATAACTTTGTTTTTCACAGTGTTGGTATGAATGAATGACAAAGTTATATTTGCGGTTTTGGAAAATGTGCTATATCTCAAAAACTAATTACTATATCTCGTTCAAACTAATTTTGGTTGAAAGTGTTATTAAGATCTACAGCATATATTTTTTTTAGATTTTTCACTCTCTTATTTCAAAAGTTAAAGGGGGGGGGGGGGGGACACACATTTTACCACTTTGGCGATGTATATCTTTGAAACGGTTAACTTTGAGAAAAAGTTGTCTTAGGAACCTCAATGTCATTTTTAAAGACCTATCTATAGACACCCAACACGTGTTGGTTTGAAGAAAAAAAAATTATTCACTTTCAGTTCCATGTATAGGGAAAAAATTTTTGTATTAAATTCGGTAAGCGGTTAACAGAATACATCTACCTACCAAGTTTCAACTGTGTAGACTTAATACTTTCGGAATAAAGTGGCTGTGACATACGGACAGACAGACAGACATGACGAATCTATAAGGGTTCCGTTTTTTGCCATTTAGGCTACGGAACCCTAAAAACACCCTGTTGTGAGAAAGTTTTTAATTTTTCTTACCAAGTCCCATTATGCATGTGTTGCGTGATATTCCTCCACACTGTAGTAATGTTTTCATCTTCATCCTCTTGTTCCACTGGTCCCACCATGAATGTCAGTGGTATGACCCACTTGTGGGCCGGCGGGGCCTTGGTCGTGGGCACGCGTTTGGTGGTGGTGGTGGGGGCGACAGTTGTAGTGGAATTGGCGTCGTCTTCAGAGGATTCTGTTACGTTTTCTGTGTGAGAGAGATTTTGTTTTTGAATTGCATTTTAAAAAACAATGTGTATTAAAAATTATGCTTGTTTATTTAGCTTTGGTTTGTACAGGGGGTCTATTACGAAAAGTTTAATGCGATACACGTAGCTGCGTCCGTGCTTCGTTTTGATTGTTTCCTATTACAAATAATAATAAATGCTTGGACAATTTTACACAGCGCCATCTAGCCCCAAACTAAGCAAAGCTTATAATATGGGTGCTAGACAACTGATATACTACTTATATACTTTTTAAATATATACTTATTATACATAATAATACCCAGACCTGTCATAGAAATTAAAATTCATCATTTCAATTTCTGCCCGGCCGGGAATCGAACCCGGGACCTTTGCGTGGTAGGTGGCATGTTGACCACTGCACCACTCAGGTCGTCATCAAATCACTTTCGTATGCGATATTGCGAAGTGATTGTGTGAGTTTGACAGTTTCTCTCTAGCGTATCCGACATCATTCGTTTAGTAGTCTATGAACTACGATAGCCAAATTCAAAATGTTTGTTATAACTTCAACCAATGAACTGTGGACGATTATCGTAGCCAAGTGACTTCGCAACGCAATTGCGTACGTTATTTTCGTAATAGGCCCCAGTAATATGTAGAAAAGTTGTTTGTTTCTGTTAAACGAGTACTTTTTCATTGTTAACACCAGCCGACTAAATTTGATTAGGTACTTACCTAAGTCTTTTATTTACAAAATTTAATCGCTAGTGGTTGCCCACCCGTGTAAGACGCAGGGGTCTCGGGTGCGATTCCCAGGGGGGGGGGGGGGGGGGGGGGAAGGGTACAATTTCTACTTGGTTTAGTTGGTGAATTATTTTAAGTCCTCCTGGCTAGCTACCACCATAATACCGAAGTCTGACCCCATAACAACAATTTAAAAATTGTTGTGTTCCGGCAGTTAGAGGTAAGATAGCCAGTTCCACAGAGGTGAGGATTCCGGATGTAATGCGCTTCCACTTTCGGCTTTATCGTCACTTAACATCAGGTGAGGTGAAGGCCAACCACTATCCCGTTGTGCATAAAAAAAAAATCTCACCAGGTTCGTAGAACAGTTCATCAAGGTCATTCCTCAAATCTAACGTCAGCAAATTATCCACCATTGGGGCGTCTATAGCCGGTGGGTCAGCGTACATTACGAATCTGAAAGTAAAAAAAAAGTTAAATGCCTACCTACACACTAAAACAACATTACAAAAATAAATCAAACCGAGAGACAGCTCACGTAAGGTGAGAATGAGAATGATAATGCATATGAGAATGAGTATGAAAGTAAAATAAAGCATGATGTGGCTGTCTATAATTAGAGTTGCATGAACCAAAAAATAATATTTAACTGTATTGTATCTTAACTCTGTTAACGGTCCAAATAGATAAAATAAATAAATCAAACCGAGAGACAGCTCACGTAAAGCACGAGACTGAAAATGAATATGAGAATGAGTAAGAAAGTAAAATAAAATGATTAAATGCCTACCTACACACTAAAACAACATTACAAAAATAAAACAAATCCAGAGACAGCTCACGTAAGGCACGAGAACGAAAATGAGAATGATAATGAGAATGACTATGAAAGTATTTTTTTTAAATACCTACTCACTAAAACAACATTACAAAAAAAAATCAAACCGAGAGACAGCTCACGTAAGGTGAGAATGAGAATGATAATGAATATGAGAATGAGTATGAAAGTAAAATAAAATGGTTAAATGCCTACCTACACACTAAAACAACATTACAAAAATAAAACAAATCGAGAGACAGCTCACGTAAGGCACGAGAACGAGAATGAGAATGATAATGAGAATGACTATGAAAGTATTTTTTTTAAATACCTACTCACTAAAACAACATTACAAAAAAAATCAAACCGAGAGACAGCTCACGTAATATGTAAGGCACTTATTAATAATTTCTTTCAGACAGCCGTAAGTAGAAAAGTGAAAAGAGTAATCAAAATACTGTAGTAAACTTAAGTTTTGTTAACACATCATCAATTTAGATACCGTAAAACCTCCCAACTATAATCCTAAGGGGCAACTATGTATAGTCCAATTCTCCTACGACGGTCAGACATTGTATTTTCTTAACCAAGGGCTATCTAGTGATCTGGCGCAGAATTACGTGGCTCTCTAGATTTCTTACTACCATGTGAGGTGGTAATTGTTATTCGGGCGCCTCTATTTTGCAAATCACATTCACGATAACTTCGTCACAGTTTTTGTACGTAGTGAAGTGTCCCGAAATTTAAAACCTACCGGCTGTCTGTAATAATTAAAAAATATATAAAACTTGTCGTGCTTTTTTTACATTATATAACATGTCGGTATTATAAAGTTGCATAACCAGTCCCGAAATATAATCCAATTTCTAGTTTTCGACTGATAAATATGACATTTTATCAGCTGGACCAAAGTTGCGAGCTCCTCACAACAACTATAGTCCAAGGTTGAATTAAAAAAAATGCATTTCTACCTAAAATAGCAAATCCAGTTTTTCAGATTTGAAAGTTCATATCATCATTTATTAAGAAAATTTTTAGATTTTTCCTTTAGAAAAATATATTAAAAGTTACAGGCAGAAATTTAAATAAAATAGGTAATTTTGGACCAGTGATAGGAGGTTTTACGGTAATTAGAGTTCATCATTAATTTATCAGTTTTTCGTTTGGCAACGACTCTGAAAAAAAACTGTTTCATAATAAAATACCTGAAACTTGCTAACATTACTGAAACACCTGATATTCGATTTCGAGATTCAGGATCATTTTGATTGTTCTGAAAACTTTGCCGCCTACCAAGCACTGTTTTTCATTCGAAGGATTACTCAGCTGAAGTGGCAGTAGGTGGGGACACATAGAAAGAAAAACCTATAGTTGTTGTGGCGGAAAGGAATATCTACTGAAGATTGAGAGAAGTCACTAGATGCGACGTAGAGATCCTTGGGGGGTGCCTATTAGGGTGGAGCGTTTTTTTCTCCTTTTTGATTTCGCTAAAGGCGGATTGCGGAAAAGCTGCGGATTATTGTCAGTGTTAAATCTTACTAAGGGCGTAACAAAATTAAATGTATGGAAGTACTGCCGCCAGGGCATCAAAGTTTTGAATTTTAGGGAAAAACTTAGGTTCTTTAAAATTAAAAAATTAATACATTATACTTTATTTAAATAAAACCATTTTCTGGTTAGCCACAAGTGGAAAAATTAAAACAAATATGAAAAAACGCCAAGTAGGTACTAATTTCTTATCCAAAAAATCTGTAAGTAAAGTTACATTTATTCAATTTTGTAATATATAACTTTTGTATTGAATGAGGGCATTACGACACGATTCTATCTTTTTTCTGTTCCAACCTTCTCGTCTCAATGGTCCACTAACTGCTGAACAAGATTCAATCACTAATTTAATGCATTTTTCGGTGCCTTTAGTGTGACAGGGAAAACATTTTGGAAGTAACTTTTTCGATATTTGGCAAGGCTGCTAAGATCATTTCGGTTGGAATAATTCTGGTGAGAGGTGGTTCCGAATTTTTTTTAGATTTTACAAAGCTCATAGACAGGACTTCAAAAAGAAGAAAAAAACGCTCCACCCTAGTGCCTATATCCAGCAGTGGGTGTCGTACGGCTGCTATGATGATGATGTTGAATTAAAGTTTTTGCTTTGCAAAAGTTAGCTGTCAAAAACCGACTTCAAAAAACCTACCTCTAAAAAGCAAGAAATAATATTCGTAATAATAAAAACACGTCTATTGAAGTCGGGTGGGGCTGGAGTACAAATTCCTTTTTTTTATTCTAAAAGCCCCACCCGACTTCAATAGACGTGTTTTTATTATAACGAATATTATTTCTTGCTTTTTAGATAGGTTTTTTTGAAGTCGGTTTTTTGTTTTTTTAAACAATTTTTAATTTTTTAATTTTTAGTGTAAGTACCTTTTCTATTAGGTAGTGTAGGTATATTATTTAGGTAGAAAAATCGGCTCAGCCAAACGTGAGTTAATCGCGGAGAAACATACATACATGCGGTTAAAGAACTACACTTAAGATATCCCTTTTCAAACAAAAAATAATTATCTTATTCAGTTCATAAACAAAGAAGTTATACGACTGATCATCGAGGTAGTTCACACAGAAATCATTCCATTTTCGTGCTTTTTTCAAGATTACTTGAAAAGTACTGAACCGATTTCAAAATTTTAAAAAATGGAACCAACTTGAAAGTTTACCTAATCTAATAACGTTTGAATCATTTCAATCGGTTCAGCCGTCTTCGAGTAATCGGTGTACATACAAAAAACAAAAAAAAAACGGGTCGAATTGAGTACCTCCGTCCTTTTGAAGTCGGTAAAAAGGAAGGTTATTTTATTACTTTTAAAATCTCACCTCTCCTGTTTGAGTAGTACATCGTTTAGAGTGGCAGTGGCGCTGACGAGCGGGTAGCCGGGGCGCTCGCACCAGCCGTCCCACGCGTGCGCGCGCCCGGACTCTTCGCCGGCGTCGTGTTGTAGCGCGCGCCATAAATCTCTGAGGGTTGGGTTAATTTTTGTTTAAATTAAATTCTTTTAAATAAGGGTTACAAATTTATTGATTAGGATCAGTATGTTTTTTTGCTTTCACAATGCTATTTTTATAGGTTTATAATATTAAATAATATATTAGAAAATAAACGCATCGCCCGCTGTTTCCATGGCCATGCATACGTAATATGACTTGTAGAACAGGTCCTAAGTGTCACTTTCGTGTACCAAGTACTAACTAACCTAGACATCATATATATATATAAGCAACAGAATGTATAAAATCAATAGATAATAATATAATAAGGAATTGTAATAAGTATAATATGCGCATAATGTAAGGATATGTTAAAAAAATGTAATGTAATAAACAATAGATAAGTATCAATAATTATATAATAAATTAAGCATATTACACACAGTGTAAACATAATGTTAACAAATAAGAATAAAGTAAAAATGTATTATAATTAAGAATGAAACTGTATTAGCAACTAAGAGAATTGTAACATTGAGAAAAGAAAAAAGAATAGAAACAATAAAAAAGAATATGACCAAAGCTATAAAGCTGAGAAAAAAAAAGAAAACACAAGAATAAAATATGAATAGCAAAAAAGGTCCTGCCAAAAAGCGGGGAGCAGCCGCAATAAAAAAAAAAACCTAGACATCATCACTTTCGTGCACCAACCTAGCACTGTCAGTTTCGTGTACCAACCTAGCACCGTCACTTTTGTCTACCAACCTAGCACCGTCACTTTTGTCTACCAACCTAGCACCGTCACTTTCGTGTACCAACCTAGCACCGTCACTTTCGTGTACCAACCTAGCACCGTCACTTTCGTGTACCAACCTAGCACCGTCACTTTAGTGTACCAACCTAGCACCGTCACTTTAGTGTACCAACCTAGCACCGTCACTTTCGTGTACCAACCTAGTACCGTCACTTTCATGTACCGACCTAGCGCCGTCACTTTCGTGTACCGACCTGGCATCGGCGCTGGCAGCCCTGTGGTACTTCAGCAGTCGTGCTAGGGCCGCCCGCCCCGCTGCGTCGCCCGCTGCTTCTATGGCCATGCTTACTATGGCCGCACCCTACACAAAAAGTAAAAAATATCATTTCTGTAATTCTGTTATAAATTAAATAAATCAAGAAACTCTCAGCGGTCGAACTGCGAACGACACGGGTTCGATTTCCGCTTGACAAGGGAAAGGGAATGGTCGTACTACGTCAAGCTAACATCGAGGCAAAAATGTATGAAGACCTGACACGATATTGAAGTTTTCTACGCGCTTCGCATAATTACAAATTCCAACATCCAACAGTTGGACCGCGGTCCCAAATTTCAATATCCAACATTTGGACCGCGGTCCCAAATTCCAACATCCAACATTTGGACTGCGGGTCCAAATTCCAACATCCAACATTTGGACCGCGGTCCCCGATCACAGACACTCGGGAGGAAGTTTTTTTTAAGCGAAAAGGGAATCTTTTTGCTTAAATATTTTGGTAAAGAGACCTTGTCTCAAACTTTTCCTAAAATCCCGCTCTGTATTTATTAAATAAATTCTTAATCGTACGGTATTAATAAAATACCCACCTTATGTAGAGATAGTTCATCAGAAGCTGCCTCTATGTCTGCTCTTTCTAATCTTGGCGACGCCACCGCTCTCACCGAGTTGCTCGAATCCAATCTAGGAACAGAATTTTTATTATAACGTTAGTGGCACGTGGGATCGTAATACGTAGTCAGTAACGTCAGTTATTAAGGTTGCGCGTGCCATTGAAATGAGTCCGACCCCATAAGCATAGAATAGATGTAAGTACTACCGTACACACGGACCATACAACAAGACCGTACAGAAAAGACACTCTCCGCCCCGCCCCAGAATCAATTACCTCACCTCACCGCACGAGTTCGTGTAACGAACCGTGTGCTCGTTTAGTCGTGTTTGTCAACGTCAACTTACAACGTAACTTTAAATACTAAAAAGTTTGAATTATGAATTAAACGCCGCTCATACAGTACAAACTGCACGGTAGCCCTAGACTTACACACACAGTTGCGCGTGTACAACAACGTCATCTGACGTCATCTGTTTATAATGGCGCGGTTGTATGGAGTGTCCGGAGTGTGCTATAAGTGCAAGAGAGCGAGCATCATAGCCACTCCGTTCGCACATATTACGATCTTGCGTGCCACGAACGTTCTCATGGACTACCTATACTATAATAGTAAGAATACTAGGGGCTGTTTGTAGTTTTGTAAGATATGAAGATGATTAAAAATATTGGGATAACTTGATAATTTCAATTGAGTTATGCAATAAGAATAAGTATGAGAATAAGAATGAGAACGAGAATGAGGATTTGAATAAAAAATATTTGCAAGCGTTATATATTTGCGTTCACAGTACAATGTGCTCATAATTATGTGATGTAACTTGGGGGGCTTTTCTAGAATTGACGTTAGGGCCTCCATGGACCATTGCTGCACACATAGAAAAAAGATATTTTTTCTGTGGCTGCAGTCTGCGCCCGTAGATGTTAGATGGTAATTTTTAAGTCACTTGACAAACTTTCAGGATGTGTTCATGTTCAGTCCATAAATCTGAACAACATTCTCTAAGAAACATAGGTCGATCGAAATACGAATGAGTTTTAGACTATTCATATCAGCAGTGCATCGTGTTAAGGCTTCCACGAGCCACTGCTGCACCTGCACCACTAGTGGTACAGTTACCTGAGCGCGGGCAGCACGTGGTCCAGCAGTAGTGCGTCGTGCGCGGCGGCGGGCAGCGGGGGGCGGCCACTGCTGCACCTGCACCACTAGTGGTACAGTTACCTGAGCGCGGGCAGCACGTGGTCCAGCAGTAGTGCGTCGTGCGCGGCGGCGGGCAGCGGGGGGCGGCCACTGCTGCACCTGCACCACTAGTGGTACAGTTACCTGAGCGCGGGCAGCACGTGGTCCAGCAGTAGTGCGTCGTGTGCGGCGGCGGGCAGCGGGGGGCGGCCACTGCTGCACCTGCACCACTAGTGGTACAGTTACCTGAGCGCGGGCAGCACGTGGTCCAGCAGTAGTGCGTCGTGCGCGGCGGCGGGCAGCGGGGGGCGGCCACTGCTGCACCTGCACCACTAGTGGTACAGTTACCTGAGCGCGGGCAGCACGTGGTCCAGCAGTAGTGCGTCGTGCGCGGCGGCGGGCAGCGGGGGGCGGCCACTGCTGCACCTGCACCACTAGTGGTACAGTTACCTGAGCGCGGGCAGCACGTGGTCCAGCAGTAGTGCGTCGTGCGCGGCGGCGGGCAGCGGGGGGCGGCCACTGCTGCACCTGCACCACTAGTGGTACAGTTACCTGAGCGCGGGCAGCACGTGGTCCAGCAGTAGTGCGTCGTGCGCGGCGGCGGGCAGCGGGGGGCGGCCACTGCTGCACCTGCACCACTAGTGGTACAGTTACCTGAGCGCGGGCAGCACGTGGTCCAGCAGTAGTGCGTCGTGCGCGGCGGCGGGCAGCGGGGGGCGGCCACTGCTGCACCTGCACCACTAGTGGTACAGTTACCTGAGCGCGGGCAGCACGTGGTCCAGCAGTAGTGCGTCGTGCGCGGCGGCGGGCAGCGGGGGGCGGCCACTGCTGCACCTGCACCACTAGTGGTACAGTTACCTGAGCGCGGGCAGCACGTGGTCCAGCAGTAGTGCGTCGTGCGCGGCGGCGGGCAGCGGGGGGCGGCCACTGCTGCACCTGCACCACTAGTGGTACAGTTACCTGAGCGCGGGCAGCACGTGGTCCAGCAGTAGTGCGTCGTGCGCGGCGGCGGGCAGCGGGGGGCGGCCACTGCTGCACCTGCACCACTAGTGGTACAGTTACCTGAGCGCGGGCAGCACGTGGTCCAGCAGTAGTGCGTCGTGCGCGGCGGCGGGCAGCGGGGGGCGGCCACTGCTGCACCTGCACCACTAGTGGTACAGTTACCTGAGCGCGGGCAGCACGTGGTCCAGCAGTAGTGCGTCGTGCGCGGCGGCGGGCAGCGGGGGGCGGCCACTGCTGCACCTGCACCACTAGTGGTACAGTTACCTGAGCGCGGGCAGCACGTGGTCCAGCAGTAGTGCGTCGTGTGCGGCGGCGGGCAGCGGGGGGCGGCCACTGCTGCACCTGCACCACTAGTGGTACAGTTACCTGAGCGCGGGCAGCACGTGGTCCAGCAGTAGTGCGTCGTGCGCGGCGGCGGGCAGCGGGGGGCGGCCACTGCTGCACCTGCACCACTAGTGGTACAGTTACCTGAGCGCGGGCAGCACGTGGTCCAGCAGTAGTGCGTCGTGCGCGGCGGCGGGCAGCGGGGGGCGGCCACTGCTGCACCTGCACCACTAGTGGTACAGTTACCTGAGCGCGGGCAGCACGTGGTCCAGCAGTAGTGCGTCGTGCGCGGGCGGCGGCGCGGCGGCGGGCAGCGGCGGCGCGCGCTCCCCCAGCACCGACGTGAGCGCCTCCATGAGCCACTGGGCGCTCCACCAGCGGGGGGACACGAGGCCGCCGAACCACTAAACACGGTAATTTCCATTACAAGCTCCGTAGTCAATTTTTACCCCGGCTGAACATTAGGGGCCAACCATAAATTAGGTCACACTTCATGATTTTTTTACCCCCCTCCCCGTCCTTGTCACAGCTGGCCCACATTTCACCAAATTGACATTTGTCAGTGACATATGTCGGCAATTTTTACAGTATTTTTGTCACAGCTGGCCCCTATTTCACCAAATTGACATTTGTCAGTGACACATGTCGGCAATTTTTACAGTAGTTTTTACTTTAATAAGGGACAAATTATGTTGTGAAACAGAGGATAATTATTACAAGTCGACAATTGTCACGCAAACTTGACTCAGCTCCAATCTCATGTCAAGAATCACTGACAAATCTACAAATATGTCGACTTGTAAAAAATATCCCTGTTTCACAACATACTTATCCCTATTTAAAGTTACGACAATTGTAAAATTAACCGTCATTATGTCACTGACAAATGTCGACTTAGTGAAATAGGGCCTTGCACGCGTAGCATGACCACCTCGAGAAAAGACTCGATTCAGAAAACAATGGCTTGTCTACACCGAAACGTCAATTTTGTCGACAAAAGTACACACCCTCCGTAGTGTGACGTCATTTCAGATCTAGAAATAATAGGGATGTTGACTTATGAATAAAATAACGAAATACTAATAAAAATCGTAAACATATCAAACTTTTGGAGTAACTTGTATACCTCTTGGTTTTATATATTGCGTATTATTTGTTTTATGACCCTTCAAAGTTGGGTGGACAAGTCCATTTAAAAAGTATAAAATTTGTTAAAATAAATAATACATTTAATAAGTCCGTAAAATTTATAGCAAATTTGTCAAACAAACCATTTTGATAAACACAATATTTAATATAGCTGCCGAACAAATTTCCTACGCGTTGCATACAACGTAGGAAGGCGTGACGTCATAACTTGGTAGCCGTTAGTATGGAGCGTTTTCGGGTGAGTCCAATTTTGTGCATTTCAAACTGTGATATCTCGGGCAGTTTTCATGCTAGCGTAATAATTCTTATACAAATGTTCCTTTTTTTTAGGGGTAATTTATGTAACATAAAATAAAAAAATAGTCAGCATGCCTATTATTGGATTGATACAACTGTTACGAAATTTGTTTTATTTAAATATAAATGATTTTGAAATGTGACGTCACAAAATTTAGGACCCCTCCCACCCCTTTGTCACACAATGTCACACTTTACCGACCACCTCCCTCCCCCCTAACGTGTGACGTAATTTATGCATGGCCCCTTAGAAAACGAAATAGAAAACGATGTTTTTGCATATTGCCTATACAATGTGCTACAAAAAACCCCCCTAAATGCCGAATATGGTAGATAGGGACAATCAAACTGAATAACTTTTACTACGGGACCAATTCTGAAATCGCGAAAAAATCAGTTGTTTCATACAAAAATGAATACCATAAATATTAAAATGATGGAAACAGCTGGTATTTTTTCGCGATTTCAGAGTTGGTCCCATAGTAAGAGTTGTTCTGTTTGATGATCCGAAGAAACGGTTTTCCCATTTTGGGTCCATTCATTAAAACGTTGTACATACTTCTAAACTTGTTTCATAAAAAAATAAGTCTCGGCTAAAATACAAGACAACACATACCTAGTAGGGCAGGAGCCCCGGTTTTGGCAACTTTAAGAGAATTTCTATGTTCAAAAATTTGCTACTATTACAAGAATGTGTAATGAGACGGTTTGAAATAACCAAAGTGAACGGCATACGTTTATCTTTTAAAGTTTTTATGCGATGTTTGATTCGACGTAGTATATATTTTTTTATATGGTTTTAAATATAAAAGGTATGATTTCACCAGTTCTGGCCACTTTTCCCCCAGTTCTGGCCATACCATTGCACCAGTGGTCTTTAAATTAGTAGGGGAATTTTCCAATTTTTTTAAGAAAATAAAACAAATAATTATAAAGAAGTTAATATTTAGTTAGATAGGTATTTAATAGTTAACAAATTCCCAATATTTTGTCATTTCAGACGGTAAAAAAACTCTCTTCTCAGCGCATAACCTGAAACTTTGTGCCGCAAGGTGGTACGCGGCACCGGAAGGTTTGGCTCACATTAGTGCCTTTCATACCACCTTGCATAGCTCTTAAGGCCAACGCAACTTTGGAAAGCAAATAAGGAAAAAGCTTCCTCTTGGCACTATCAATTTTGCTTTTTTATTATTTTTTGAAGCCTTTTTACCCAACCTAAGTATAAAAGAAATAAAAACTTGTTATGTCTAACCAGTTAGTATATTGTCAAGCAACAAACACAAAATAAAAACAAAGTGGCCAACACTGATGTTGTATGGGTATCAGTTCTGGCCACAAGCATGGACAAAACCGAAGCAAAGTACAAATTAGTGTATTAGTTGTGGCCACCCCCTTTTTCCAACACTAAGAATTTAACGAGTAATTAAACAACCTCAAAACCATGTTGCTAGACATTCCGTTAGTAGGATTCAATCAAATCCAAAACAAAAAGTAAAAAAAACTGAGATATTAATTGATTACTTTAAAAGGTTTTCCTTAAGAAAGTACCAGAAATTTTTCGATAAAACTTACTAACCTCACAAAAAATTGTCTTGAAGCATAAGACGTCACAACTGTGACTTGTCAGAATGGATCAATACAAAGGATTTTTACCACATACTATGAAGCAACTTCGTTTGCCTTATTTATTGGCCGCTAAAGTTGCAAGTGGCCAAAACCGGGGTAGTGGCCAAAACCGGGGTAGTGGCCAAAACCGGGGCTCCTGCCCTACCTTACTTAGAATAAAAATCATGCAAGACTTCTTTCATTAGCCTAGTCAGAGTTACCAAATAAACTTAACATCTACTTACTTAAATGTATAACGGGTGTAACAAGACCCTTAACGAAGCCGAAGTCCACGCATTCCGCCCATCATCAGGATCACTTTTGTCATATAGACTATACCTGGGAAACCAATAGCTACGAAGTTATTGAAGGTCAAAGTAAAAAAAATATGTTTTTATTAAATCTTATTTTATTTCGTTATTACCTCATTTTTGTCCAAAGAAACATTATCAAAATTTTAAGTATTTCGTAACAAACAATGGCTTCAAATTCAAAACGTCATCACCCAATGTATCTCATGAGCACGCACATAAACGCTGCCTTTCAACTCGGCCGCACGCAGCTGTGTAGCATACACTCGCAGGCGCGGTCTGTTGTACGCGTTACATTGCGCATGTATTCAATGCTTTTTTAACACCAAAAATTAAAATAATTTCCCAGCAATAATTTGGAACTGAGCTGGTCCTGATGGTGGGCAGAATACGTAGACTTCGGCTTCGTTGAAGGTCTTGTTACACCCGGTATCAGTAGTTCCCTACCTGCTGTGCTAATAACCTAGCAATAGTCTTGGTATCGGTGAGGGTAGCAGGCGCTAGGGTTATGAGGCCCCATCCTTCGGAAAACGGGTTACCGCTGTCAACCACCACGATATCTGGCAAGGAAACATTTAATAAAAAACATCACTCTCACTCATCAGATTTTTTATTCGAGATCCCTTTCCCGATAGAAATTCTGGAATTTCTGTAAGTACCAAATCCAAAGTCTACTTAATTATATTCTAACTACAAAACTGGAGTCTAGTCTAGTCGTAGTGAAATCCCCTTGCTACGTCGTAGCCAAAAACTTCTATGTTGTATTTTGGTCGTAGCTCGTAGCAGTATCTACGAGACTACGACTACACTGCAAGTTCGTAACGCTTCGTAGCTACATTTTCGTAGTTTCTACATTATGCCATAATTATGTCACAATGGCAGGAGAATTTTGCTGATTCACAAATCGTCCACCAGTCGGCGCACTACCGCTAACTTGGCGCTAGTGTACGTGTAGACCTGTCATTTATAGTATTGCTTTCTCTCAGGGCTGGAAACCGGTTTTTAATTAACCAGCGGCCCAATCGCGCTAATTTACAACGATAAAACCAAAACCAAATCGTTACCGCTTGAGTTTTGTTTACAGAAAAATACTCGCTTTAATTATGTTAAAATTGTACAAAGCTGTGCCTAAGGAGCCTAGAATGACAATCTCGGACAATTTAAATGAAAATTCTTAAGCTAAACCAAAGATTTTTAGGTAAATATAACCTCAATGACAACGTAACGGTTTTGGTTTTATCGTTCAGAATTAGTGCGATTGGGCCCCTGGTTAATTTCGTATTTTCGGTAATTAATAAGTGTTCACTCGGAGCGGAACCGATTCGCGAGCGATATTGCTTCTGGGATAAACGTAGGGGCTAATTGTCTAATTTCAAAATCTATCGCAATCGCTTTCATTTGACAGGTGGATGTGACACATTGCTGCATTTCTTTGGTACGTTTTTATATTTTGTGCCCTTAGTGCCAAATAGAAGTAGCAATGTTCTGTCAAATGAAAGCGATTGCGATAGATTTTGAAATTAGACAATTAGTGAGCTGGTTAATTCCACGACGCGCGTGAATAGTGCAGCGATATATTTTGTCTCTTTTTATCTGCGGGCGGGATCACGACGCGACGTCTTTCGATTCGTTGCTTTGTATCGGGTGGGCGGAGCGAACAAAATCATTTTGGTATTAACCAGGTTTTGGGAGCGGAATCAAAACCAAAACGGTTTACGAGCTTAACCAGAAATAATACCGGTTTCGACGAGCAGAATCGAAATGAAAACGCTCTTTTCAAAATGAAGCTGCGCGAAACCTGGTTGCGAATTTTAACCAGGTTTTCCAGCCCTGCTTTCAACAACAACTTTAATAACAACGAAATCACAGAGAAAGTTTCTCTGTGATTTCGTTGTTATCTATGTGTTTGCTATCAATTTTTGTATGTTGAAAGCGATTTTACGTAAATATATAAATTTTTCTTCCAACCCATTTTGGTTTTCTTTAATCTTTAATTCGTTTACTGTCTAACCCCCATAATAATTATTTATTAGTATCAACCATTTATAGATATATTTTAAAATAAATGGGAAAATCGGGTATAAACTCCCGTACAATGGTCTCCAGCAGCAGTAGCGACACCAAGCGGGATACATTTTGTGACATCCCGCCATTTCATTTTTATGAGATAGACAAAATGTTAATGATTTTGTTAGGTTATTTTACTGAAATTATTATATTATATATAATAACTGTATTATATTTTAAAATACGTAGATGGGACCTTGGATATAGGCTACTTTTGATCCCACTGCTGGGCACGGGCATAGTAGAACCAAATAAGTAGGCCAACTCGCGCCTCGAGCGAGCGATACAGCTTAAACACGTAGGGCTGTCACATCGCTAGTTTATTCAATCGTCAAAAAATGCATAGTCAATCTCTAGATACAAAATATTTTTTTCCTTGTAGGGTAAGCATCAGGGAACTATAATACAAAGTTTTTTTTAAATTTTTTTGTACGTAAACCAGCGGGTCTATCGACTAAAATAATGAAGTTAATGTTAATTGTAATTTGACAGATGTATGTGATGCATCATGGCACTTTCGTTTTGACACCAATAAAAACTTACTAAAGAAAAGTAGCAATGTATCACATCTATCTCTCAAATTACAGTTTACATTAAATTCTTATTAATTGTTATGTGATTTGAAAATTTACAGTCGAAATAGGATTAATTAAAACGTGGCTTTACTAATCAATGTTTATTCAAATAAAATAAAATGATCATGAAATTTTATTTTTTACACTATTAACTGTTTCTTACTTTTTCATTTACCTACACTTATCAAAATAATAAATCTTTAAATTCGGAAATTGAAAACTTTCCATAATAGGCATTGTAAGTACTTTTTCCTGTAGGAATTTATGATTTTTTAACAAAATTACACAATGGATATAAAAAAATTCGTCTGTTTCGACAAGCACGAAATGCCTTATTATTTAAAGTTAATGTAAAATATATCCTTATTCTTACAAATCTTTTTGCAATAATATCTTTGGAAAGCATGGTATGTACTGTAGGCGGTGCGTGAGCGCGAGCGGGATTACGTACGGCGCGGCCACGACTGTTGCACCTTTATCACCTTTAAATTTTGTCAGTGTGTGCGTGCGACGACGCATACGTACGGGCGCGCTCGCATACAAACCGCGTTCGTGCGTATAATGAGTAAGATGACTTACTTATTTGGTTCTACTATGGCACGGGTCTCCGCCCGCCAGGGCCGGAATTAAAAACTATGGACCCCTAGGCTCATTCTAAATTAATACTTGTAGCAACTAGATAATCTCTTTAGCTTGTCGTATGTTTTATTTTGTGGCTACAACTTTACGTTTTCTATATAAAAATATGGCCCGCGCAAACCGTGTTTTCCTATTATGGCCCCTTAAGCCATTCTTGTAATCTTGCCTATGTATTGTAAAGAAAAAATTGCCGCGCAACGCGATTTTTAGTGTTTCAGCCACTCTTGTAATCGTGCTTGTCTTTCGTATTAAAACGGCCGCGTAGTGCGATTTTTTGTCAGCTTCATCCTATCTTTAGTAAAAAAAGCCGTGCAGCGCGATTTATAGTCAAGTTTCATCCACTATAATCTTGTAATCTTGCCTGTCTAAAGTGAAAAAACAGCCGTGCAGCGCGATTTATAGTCAAGTTTCATCCACTATAATCTTGTAATCTTGCCTGTCTAAAGTGAAAAAACAGCCGAGCAGCGCGATTTTCAGTCATTTTCATCCACCAGTTTTGTAATCTGTGATTTCATCCGCGTAATTCAAAAACGCAAAACATTTTTCATGTGGTTCAGGCCCTCTTGTGGTGCGGGCCCCTAGGCTGCAGCCATATGTAGCCTGTGCTTAAATCCGGCAGTGCCGCCCGCACCATAACCACGCGGACGAAGCTGTGACGGAAAGCTAGTAAATAAATAAATAAATAAATGAATAGCTCACCGAACTTCGGCAGGGGGTACGAAGTATTCAACTCAAATGCTAATTGCTGTATTGTTTTTTGAACCCATTCCAGAAGAGGCCTGTAAAAAAACGTTTAATATAAACAACTAAATTGAATCATGGTCGAGGGCATATTATAAAAAGGCATCGCGATCTTCTTCTTATCAAATGAGGATTAGTGGCCACCTCTTATTTCCGGTGGTCGTAATTCTTCATCTTACAAGTTCTGTAGATGGCGCCACTCTAGGTGCTTCCGTGGAGAAGGGAGGCATCAAGCGGATAGTTGCAAAAAAAGCTCAAAAAAAACTTACCCAGACTCATCTAAAATGACTTGCTGATCACTATACAAGCTTATTTCCGGTGGTGGCAGTACTTCATCTTCCGGTTCGTCTGTAGTTAGACTTGTTGTCACAAGTTCTGTAGATGGCGCCACTGTAGGGGCTTCCGTGGGGAGGGGCGGCGCGGCTCTTCGTTGGAGGCGACACACGGCTAGAGATACCATGTGGGGAGGCATTGGGGGAGACTGGACGAATTCGTCTTGGAGCTACGGAGAAAATATATTTAATTTTAAATTTTCGCATTTACAAATGGGCGATTTTCTGCTCAAATAAAAAAATAGTTCAAAAAAATTCGATTGATGGCGTTGAAATTCGATATATAAAGTCTGCACCTCTTTCGCATGCAAATTTTTGAAAATTTAACGCTGTTGGTACCACTCCGCTTTGGAGATTGATCGTTTATCAATCTCCAAAGCGGAGTGGAGGCAAGGGAGTTAAAACGGCGATAGACATAAGCAACTTTAGAACGGCTCGACTTTCATAAAACGGCATCTATCGAGATTTTTTGAACTATTTTTTTTTTTTTGGTCTTAGAGAATCATTCATTATTTTCTAATCTTGACAAATTCTTTGACCTACTGAGCTGCTTAGTCGTTAGTTAGAAGATTCTTTAATTTTAAGCCTACTTTGTATTGTTTTTGGTCGAATCGTCTTGCTATAAAATATATTTTTGTATTCGGAAATGTTAATACTTAATTACTCACCAATCTGTGACCAAGATAGAACCCCGCTTCTTCGGTAGCCATTATTGGCATATTCGTCAATGATACGTGGAACCTGGCATAAAAATTACAATTAATATCATAAATTAATATAATTTCGTTGGGTAAAATTCTATTTAGTTAATGATTACTAATTTCAACCGTGTCGAATTGCATTTCCTCAAATTCAGAAAATTCAAATTCTCTCTGTATTTCTTCCAGCAATGCTATTATTGTAGCAAATAAGTTACGTAAGCTATGAAATGTTATCATTTCATTTGAAAATAGAATGCAAGACGTTCCATATTTAGTGGTCTGGTTCATCATCATCACGTTCTAAATTAAAATTCAGCAAGGAAATGAGTTGTGATACTTACTTCCCGCACTTGTGCGGGAAGTATTATTCAAAACGGTAGAACTCATCATCTAGCGTTATTTTTATAAAACTGTATGGCTGCATGACTGGTCGTTTCACATGGCCACACGAACCATCTAAAAATAAAGAAAATGTTATTTTCTCGCATTTCTTGGGAAAAAGCATTACACAAGCTTTGTACGGGAAGTAATTTACATTGCCTCGAATGATTTATTACTATATTTCTTACCTGTCTCTTACAATAGTGAGTTTAAAAGTGGCTCTCAAATGTGGTTCATCGAGGCAGGGGAACGCTGAACGCGCGTGCGTCAGCCAAAATCGTGACACTGCGCAGCGGCTACAGAAAACAAAATATGATCGTTTTATTGACATAGGTACACCAAGTTAGTTAGCGTTGATTCGTCACGCACTGGCGGCGTAAGGGGGGGCGGTGGGGGCGGTCCGCCCCGGGTACCATGCACCAAGGGGTGCCAACGTGTGTTGTGACAACTCACTCGGGGTCTGGCGCATCTCCTCTGCCCGGTGTGCGTTCCGAGGCTTCGCTCGAGTCAGGGGCGGCCCTAGGGCGGTGCCGGTCACACTCGGCGCCCTTTTGTGTGGGACGCCAAAAACGCCCAACAACCGATCGACTATCAATTATGTATGTAGTTGCCTGGTGACGAGCGACCACGCGACGATTGAAACTGACTAATAAAATTGCGCTGCGTGACCGTTTTTCACTATAAATAAGCAAGATCGTGGATGAAACTAACTAAAAAATCGGGCTGCGCGGTCGTTTTTTTTACTGTAAATAGAGAAGACTACAAGATTAGTGGATGCAACTAATTAAAAATCGAAAAACGTTGTTGTTTATAATGTTAGTAATCTAGGTACTCCTGCGAGGTATTGTGGGTGTTTTACAAATAATCCTGTATAGGTATTAGGGTTAAGAAAGGGGGGTGTCACAATTGAATCTCGCACCATCATAAAACTTGCTTCGGGTCGCCCCTGGCTCGAGTGCACTGCGCTCTAGCCGTTCCGTGGCTCGGTGAAATATTACTCTGAATGCTATCAGAGCGTAGTTTCATCCGTTCCGTGGCTCAGAGCGCAGCAACCAAACAACCGAAAAATCAAAATCGGTGGTTGAAGAACGCTCTGACTTTTATCTCTACAAAATAATGTCATAGTAATTTGACATTATTTTGTATTTTGATGTTTTTGTGTCTAAGCTTCAAAATTTTCATGGTCGCACCAGGGGCGGATTTAAGGGTCGACAACTGTGGCAACTGCCCGGGGCCTTCACATAAATTATTTTATTAAAAAAATCTTACACAACGAAAGAGTACGTAATATAACGATTTGAGCTGGATTTCAATGAAATCATCAATGATTTAGTGTTTTACAAAAACTGCACGAGAAAGAAATTAATCGCCACACACACGGCTCGGAGCGCGTGGCGCGCTACGCACGCCGCTACTTGACTTCTACACAAAAAGTGGGTACAAAAATAAAGATATCTTTCAAGAAACCACCCAATTATGTAGAATTTTACAAAAAACTAAGCTTAAAGAGTTAAATCACCGTTCTGCCCAGAGCCACGGTAAGATACCATTAGCGTGCCAGAGTTACGTTTTTACACAAGAAGTGAGTATAAAGATAAAAACCGCCCACTTGTGTAGAATTTTACAAAAATTAAGCGTAGGGAAAAGTTATAATTAAGTTTAGCCCTCAAAAGAAATCTTTTCTTTCTGACAAGGTCAGTTTAGGTAGACGTATATAAAGGGGCGACATAATCTCTGTTGCACACGGGCGTTTAGACCTAACGGCGGACCTGCTTGCAAGAAAAATCTTATTTAACCTATTTGAAAAATAATTAGGGGCCTCCACTCCCTTGTTGCCTCAGGGCCTCCACGCTCTAAATCCGACTTTGGTACATAAGCACGTTTAGTATTTGCTGTTTTATTTTGGGGGTGCTAAATAGAAAACCGCCCCGGGTGTCAACCCATGCTACGCCGCCTCTGTCGTCACGCACGACATCTTCAAGACCTTATTTTTCGAAATAAATGAACCTATTTTAATGAGACTTCATACGCATAAGCAGTATACTACACATTACATAGGTCTAAAATGTTAGTTTAGAACATTTTTGAAATGTCCTATTTTAAAAGGGATAATTGATTAATTGTTAATTTTATAATTTCTGTTTAAGGAAAGAATATGTCCCATCGCGCCTATGTCATTTGCCTCACCATTCTCAAAAAATTAAAGTCTATCGCGTCTTAATCAAAGTAGTATGTCAGAGTAGGTAAGTTACTCTAGAATCAGATTAATAATTACTTTCTGCATTAAAAAGTAGGATTTATAAGTTAAAACGCTTTTAAATCACAATTTTTTATTATGACAGTACTATTTACTGACATTTTATTCACAAAATACTTCAGAAAACAACTTAATGTTTTTGTAATAGTTTTTCTAAATATAAACAATTCATGACTGATACTATATACCTAAATAAAATGTAATTAGCATTTTTTAATTATGAAAGTAATTAAATTAAATGAAACTGGGGCAACGCTGGGACATCTCCTTTCAAATCGGTTTAATTTAACTGTAACACTATTTATCGAAAAAGGTTTTCAATTAACTTTTTAGACCAATGTATACTGCTTATGTGTATGAAGTTTTATTAAAATCGGTTCATTCAATTTGAAAAATAAGGACTTGAAAGTTTGTATGAAACGCCTTGACTTGACGAATCAAGAATGTGTGTTAGGGTAAACAAAATTGACGATTCTAAAATGCTCATAATGTAAGCTTAAAAGTGAATTTACTTATTTGAATTAAATTTAATACCTAGCTAAGATTTCAAAGAAAAAATATGGCCAGTAACTAACTATATATCTGAGATTGATTAAATTCTTTCACAGGTTCGATTATTTAAAATAACGTACTGTTTTTGTGATCCCGTAAGGAAGAACCCTCGTTGTCTGTCGTTCCTCTCTAATTTAGTGATGAATCTGAGGCTGAGCGTGTAATTGTACTTGCGACGAAGTTTTTCCTAAAACAAAAACATTAATTTGCATTCACAATGCATATCTATATTGTTATGGAGATCGATTCCCACCCAATAGAGTGGATAAAAAACTGTTCCGCCTCAGTGGAAACGCAGCCTTCTATGTAGCTTAGTGTGTGTAGTGTTTATCGATACAATTTTGCTTATTTACCTTGAACTCTATATAAGTCTGGTCAGCCGCTGGGTAGTCCAAGGCTTTGGCCACTTTAGGGCCAAGAGCCCCACCCGTCTTGAATAATGCTCGTTCTGTCACGTTCATGTCGCGAACGTTTAGTACTATGAAGCTGGTGTCTCGATCTAGCTTGAAGTCTATTGATACTTCGCCTGTGGACAAAAAGCGTCAGTTTATTTACACTGTATTATTTTTTTCACTTATTGTTCTTTGCTAATATAATGTTGATAATGGATTGCTTAATGTTCTTACTGTAAGATGTGTAGGTAAATGATTATATTATTGCCTCTTTTTAAATTCTGTAATATGTAGTATGTAACCTACATTTCAATGGTTAACGCTTAAGCCCATAATTAGGATGGAAAAACAATTTTGTTTTCCAACAGAAAAGATTACAACTAAGTATTTCACTACTAAAACATTTAAAACGCTTGGGAGGGTAAACAGATGAAATTGCAATATTTTTGTGATCTATCAAAGGCATTTGATTGCGTTTCATCATTTAAAATATTGTTGACAGTTGGAACATTATGGCGTCTAAATGAATTATTCATTAGCATTCATAGCCAAATTAGTCGTCAATATCTATCGGCAAAAATACAAAAATATGTTATTAGAAAAGCAAAGTCTTCTGGAAAACCATGACAATGGGAGTGCCCCAGGGATTGACAAAAGGCCCATTTCTGTTTCTTATGTACATTAATGACATCCTACACTACACAAGTCTGTCGTGGTGAAATCGATGGGCTGGAGATCAAACATGTGGGTGACTATGACTATTGTATATGTATACAGAAGTATTGATGTAGCATATTATGTGTGTATGTATGAGTTGTACGTTGCAGCTCGCCAGTGGTCAGGTTGGGATGAAGCCACAACTTGACTGTTGCTCACTATGCAGTGACTATGATAATAGTGATGATAGATGATGCTTGTAACAATAGCATTGCCTCAGGGATCGACATTAGGCCCATTTTTGTTTCTTATGTATATTAATGTGGGTGACTACATACAGTAGTGTTGATGTGTTATGTATGAGTTGTACCTCGTAGCTCGCCGGTGGTCAGGTTGGGGTGAAGCCATAAGCTGTAGTGGCGCGGGATAACGGATGTGGGCAAGCGAGCGCCACGCCATGGGAATACTTGACCGTTGCTTGCTATGCGGTCTCTGCGTGCAAAGAAAACTAGTTAAGATCTCACTTCCTTGGACTTCAAGATGAGTTGTAGAAAAATGACAAAAAAAGTCGTTTTGTATATATAGCTTTCAATACAATTGGATTGCTTAAATAATAAATGGTTATTAGGTGATAAAAAAGAGACCTGCAAGTAAATCTACCAAAAAATCATGTTGCAACAGCCAAATTTTCATCCCTTGCTCCAACATAAATCGTTAATTCAGATTTCAAAGTTTTGTACGTCGATGGAGATGTGTGCAACCTTCGTTTTAATCGAATATACATAGGTATTATATCATTGTCTACAACTTGTTTGATTCCCGCCTGAGAATATGTTCTGGTGACGAGTCGAATTCTTTATATTAATTACTAGCGACCGCCCGCGACTTCGTCTGCGCAGAAAGTTTTTTTTATCCCTCGGGAACAATCCCGTTTTTCGCGATGAAAAGTACCCTATGTCCCTTTCTATAACCCTGACAACGCGTATGCAAAATTTCATGATGATCAGTTCAGTAGTTAAGACGTGAAGGCGTAACAAACAAACAAATAAACAAACAAACAAACGGACTTTTGCATTTATAATATTAGTAGGGATTTAGTATTGTAAAAAAAAGAATTGTGAATCTAAAAAAAGCTCTAAAAAGATCTTACTTATTTGCAGCCGCTGCGTTGGCGTCCGCTCCTGTAGGTGGTTGTCCCGGTATTAACGGGTTCTCCCCGGCGCACGGACAATCTGATAACAAACAACGGGATTTTATATAAATACGGAAGTAATTTACGATTTTAAGTAAGAAACGACCGTCATTTTTTTTGTGGTGTAGCCTAAACTGGGTACAGTGCGAGCCAAACATCTTGAAATCAGGTGGAGATTGCGCAGAACGCGTATTTTGGGCAGCGAACTAAAATATAGGGAAGTGTATTGCAAACAAATATTGCTTAAAAAATGGCACCACGGGGCCGAAAAAGTACAACCCGCTCAGCTTTAGTCGGACCAGCCACGCACCCGGTGACTGGCGTTAGAGTTCTTTTCAATAAATTGCAGTTTATATTGTAGAGAAAAGATAGAAAGGGAGAGTTTATTAGAAATGACGTCCTTTATAGTCAAATCGTGTAAAAGATGCAAAGAAGGCAGGAAAAATATACAGATATAACGTATCTTATTTTTTCGTTTAAGTACAGAAAAGATCTATAAGTATACAAATTATGGTCGCTATTAAGCAACCAGTGTTCAGACGCTTTGTGCTGCATAATTAAATACCAGCATTTTTAGCTCTATCCACTTAGTTGTACTTTTCGTTTGGGGCCATTTTTTGAGCAGAATGCTTATTCCATAGCTTTAGTTCGCTGATTTTGGGTATGCGTAGCGGCGAGGTTCCCGGGCGGCGGGAGAGAGGGGCGCGTTATTGGCCGCTCACAATTGCATATGCGCGAACTTATCCTAACTCCACCGAAAAAGTGTCAAAATGTTGCCCTCGTATTGTATAGTAACACGGTGGAAAAAATTTAGAAAATACCAGCTCGTCGAAAACATAGCGAGCGACATGGGCCTTGCGAAGCTCTTACATACGATTATATTAAACATACCTGCTTGTGGCGTAGTATAGACTACTAGCAGCGCGGTGGCGAACATTGCAGAGAAAACCAGCGCTGAGAGACACAGCGTGCGGCGATGCGAACACATAGCCACAGGCGCTTCGCGAAGTTCTTACCTACTAAGACTATATTACACTTACCAGCTTGTGGTGTAGCATAGACTACTAGCAGCGCGGTGGCAAACATTGGGGAGAACACCAGCGCTGCGAGACACAGTACGCGGCACTGCGAACACATAACCACAGGCGCCTTACGAAGCTCTTACATACGATTATATTAAACTTACCAGCTTGTGGTGTAGCATAGACTACTAGCAGCGCGGTGGCGAACATCGCAGAGAACACCAGCGCGGCGAGACATAACGCTCGGCGCTGCGAACACACAGCGACAGGCGCCTCGCGAAGATCTCGCGCTTCGCGTGCTTTATCTGAGTCTGTGAAAAATAATAATTTTCAAGTTACAACTTTGTATTTTACAACGTTGAACTTAATTCTTGCAAAATATTACAAGACCTTGAATTATGGTTAGGTGAATACTTATTTTTATTAGTTCAAACGACTTTGCATTTTTACGTAGCAATATCGCCACGTTAAATTCTGCGCCAATTAGGTAAGCACTTACTGATTTGTTTTTCTCGCTCTAGCACAAAATATTTTTAAAAATAATGCTGGAGGTTTTTTTTTATAGAATTACCTGTGTTTACTTAAGTGTTGGTCCACTGGGCAATGACTGTGTTATTTCAGTAAATGCAATAAAGAGAAATGTGTTGTTCAGTTTAATAATTCAACGAAGGTTAAGTTGGGTTGCCCTGAATTATTAATCAATTAAGTAGGCAGGTATACCTACCAGGCAATATTGTTTATTTACGGAACTAATCTCTTGATTCGTTTGTGTCTGATATCTGGGGCTCTGGGGGCCAATTCTATGAAGAACTGCTTAGTCACGATCGAAATGAAACGATATTACTGCAACGAAATGGGATGATTCAAAAGACAATTGTACATTACAGCCGAGAACGGGAAGTTAGCATTTACATTGTCGAGGATGGTTTGAAATTAAATTAGTAAATTGAGGCAGCGTAAATAGTTTCCAATACAAGGCTTGTAAAGTGCTTTTCTCAAGATAGTCGCACAACCATACATTTTTATAATGATACATAAGTTCTACCGTTTTGAATATGGAATACTACTACCCGCACTAGTGCGGGAAGTAAGTATTGAAAATTGATTTCCGCACTGAATTTAAAATTATGAACGTGATGAACCAGACCACCACGTAAATGTGGAACCACCCCGCGTTATTTTTTCAAATGTAATGATAATATTTCAGAGCATAATTGAGAAAAATATCTTTTCTCACTTATTCTCTGAAATATTACCATAACATTTGAAAAAATAATGCTGAAGGTTCCACATTTATTTGGCATTCTAGTGAACAGCTTAGAGTAAGACGCGCTTCTCGAAAGCCGCGAACGAAGCCGCGAAAGCCGCGATGCCCTAAGGCAGCGATTCTTAACCTCGGGTCGCGACCCAAATTCGGGTCGCGAGAGGTATTGGGTTGGGTCGCGGACCCCCAAACGACTTTAAAAAGTGATAATTTTTTTATTGCCTGGTGATGAGCGACGACGCGACGAATAAAACTGACTAAAAATCGCACTGCGCGGCCATTTTTTAGTATAAACAAGCAAGATCAGTGGATGAAACTGACTGGAAATCGCGCTGCGCGGCCATTTTTTTCTTTAAACAAGCGAGATTACAAGATTAGTAGATGCAACTGACTAAAAATCGCGCTGCGTGGCCTTTTTTTGTATAAATAAGCAAGATTACAAAATTAGTAGATGAAACTTGACTAAAAATCGCGCTGCGCAGCCATTTTTTTTCTACAAGCGAGATTACAAGATTAGTAGATGAAACTGACTAAAAATCGCGCTGCGCGGCCGTTTCTTGACCAACAGGCAAAATTGAAAATCTTGGAATCGCAGTTAGGGGGCACCCGTAGAAATGTCGCCCAGGGCGCTGGTAGTGCTAAAACCGATCATGAAATTTTGCATACATGTTGTCAGGGGTACAGAAAAATGACATTCAGTTCCCGAGGGTTAGCAAAAAACTGTCCACGCAGACAAGTCGCGACTAGTAAAAAATTAATAACATGTCATTTTAGTAGGTACCTGTCACTGCAAAATAAAAAAAAAATATTAGGATTAGGGTCGCGGACTTCAAATATATTTCTACTTTGGGTCGCCAGTCAAAAAGGTTAAGAACCACTGCTCTAAGGTGAACAGTGATGAAATGAATTTCAACACTTACTACCCGCACATGTCGTTTAACATGAACCAATTTAAAAATTATTATTTTTTTAAGAAAATTTCTTCGCATTTCTTGAGAAATACACTATTCAAGCCTTGTGCGGGAAGCAATTAACATAAATGCTAACTTCCCACGCTCGCCTGCGAGTCCGTTACGCCAGCAAGAAAGTAGCTTCTAGAGGGAAGCGAGTTTGATGAATAATTTGTGCGCAATTCGGTGTAAATGTGAGCCAAATAAAAAATTTGTGGGCCTTATAGTTTTGGAATAAAACGGGAAAAACGAATTCTGCTGGGGTAACGGTACTCCAGCAGGAAGATTCTAAATTAATGATCGGAGAGAAATAAAAGATATATGGGCGGGTAGCTTGATACTAGCAAGAAATGTGCGCCAAAAATATAATTTGTGGGCCTTATAGTTTTGGAGATATTTGATTTCCTGCTAGCGTAACGTTTTGCCGGATCCCAGATCTCGGAAACTACTAAATGTGCGATCTTACAGTAAACATATATAAGTAGCCCCTAATTTGTGCTATTTGTGCGGTAGAAAACATTTCAAAAATATTCACAAATTTTGAAGTAATCGGGCTTTTTCTGAAAACAGAAAAAAAATTCTAGCGCCTAAACTACCACATAAATAAAGAAACCAAAAACGGTGTTCTATTCTTCTTATTATTTCTCATTACCATAAAAATTTTGAAAACCGCACATTTACACGTTTTTGAATAATACCTACATGAAGGTGAGACCGACCATGTCATGACTTTGACGGTCAGCAGGATAAAAATATCAGAGATTATTTAGACCCTGGCCCAATGAATAATCTGTGCGGTTACTGAAGTACATGCTCTGAAAATTTCAGCTTCAAATTCTTCGTATTAAAGGAAATATCAATTAAAATCCAAAACAACTGTCAGTATTCCGATTAACCGACCAAATTCGATAGACCACAAAAAAGCGACGCGTTCATACATATTGCCCATATATCTTTTATTTCTCTCCGATCATTAGTTTAGAATCTTCCTGCTGGAGTACCGTTACCCCAGCAGAATTCGTTTTTCCCGTTTTATTCCAAAACTATAAGGCCCACAAATTTTTTATTTGGCTCACATTTACACCGAATTGTGCACAAATTATTCATCAAACTCGCTTCCCTCTAGAAGCTACTTTCTTGCTGGCGTAACGGACTCCTCGCCTGCAATGTACTATTGACTCATAAATACATTAAAACTTCAACGTAAATGAGTCGTCAACAGTCTTTCTACCGCCACTCATTCAAAACTTTTTAGCTGACATAGTATCTAGAATATTATTTATGCTGTGGTTGGGCACTAAGTATTAGTTATTCTTTAGTGACCGACCGAACTTTCGGTTTCGGTTTTGGCCAAAAAAACTAGTTTCGGCTACAGTTTCGGTTTCGGCCAAATATTGGCCTAAACTTTCGGCTCGGCCGAAACTGGATTTTCGTGAATTGTCGCGCGTCAATCGGCTAACTTCGGAGTTTGCCAGCCGGCGTGAATCAGCGCGATCGTGATGAGTTGAGGTTACGTTGTTTAATGTGTATACTTGTATACCTTCAGTTACTTCATTGATTTTAATTGTTAAAAACATCTATTTATAACTCATTCATATTTACCACCTAACTATAATTAAACTAGTCATCTCGAAGCTTTTTCTCTTATTGCGCGAGATGCTTAGGCAATTCGGACAACTAGTACGTACTGTAAAACACAACAAATGACTAATCATACGACTATTGTGAAACAATAAATAATGTTGATTAATAAAAAAGTTGACTTACAAAAGTATGTTTAACATAATGATTATTTGATTCTTTTTTTGGTTCAAAATTGTGTATTAACATAAAATTAAAGAACTTTTTTACTTTCATTATTCTTACTTATTTATTTTATTTAAAGTGTCTAGAATTCTAAATACAGTGGAAAACAACGTACATTTATTGTGTAAAAAAACGTTTCGGTTTCGGTTTCGGCCGAAACTGGAACCAGGGGGTCTGGTGAAGACGAGGCCGCTGCCTTCGGATTCAAGCCACCTTTGCTGACACTCACGGAAGAAAACCAAAATTGCGTCGGTCAAGAATTGGTGATCGTTACCTACGAGTATACCTACACTACAGCTGCAACCATCCGACAGCGACATCGGAATAATCATCTTTTTCATCATTATCACTCGTCAAGAAAGGTGATATTTAATCAAGAGGATAGTGCATAAAGACCGTGAGATCGTTCCAATTATTCTATCACTCACTATCACTACCTATTCCATTTCATTCTTCTTTTCATTTTCTCATTCTACTACCTATTGTATCACATCGTAGCATCATCCTAATAGTCATCATAATCACAGCCTTTAGTATTATATAATCTGTGATCATTAAGCAATATCAAAAAGTGTTTTAAAATAATTATAAGCACCTTATACGTAAAAATATAATTCAAATTGCAAATCATCAAAATACAAAACACAAATTACAAACACTAATAAACTTTACTTATTTTTTCCCAATAATAATTACGTAAAAGGTGTCTTATTCCGTATTCATAAACAGTAATTATTGACAACAATAACATTAATCACTTTCATACTTCATATTTCGTACCCCTAAACATTTAATCACAAATTCACAATCACCATTTAAAACAATCATCTTTCATATCCCGTGCACAATACAACATAATTATTACAATCAGCTATTAATTTCTTTGTTTTTATTTTAAAGGCCGGTACTTTGGTAATCCTACCGCACAAGACGGGCGGTGGACCTCGCTCGCCTACGAGTTGTTGGGTCTCCGCTCGGGCCGTAGCGCGTAGCGGCTACGGCTACGACCGCCATCTGTGACTGCTACGACCAAGGACAGTATTGTTCATTAATCATATGTTTATCAGTAGCCGCTTGTTACTAAAAATAACTGTTTTGATGCATAAATATCGTGTCGTAGTTAGTGCTTAATTTAATCAACGCAGTAGTTATCTTTGATTTTAATCTTAGTAGACAATTTTACTAAATTTTATCGTGCTTTTTATTTACAATCAAGTAATAACTTAGTATCGTAGTACAATAGTAGTAGTCAGTAAACACGATTAGTTTTTTTTCTGCTTTTAGTTTAAAGTAGAAATCGCGTAGCAGTGTAGTTAGCAACTAAGTTTTTTGTACTGTTTGCTTTCTAACACAACTGTTCATTATTTATAAATAGTTAGAACATTTTTTCTTCTTACTCATTAAAACTCATTAGTTTACAAAATTAAAATAATACATTACAAAATGGGGAAAGAAGTTGAAGGGGATATGGATAAGGAAATGAAAACTCTAAGAAAGAAACGGGGCGTTTATAAAGCAAAACTTACATCTTTTGACAATTATTTACATAATGTTAAAGAAAATAATGAACAGTTAAGCGACGTAGCGCTTCAAATAGAACTAAAATTACGCCTTCAAAAAATCGAAAACTTATACAATGATTTCGATACTTTACAGGATGAAATGGACAGTTTGTTGGATGAACCCGAGCTCGACGTCAGGGACACGTTCGAGAAGCAGTACTTCTCGCTTGTTTCTTCGGCTCGCGCGCTTCTTGAAAGTCAACAAGACCATGAGACATCTGAGGTAAGCTCTCGTAATGCACAACAATTCGTGAGACTTCCCAAAATTGATTTACCACATTTCAACGGCTGCTATCAACACTGGCTCGAATTTCGCGACACTTTCATCTCGCTTATCCACACAAATGATAGCATAGATCCCATCAACAAATTTCATTATTTGCGCGCTTCGCTTCAAGGTTCTGCCGCCTTAGTTATTAAAAGCTTGGACTTTAAGGCCGCTAATTACTCGGCAGCATGGGATTTGTTGTGTGAGAGATTCGATAATAAACGCTTGCTGGTAAACAACCACGTACAAGCGCTTTTCAATGTAGCTAGCATACAAAAAGAATCGAGCAAAACTTTGCGTTATATTGTGGACGTCACTAATAAAAATCTCAGAGCACTTGCTACCCTAGGTCAACCAACTGATCACTGGGACACTTTGGTGATTTACATGATGTCTACAAAACTTGATAGCGTCACTAGCCGTGAGTGGGAGGAACGTAGGAATTCAATGGATGATCCCCCCACCCTAGATGTTTTTGTTAAGTTTCTTACTAATAGGGCAGATCTTTTAGAAACTATTGAGGAATCGAAACCGGGACTTAGGAATAGGACAGAGCACACTTCCCTTCCTCCCTCTAGACAAAAAAGTTTCATAGCCTCAATCAGTAAGGGTCATACAAATAGTTCGCACTGCCCTTTGTGCAAAAATCCCAATCATCAATTATACAGTTGTGAGTCTTTTCGTGGATTATCTGTGGAAGCTCGCAATCATAAAGCCAAGGAACTTAAGGTCTGCTTAAATTGCCTTAGAGTGGGCCATTCCGAATCAAAATGCAAGCTTAGTCATTGTAAGTATTGCAAATTAAAACACAATACATTGCTGCATTTCGAACATGCACAAGAACCACCCGTTCAGGGACATGTCGCGTTGTCAGTTAGGGATACAAATCTTACTGCCGCTCCACAAATATTGCTTTCTACTGCTCTAGTTAAGGTACTAGATTGCAATGGTACTTCGCATGTGGCCAGGCTTTTACTGGACAATGGGAGTACCGCCAACTTCATTACTCAAGATCTTTGTCATAAGCTAGGTCTTCAAACATTTTCTACTCATTCAAAAATAACTGGCATTAACAATCAGACGTCCCGTAGCTCACAACGATGCTCTCTTACAATGGAGTCTTATCAAGGTGACTATAGGACGGACATTGACTGTTTCATTTTGCCAAACATCACATCATTGCCGAACACATTCATCAACATATATAATATACAAATACCTACTGGCATTTGCTTAGCCGACCCCACTTTCCACATACCGTCAGCCATTGACATTCTAGTCGGCGCGGACTTATTTTGGAACGTTATAGGCACAAATCGTATCCAGTTAGGCAAACACAAACCAACTTTGTTTGAAACAAAGCTCGGTTGGCTTGTTTCAGGCACTGTACACAAACCCAATACGGATGAGCCTGTGTGCATGTTTCTTCAAGACACGTCACCACTG
Source organism: Agriphila geniculea (assembly GCA_943789525.1). Classification (NCBI taxonomy): domain Eukaryota; kingdom Metazoa; phylum Arthropoda; class Insecta; order Lepidoptera; family Crambidae; genus Agriphila; species Agriphila geniculea. Next base: position 14,653,970 of record OX038893.1, read on the forward strand.
TCAGACCTCTCTCGCTTTTGGGAGTTGGATACAATTTCACCTAAACATGATCTGACACTTGAAGAACGTGCATGCGAGCAAAACTTTATAAATTCTACCACGCGGAATTCTGATGGGCGTTTCGTCGTAACCTTGCCATTAAAAGAAACTTCAAATTCATTAGGCAACTCGTTTCAATCTGCGAAAAACAGGTTTTTATCGTTAGAAAGACGCTTGGAAAGAGAACCAGATTTTAAAGAAAAGTACGTAGAATTTGTAAAGGAGTACATTCATTTGGGACACATGAGCATTAATAAAAACGATAAAAATCTAAAAACAATTAACACAAAATCAGAAAATATTTACAACACAAACACAGAATCAAACAATACATCTACTACCACATCATGGTGTTTTAAGAGAGTCTAGCACAACAACAAAATTGCGCGTTGTCTTTGACGCATCGGCTGTCACAACGTCAGGCAAGTCGTTAAACGACATTCAAAGGGTCGGTCCTACTGTGCAGGACGACCTGCTCTCTATTTTACTGCGCTTCAGACAACATACGTACGTTGTCTCATCCGACATTTTAAAAATGTACAGACAAGTTGAAGTGCACCCATCACAACGCTCACTACAACAAATAATATGGAGGTTCGATCCTTCTAAACAGCTAAGCACATACACACTAAACACTCTCACTTATGGAACTTCATCGGCTGCTTATCTTGCCACGAGATGTCTCAGGCAGTTGGGTCTTGAATCTAACGATGACAACGTTCGGCGCGCCATTTGCCGTGATTTTTACGTAGACGACCTTTTAACCGGCCTAGATGAGATTCAAGACACCATCGACTTGTGTCACGCAATCACCGACACTTTGAAGTCAGCCAAGATGGAGTTACATAAGTGGCATTCCAACAACCATACCATATTACAAGCGGTTTGTGATAGGGAACCTCACTCTAACTCAGTCAACCTAAGTGAAAATGAACTTTCCAAGACACTAGGATTGAGTTGGTGTTGCACTAATGATACGTTAACCTTTCAAATTAATGTTGACACTCAAGACAAGGTCAATAAGCGTATCATTTTATCCACAATTGCTCAAGTATTCGATCCCCTGGGTCTCGTTGCACCCTGCATCGTGGAGGCAAAAATACTTATGCAGCAATTATGGAAACTTAAATGTTCATGGGACGAAGAAGTTCCCCATAACATTAAAAAAGCATGGTTGCATTTTGCTGAAACATTGCACTATTTAAATATTTTAAATATACCAAGACATGTCATTAGTGCATCACCATCACAGATCGAAATACACACCTTCACAGACGCATCAGAGTGTGCATATGGTGCTTGTGTTTATATCCGTAGCATTGCAGGTGATGCAGTCACTGTCCGTCTCTTAGTCTCCAAAAGCAAAGTCGCCCCAATCAAACCAACCACCACCCCACGTTTGGAGCTTTGTGGTGCGCTCTTGGGGTCACGGCTTTGTAAAAAGGTAGTAGAATCTGTCACCTTCGAACCTACCGGCATTTTCTTTTGGACGGACTCCACAATCGTTTTAGGATGGCTCTCGTCACCACCACAGCAGCTTAAGTCGTTTGTTCGCCATCGCGTTTCGGAGATACAGGAAGATTCAGGTGAACATGGGTGGCGCTATGTTCCTACTAAAGAGAACCCTGCGGACTTAGTATCTCGAGGCGTGAGCGCGGACGAATTGGGCGCATCCTCAGTTTGGTGGACGGGTCCTGCCTACTTAAAATTAGATCAGTCGAAGTGGCCTACAAACCCTAATGACACACGCAAGGAACTACCAGAAATCATACAAACCTTTCATTCCAACAACAATTCTGATTTATTTTCTACAATCATTCATAATCATTCAAATATTACTAAATTACAACGTGTAATCGCATTTATTTTTCGTTTCATAAACATTGTTTGTCGTAAATCTAAAGTTTCTGGTCGTCTCTCAACTAAAGAACTTCAAGATTCCTTACAATTTATATGCCGCATAGCTCAACAGGAATCTTTTCCTAATGAGTACAAATCATTAGCTTCTAACAAAGAGCTGCCACCCAAAAATAGACTATTAAATTTATCACCATTTTTGGACTCCGAAAACCTTATTCGTGTAGGTGGCAGGCTTAACAATTCCAGTTATGACTACAACGTAAAGCATCCTATCTTGCTTTGTAGCAATCATCACGTCACCAAACTAATTCTTCAATCTACTCACATAACAAATCTTCATTGTGGTCCACAGCTTTTACTGGTTTTAGTAAGGCATAATTACTGGCCTGTAGGAGGCACCAACCTATCCAAGCGCATCGTGCGTGCTTGTGTCACATGCAATCGGCACAAGAGTCAAAACACACAGCCAATCATGGGAGACCTTCCGAGGCAACGCGTCCATCTAGAATTTCCATTTCTAGAGACAGGCGTCGACTATGCGGGGCCAGTGATGATAGCAAACCGTAAAGGAAGAGGTTCCACATTAATAAAATCATATATATGCGTTTTTGTTTGCCTTGCAACAAAGGCTGTGCATTTAGAGCTTGTCTCAGATCTTACAAAAGAAGGTTTCATTGCTGCTCTAAACCGTTTTATCTCTCGCAGAGGCAAACCCAAAAACATTTTCTCTGACCACGGCACAACTTTTGTGGGTGCATCCAACGAACTGCACCGAGTAATCAAAGGCTTAAAATTAAACATAATAGAACATGGCATAAACTTTTCTTGCATTCCAGCATATACTCCACATTTCGGCGGCTTGTGGGAATCTGCTGTCAAGTCGACAAAGCACCACCTTAGGCGCGTTCTAAAGTCGACACACCTGACATACGAGGAGATGTCTACTTTGTTGGTGCAGGTAGAAGGAATCCTTAATTCCAGACCTCTCACTCCACTTTCCGACGACCCTTCCGACCTTTACGCTTTAACTCCTGCCCATCTTCTGATTGGACGGTCTCTAATCTTCGTGACTCATCCTCAGGTCCAAACAACCAGGATCACCTCACTGCAGCGGTTCCAGCGCATCGAGTTCCTGAAGCAGCAATTTTGGAGTCGCTTCTCTAATAAGTATGTTTTGTTGCTCCAGCAAAGAACTAAGTGGCAGCGTTCACGTGCCCAACTAAAGCAGGGGACCCTGGTCCTAGTCAAAGACAAAACATTGCCGCCATTAATGTGGCTACTTGGCCGCATTGTACGCACCCTTCCCGGCCAAGATGGCGTTGCTAGGGTGGCCGACGTAAGGACAAGGAAAGGGATCCTACGCCGGGCATTCAACAACATATGCCCCCTGCCGTTGGAGTCCATTGAAGACACTTCAACGCGGGGAGTATATGGTGAAGACGAGGCCGCTGCCGAGCACAGCACCGCGGCGACCGGTTCCGGGCCCGCCAAGGAGGGGCGCGGGGAACACACGGCGTAGACGAACGACGAGCCACGAGCGAGATTCTGGCTCCCGCGCGCATACAATTAATACCTACTTCACCGTTGTCAATGTCGGGCGCGATTTATACTTATTTTCCATAATCTGATTTCAACCACAGTACAGAGTTTACAGTCCACTCGTCTTTTATTTGCAACAAGGACAGGATTCCCTCTTCTCTCATTAATATAGAAAGGGCACTGGCCCCACCAGGGTCTATTACAAAAAGTTTAATAAGATAAGATACACGCAGCTGCGTCCGTGATTCGTTTTGATTATCTCCTATTACAAAGCACTTGCGAATGTGATATCGCGAAGCGATTGCGTAAGTTTGGCAGTTTCACTCTAGAGTATTCGACATCATTCGTTCAATAGTCTATGGGCAACGATAGCCAAATTCAAAATGTTTGTTAAATCTACAACCGACGAACTGCGCATGATTATCGTTGCCAAGTGACTGCGTTACGCAATTGCGTACGTTATTTTTGTAATAGGCCCCCAGAACCGAAAGTTCGGTTTCGTCTGTAATTCTAGTTTCGGTCGGACACTATTTCTGTGACTAAGTGAGTAGGATTGTATGTAGACAATAAAATTGCGTTTTACGTTACCGATAAGTTCATAAATTTTTCACAGCGTGTTTTTTAATTACGGCGTTTCAAAGTCAAAATAAATAACATACCTACAAAGATCATATATTTGAGTTCTATAAAAACAGTCTCATCAAAAAATGGATCATCATCCTACGGATTTTAAATTTACAAACTAATGATGAGTGAACGAAAGAAAAGAAAATAAATTAAAATTATGTAAGCACTGCCAGCTTAAGGCATTAAAACGTAAGCCGTTTTGAGGGACAGACCTTAATTGAATTTTAATGAAATAGGCAACATGGACGGCCCTTTGCTGCGGTGCAGTCGGAGTACCTACAGTACCTTTTATAAAAATATTTTTTGTTTACTTATTTGTGGAAAACTTATAAGTTTAATTAGATCAAACATTAGTGGTACACAGGGACGTATTTCGGATTTCTGCGCCCTGGGCGAATACGAATGGGCCGCCCCTATACATGGTTGGCAACTTTTCTTTCGTAATATTGTATAGGGGGGGGGGCACAAATCTTGCTAATTTCTGTCTATTGTAAAAAACGGCCGCGTAGCGCGAATTTTAATCTGTTTCATCCACTAATCTTGTAGTCTTTCCTGTCTACAGTAAAAAAACGGCCGCGCAGTGCGATTTCTTGTCAGTTTCATCCAGTAATCTATGGTAATCTGTGGATTTATACGCGTACGGGCTGTCATGAGCAGGGCGGTCATAAGGGGAGGCCATCCGTCGCGCGGTAGCTAATTCCACGCGGACGAAGTCGCGGGCGGAAGGATATTAAGTATTAACATTTCTCGAGACCATTGGGCCGCCCCCTCAGGGACGAGCCGCCCCGGGCGATCGCCCGAATGACCCTATGGAGAATACGTCGCTGGTGGTACAAACTACAAAGTGATCTTAAACATATTTTTTTCCTTAAATATTTGAAATTATCGAAAATAACCTATTTTTGATTCAACGGTAAACAATCAAATATTCTTTATTTTGAGCAGATAAAAATATATGTAGTTTCATAAACGATCTTGATTGTTATACGGTTAAAAACACGATAATCGTATAGTACTTAAATAACCACAATATCTTACTTAAAAGAAAAAAAGCATTGCATAGGTAAAGTGTAACTTTTTTTTATTGAAATTTCATTCAGACACGCTGCGGGCCGCAGCAGGGTTGAAATCATACCGGGCCGCAGTCAAACGTGTAATGGCCATGGGCCGCATGCGGCCCGCGGGCCGTATGCGCGGCCCATTACACGTTTGACATGGCTGCTTCAGACCCTCTTGTGTTAAAATTTATTGAATATTGGGGAGCTAAACTACTTATGTATAAGTAGGCACCTATAATAAAGACCTTGACATTTAACTGAGAGTTAAATTGCTGAGTTGACGGGACATAAGTATTTTTTATTCAAGTCTTGAAGTCTCCACTTAAGTGCTTTTAGCTTTGACGTAAGAACTTGTTTGACTTTTATATACACACGGCGTCAGAATAATCGCACCTTTTCAAAAATTTATTCAAAGTTAATTTAATCCTATCTAATTTATTGGTAAGTGTTGTTATATACTTCTTCCCCTTCGGACATAGCCAACAGTCTCTAGAAACCGTTGGAATAGTCGTCGAACGGAATCAAGTACGGAGATTCAGTTTACGAGCAATATTACAAAAATTGCCTCTTTTTTTGCAATATTTGAGCAACTTCATGGGCAATAGTATCCATCTTGGGTATTCCTTTTTTTAAATTGAACTGTTGAAGTGTGTTTTCTCAATCATCTCGATAGCGAATTTACACTCATTTCCTGAATTGACCCTTTTTATTTCCCTTTTATGGCAGCGCAAGCTATAACGCTTTAAGCGTTTAATTATGGTAACTGTTATGTTAATAAATCAAACAATTATTAATAAAAAGCTCATTAAATGTACTTTCAATAGATATCAACATTTACGCTATTGCGTAAATGTTACAACGTTTTATTAAACGTTAGCTAGAAAAATTAGCAGGTGGCCAAGTCTAAACTTATTTTCAAAGAGGTGCGATTTTTCTGACGTCGAGTGTAGTAAATTAATTTGTTTTTTCTTCAGTCGGTGTGATATTTAATCTATCTAAAACAATTTGTTTACCCTGTTCTAAAACTGCGTACTTATTTTACTTCTTATTTTTAACCGACTTCAAAATAGGAGGAGGTTCTATGTTAGTCTGTATATTTGTTGTTTTGGCAATTAGATCCTCTTCAGGGAATAGTTTTGCCAGTTTCAAGTGTTCGGTAGGGTTCAGTGATTTTGTTTTTGTTTACATTAGAATGCGGGTGCATCGCATTCCAATGCTTCTTGGAGCATTTGGCACCAACAAGTTTATTCGGAAAGTTAACTACAATAAATGTCTCAGCTTCACACGACCGAGATCGTGCCTATTTCAATGATTTTGTACAGTTGCGTAGACACTTTGTAAAAAAAAATACACCAATTTTAAGACACAAATAATTACCCACTATTAATAATTTGCAAATTATTAAAATAGCCACGGAATTGAATACGACAAAATGGCGCCAAAAACTTAAGGATAAGTAGGTATTACGTAACATTTGCAGGTAAAAATGTTTAATAATAACTTGAGGCTCCGTTATGCGAAATCATTTGTCTCTGTCTTTTTCTTTACGTGTAAAGAGTATGGAAAATAACCTCACTTCTAGGGCCCTATTTAAGAATCGCTCAAAGCCAGTCGAGCGCTCGTTTCTACTGATTTTCGTTCGACATCTCATTGTTTTGAGTCATATGTCGAACGAAAATCACTCGAAAAGAGCGCTCGACAGCCGTCGAGCGATTCAAAAATAGGGCCCCTGTACCTTTTAGATGTTTTTTTTTGTTTTTCATCATTATCTTTAGCACAATTATTTTTCTTGAAAAAAGTTATTAGTAGGTATGAACCTCTATAGAAAAAAAGTTGGGATTTACAAGTCGTGATAAAGTTTAGCCACATGATAGAAACTGATCTGTAGGCTGTTTCTAACTAATATTGAGCTGGGCCAAACTATCCTTACATACAGTTCCATACGGCGGCGGGTTGAATAGCGCACTTTTCCTGACTCCATTCTAAAAACTATAACAATTCAGGTTTAACTAATAGGTCAATTGTGGTATCATTTTCGGATAAATCAATAACGTAGAATTTATTTCTGGTATAAAAAAATGCAATTTATTACGCAGTTTCTGAAAAATTACACAATAACCAACATTTTTAAACTTCATTTTTTTATGAAATAAAACACTTTTTAACGGATACTAGCGCGGTTTTATTGAATGTACTTTGGTATTTAGTTGGTATTTGGTTTGATTTTTGGTTTTTCCCGACGTTTCGGCACCTGCCGACGTTGCAGCTGCCGTGACCACGGCAGCTGCAAAGGTGCCGAAACGTCGGGAAAAACCAAAAATCAAACCAAATACCAACTAAATACCAAAGTACATTCAATAAAACCGCGCTAGTATCCGTTAAAAAGTGTTTTATTTCATGTCTAGTGAGCGCGTAAGCTTGAGAAGTTCATTTTTTTAGTTTAGGTATTGGCACTTGTTTCAGTATTTTCAAAAAAACTACTTTAAAGAAGCGTTTTTCAGGTTAATTTGTTAAATGCTTTTGTTATGCTTACTATATTTTGTACAATTTGCGCCTAACCCAAGTAGTTGAGGTCCATTGTTTGCGGAGACACAGCTAGTCAAAAATATGCATTTTTTCACGAAATAAAAAAGGTTTCCGTTTCGTTCAGAAACATTTTTCAGGATTTTTGTTTATATTTCTGTAAAGTTAATTAAATTTTCTACAATTTAAGCTTAATTTGAGTAGTCTAGGTCTATTGGTTGCAGAGACATAGCTGGTTAAAAATGGGCTTTTTATTGAAATTAATTGAAAAAATTTATCTTTGACTAGCTGTGTCTTTGCAACTAGTAAACCTAGACTACTCAAGTTAGGCTCAAATTGTAGAAAATTTAATTAAATTTACAGAAATATGAACAAAAAAACTGAGAAATGCTTCCGAACGAAACGGAAACCTCTTTTATTTCGTGAAAAAATGCATATTTTTGACTAGCTGTGTCTCCGCAAACAATGGACCTCAACTACTTGGGTTAGGCGCAAATTGTATAAAATATAGTTAACATAACAAAAACATATAACAAATTAACCCGAAAAATGCTTCTTTAAAGTAGTTTTTTTGAAAATACTGAAACAAGTGCCAATACCTAAACTAAAAAAAAATGAAGTTTAAAAATGTTGGTTATTGTGTAATTTTTCAGAAACTGCGTAATAAATTGCATTTTTTTATACCAGAAATAAATTCTACGTTATTGATTTATCCGAAAATGATACCACAATTGACCTATTAGTTAAACCTGAATTGTTATAGTTTTTAGAATGGAGTCAGGAAAAGTGCGCTATTCAACCCGCCGCCGTATGGAACTGTATGTAAGGATAGTTTGGCCCAGCTCAATATTAGTTAGAGTTAGAAACAGCCTACAGATCAGTTTCTATCATGTGGCCAAACTTTATCACGATTTGTAACTCCCAACTTTTTTTAGTATAGAGGTTCATACCTACTATTGGTTTAAACTTAATACGTTTCCGCTATTATTTACGCCAGAAATATGGCCCGCGACAAGTGCTTTTAATGATATTCTGGTTTTTTTTACAATGATCTGTGAGGTTCATATGCAATTTAATACTTGTAGCTACTAGATAATCTCTTTAGCTTGTCGTATGTTTTTATGTGGCTACTACTTTACGTTTTCTATATAAAAATATGGCCCGCGCAAACCATGTCTTCCTATTATGGCCCCTTAAAATAAATAAAAAATGCTTCTTACCAGCAAGGAAGGCGACATCGTCCAAATCTTGATCCACCATGTTCCGCCACGCAGCTGCTGGAAAAAAACAAACGATTAAGGTTAGGGTTATAGAAAATTAACTAAACTAAATAAAAATTGTGGAATGCCAAAGGTCGCTAAAAGATCCTACGGATCTGAAATTAAGATAGGTATACTTATAGGTACTTTGTTTCTTTATATCTTTCATTGCCAAAATACTTCATAAAAATTCTCAAGTTAAAAAATTACATGACCATCAGCCATTTTTAATGTCCCCACTGCTGGGGCACAGGCCTTCCTTATGGTGGATAAGGAGGATGGGCCATAACTCACCACGCGGGCCCAGTGCGGATTGGCGAGTGTTAACGACTGCAAATGCAGCCGGGACCAACGGCTTAACGTGCCTTCCGAAGCATGGAGGAGCTCGAGGTAAATATTTGGTCACCCATCCCATAACCGACCCTTGCGAAAGTTGCTTAACCTCCGCAATCGCTGGGCCAGGCGCTAACCACTGCACCACCAGTTTTGGCTGTATGCTCACTCACCCCTTTGTTCGCAAAATATTCTTGCATTGGGCGTGTGAAAAAAAACCTGCGCGCCTTTTCCCATAATTTTAATATTTATTTTGTTTTTGTCGTATTTGTTGCTGTGTGGTAAATTACTTTGTTTTTTCCTCGCAAATGTGTTGAAAAACGTCGTATGAAACTGAAGCTTTTGCTTATTGCAAACCCAGGTATGCAATGAGCAAATGTGCAAATATGCAATCATTCATTCACTCATTCAATCAGATTCAGCAAAAGCTTACTTGTCTCATAATGTACTATTATCTGTGTTGTAGCACCCTAAAGATAACAGACTTATTCCCAACATATTTGCTCGGGTCCCCGCGCGCGATACGGACGGAGCACTAATTTGTATCTAAGTTTCAGCCCGTAGTAGGTCAAGCTCAATCAATGTGCTACCTTTAGCGGATCCGTTGCGGTCAGCCTTGTACTTCCCGATCGGTTCCATCTGAATGCCGTCCATCTCACTCGCACCGCCGCATCACGTCGACCTGAGTGAGACAGACAAACAACTTGTAAAATAGACGTACCAATGTCAAACATTTAGTTTTAGAACATGCAATGTTTTAAGTTTTCGCCATAAAGTTAAAATACCTATATTAACTTTATGGATTTCGCAGTCCCCGCAAGAATCGGAGCAAAGAAAATTAATACAAAAATTTACGAAAAAAAATGAATAAACAAAATGAAATCAAATGCAATATCCTATTATTTTTCTAAGGTACCTACTTATTTATTTTTCCGATTGTGACACTCGACTTTGCCTCGTGCAAGGAACATTTATGTTCTTGTTAGTTAATACAGGGAGGCCTCGTGTCTCAAAAGTGCCCGCTCAATGTATCGACGCAGCCGAAAAATTTATTTACCGATTTCTAAAATCGGTAAATAAATAAAATTCCTACGAATGCACTTCTCGTCTGCTTTCGCATCTTTTAACACCATTACCATGACGATGGGTTAATAATCATAGAAGCTACATAACTTTTTAAATACGGAAATACTCGTTTTTCTACAATTTCTAATCTAAAGGGACCACCTACAGGTCATAATTATCAGATTTTTAATTTTTTTCCATATTGTCACTAAACTAATGCTTTAGGACCCTTTTTTAATTTTTTCTTAAGTCGTTTTTTTTTCCGAAATATTTACAATTTAATAAACTAACACTCCCCAAAAACACCGAATTTTATTAAACTTTTCAAAATTCCATAAAAAGTTACCAGCCAATTTTCAAAATTTAAACGCTTGCACGTGTCTCAATTAATTTCTCTACTCTTGGTACTATATAAATCTATATATAATAAAACACTTCGATAGCTGGTAGCTGGTTCATATATTATTGTTTAATCCTTGGAAATATAAAATTATCCAGTACAAATATTTTGCACAACAGTTTTTAGTGACAACCATTACGGTTTTATAAAATAATATTTTCCTTTTCTTCTTCTTATTTTTGTTATGGCAATCTACTTTCCTCTTGGAAGTAATTTTTGCCAGTGTCATGTTTTGAATAGTTCAGTATTTCTAGATTTTCTAGTAGATTGTTTCAGTTTACATTAAAATGCTGGTGCATCACATTCCAATGCTGCTTGGAGCATTTGGCAGCAAGTATATCAAGACAGTTTACTCGGTAAGTTTTGCCGAGGTAGCGACCACTACAATAAAAGTCTCAGCTTCACACAACCAAGATCGCGAATATTTCCATTATCCCACATATTGTTCAGTTGCGTAGACACTTGTACCACAAAACTGCACCAATTTTAAGACACAATATCCACTATGAATCAATTTGCGAATAATTAAAATAGTCGCCGAACAGAACTCGACAAAATCCCGCCAAAAACTCTATTTTCCTTTTACATACTTAGTTTCGAACACTGACATGAATTTTTTTTTTCGAATGTATGGAACACAAAAGAGTTTTTAATGCACCGCGGTTTGCATACAACCAAGGAGGTTTATAATAGTACTATTTCCATGCATACAACCTCATTAGGCTAAATTGGCTTTTACAGGTACTATTTTCATCTCGATCCTCCCAAAATCCTCGGAGCTATGGCTAAAAATACGTCTCAGGCGATTTGCATCTGATAACCATTTTCAATGGTAAAATATGGCGGTGAAAGTTCGGACTCCCATCTGAGTAGGTATATAGATGGAAAAGGAGTATCTTTTTTCAATATTTTTAAATAAATATTATTAGAATTGTAAATGCAAGAATCTAAATCTGAAAGAATAAGTCGAATCTTTAAAAACGAACTACGAGATCGTAGAAGCTACGAAACTACGAGCGTATTTCGTAGTCATTTCGTAGCAGGACTACGAATCTAGACTACGGGTGTCTGCCTTAGCACATAGTAAATTAAGAAATAAAATGGAGAATGAATTCAACCACGAACACAATTATAATATATTTATTCTTCTATTAAGATTTTCACAAGACTGAGTCTGTACAAAATAATAAAAAGGAAAATTAGAGAATGGAAGCTGTATAAAAGTATCTAAATAGTATCTTAGCCAGGAAATAGTACAGCAATTATGCAGCTGTTATACAGCTAAATCTACACTTAAAGCTGTATAATTTTGGGGCCCATTTCAGAGTTACAAGGGTTGTATAGCTTGCTATACAGTCTTTATACAGCAACGTTTAACAGCCTGTAGTAAACAAATAGTCCATTAAACAGCTTTTATACAGTTTAAAATGTTACTTGGGGAGTGGCTACATTTGATTATTGAATATTGTTTTATAATGGCAGGATATTTTGCTGATTCAGAAATCGTCCACCAGTCGGCGCACTACCGCTAACTTGGCGCTAGTGTAGATGTATACCTGTCATTTTGTTGTTTTCTGTGTGTTTGCTATCAATTTTTGGATGTTGGAAGCGATTTTTCGTAAATATCAATTTTTCTTCCAACACATTTTGGTTTTCTTTAATATCCGACTTCCATAATAATAGTACAGTAGCCGTATATAGAACATTTAAATCACCAAAAAGGTTACCGTTTGCCGTTGTGATATAGTTATTTATTACAAAATTATAGATACTTTAACCTAAGTTTTACAGATCGCAACCCGCCGTAACCTATATTTGTATATCTCCAAAAATTGATATTTTTTTATTTTTCAAAGTTTACCACATGGTTTAGCTATTGTCGTGTTCTACAGCTTTGTTTGATTGCCACTGATAATAGTAAGACTATGGAAAGTGATCATACACAGATTTAAGACCAGATAAAGTCCAACCATTTTCATCAGGTCTTAAATCTGTGTATGGCTACTATTTACACTCTTGCTTTTCTCTGTGGCAATCAAACCAAGCTGTAGAACACGACAATAGCTAAACTATGTAGTAAACCTCGAAAAAAAAAAAATCAATTTTGGAGATGTACAAATATAGGTTACGGCGGGTTGCAATCAGTAAAACTTGGGTTAAACTATAATTTCGTAATAAATAACTATATCACAACGGCCAACGGTAACCTTTTTGGTGATTTAAATGTTCTACGGGCTACTGTACTATAAGTATTTATTAGTATCAACCTTTTTTGATATAATTTAAAAGAAATGGGAAAATCGGGGATAAATGCCCATACAAAGGTCTCCAGCAGCAGTAGCGCCACCAAGCGGGATAAAGTGACATCCCGCAATTCTATTTGAAATTCTTATGCCTAACTCTAAACAAATTCAGTGACATTGTTGACATCCATCATGATTCGGTGAGTTCGATGCGAAAAAAAATACTCGATCTCTCTTAGTCATAATTTCATACTCATATGATTCTGACTTGCTCGTTCATCTCATTCCACTCACACTCACGCGCATACACATACACAAACATTCCAACACATAAACTCACACACACTTACATACCATTAATTTAATAATGCGCTAAGTACTTAAACTTTAGTATATTGCATGCTAAACACTAGTTTTTTTTTCATTCTCTTTGTTGCATGCTGTGTTCACCTATAAGTAGTTGTACATTAAGTTTAGTATTTGTTATAATATGTTTTTGCAAAAGTATAAATGTATCAACTGTTGGTGATCCAAATAATAAAAAAAAAAAAAAAAAAAATTGCAACGTAGATTCAATGATGGGTGAAACGCCTACTTACTCATTTTAAATTATGTTTTATCATAACTAAAATATTTTAGTTCTTTTTAGGGTTCTCCGTACCCAAAGGGTAAAAACGGGACCCTATTACTAAGACTCCGCTGTTCGTCTGTCTGCCTGTCTGTCACCAGGCTGTATCTCATGAACCATGATAGCTAGAAAGTTGAAATTTTCACAGATGATTTATTTCTGTTGCCGCTATAACAACAAATAGAATAAAATTAATATTTAAGGGAGGCTCCCATACAACAAACGTGATTTGTTTGACTTTGCAGTTTTTTGCTCGATATTAATAACGACAACGGGTAGACAGTTCAAATTTTCATAGATGATGTATTTTTGTTGCCGCTATAACAACAAATACTAAAAACCGGCCAAGTGCGAGTCGGACTCGCGCACGATGGGTTCCGTACCAAAAAACGGCAAAAAAATACGTTTGTTGTATACGTATGTGGGAGCCCACCTTAAATATGAATTTTATTCTGTTTTTAGTATTTGTTGTTGTAGCGGCAACAAAAATACATCATCTGTAAAAATTTCAACTGTCTACCTGTTGTCGTTATTAATATCGAGCAAAAAACGGCAAAAAATCACGTTTGTTGTATGGGAGCCCCCCTTAAATACTAATTTTATTCTGTTTTTAGTATTTGTTGTTATAGCGGCAACAGAAATACATCATCTGTGAAAATTTCAACTTTCTAGCTATCGTAGTTCATGAGATACAGCCTGGTGACAGACAGACAGACAGACAGACAGACAGACGGACAGCGGAGTCTTAGTAATTACCTATTGGGTCCCGTTTTCACCCTTTGGGTACGGAACCCTAAAAAACAGAAGAAATAATATTTAAGGGGGTTCCCATACAACAAACGTATTTTTTTTGCCGTTTTTTCGTACGGAACCCTTCGTGCGCAAGTCCGACTCGCACTTGGCCGGTTTTTTACGTTAAAAAAGCATCTACGAAGCTGATTCAGACCAAGAACTAAGCTTTAGTTAAGTTATCCGCATGCTAATACATTTTGTGTGTAGACCGCAATCTACCAAGTATACAATGCTGTTTAATCGACAATTGACTTACAGCCGTTTGCACTAAACTCAAGTTAGGCGTGTCCTAGTTAAGTTATTTCTTAGCTTAGGAACAGCCTAAAAATGCCGAGCTGAAATTTTTGTTTGCACTAACAGACTACGTCGTAACTTGGGCATCGCCTTGATAAAAGAAAGAATGAACGAATGTAAATATTAATTGTTTATGGATTTTTAAGCCGGCGAAGTAATATAGGTCATAGAGTACTTTTTTGGTTATAACATCACATTGATTCATTCGTGAGTTAAAAGGAGACGAAAGATAAGGCGTTGGTTTATTTTATTTGGTAGGGTGATCGAAAAAGTTATGTCATCAACTGTCAATTTAGAAAATGGAAATCAAATCGCGGTAGTGTTGCCAATGGTACGGTAATTGCCGTATTATACGGTAATTGGGGTCAAAAATTAATCTTGACACGGCAGCTTAATGCAGAAGTTTACATACAAGTACAGTTATTTTATACGTTCTTATTATTATGGAAGTGCAGTAATTGTATTGAAATACTGCAATTTTTGCGATTTTCCACTGAGTCGTTTAGTAATTCAATTATTTAAATGAATGTTCCATGAATCTTCCATTTTTCAGCAAATATTTCTGTTTTTGTCACAATTGACGGCCACAGGCTATAACCACAGATTTACAATTTATAACATAGGAATTTCTTAAGCCTTGGGCGCTCGATATTGGGCGCGTAAGTTAAGAATAGCCTAAAGTGCATTTAGGAACGTCCTAAGGTTAGTGCAAACCAATTTTTTGCTAAAAATGTCTTAAGTTAGTTAGGAAAAGACTTAGGCGATTCTTAAGTTTAGTGCAAATGGGTGTTAGAGTAAGACGCGCTTCTGTCCCAGATGGTCAGATGAGAAATTCATTTCTCAACTGACCACTGGTGATGAGATTTAGTGGTCAGTTGGTCCAAAAGGTTTTTGCTTGTTGGGCTCTTTGTTGTTATTCACCCCATGTAAAATGTTTGAGTTTGTTACCTTTATTCCTTTTTCCGTATCGATATCGCTGCAACGACAGTTGAGCCCAGCCCTTTATGTCAAAAACGTGTCATATTTTGATGTGTGACTCATCCGTACACAAATTTTAGCTGTTTTGTTTTATTTTTAGGGTTCCGTACCAAAATGGTAAAAAAGGAACCCTTATGGTGTGACTCAGTCTGTCTGTCTGTCTGTCACAGCTGGATATCTCGAGAACTGCTAATGGTATCAACTTGAAATTTGGAATAGTTTAAGATGACATTTGCCCATCTTTTTGCAAATAAGAAAGAAATAAAAAATATAATATTTTTTTTACAACAGGGACTGAAAAGGGGTCTTAAAAATTTGAAGTGAGGTGACTAGGGCATGTGGGGTATCATATGAAAGAGCGCTGTTTGCACATTTTAAATATTTTTTTCCTTTTTTCTTAGGCCGCATAGTTTTCGACTTATGATGAAAAATGTAAAAAAAAATACCGTTCCCCCCCCCTTATCTCCGAAGTTTGCAAAGAGAAAAATCTGAAATAATTCTATGTGATAGTAGTTTATGTAAAGATTACAGGAAAAATAAAACGATGTCTCAATATAACACACTTTTTTAGAAATACAAAAAAACAAACAAAAATTCTTTAGTTTCACTACCAGTCAACAGATGGCGCTGTCCTAAGCATGCTAACCTAAGAAACATAAAATAGTTCCACTATCGATCAAGAGATGGCGCGCCCTAATAATACTACAATAATAAATTGGTGGCTGGTTCTAATATAATTACCTACTATTTGCCGTACGAATAAACGAAGAATAAGTTCCTACTTAGTAATATAAACAGTTTGCAATGTGGAGTGGCTGAAACGTTTTTCAGTCACATAAGCAGCTGTGGCTAAGATTTGTAAATTAACTGTCCGCCTGTTCGCCCTTCCACCTGTCTGACGTTTATCCTACTTTTTTAAAGACTACTAAAGTAACATATCCAAATATATTTATGATTGTACGGAACCCTCGGTGCGCGAATCCGACTCGCTCTTGACCGGTTTTTTTTATGTGTTGGTGTCGTCTTTACAGTGTTGTTTTTGTATGTGAGTATGCGGCACTGCACTTGTGTGCACTTTCCCCCCCCCCCGCAAAAAATGCCAGAAAAAATTGAATAGAGTAATAATCGCTAAGGCTGCTCCCTTCCGCGATGCTCTAAGACAATAGACGTGATCCGTTGCAAATTCACTCGAGAATGTAATTGAATTTATGGCAAAGCTTAAATTTTACTCAGTTTTTGTTTTCGTTTTTTACAGCAAGTGTTCTGAAGTAAGCCACTTCTGTTGTACATTGTCAAATTACAAGTACCTACAGCTTATTATAACGGGTGTAAACAAGACCCTCAATGAAGCCGAAGTCCACGCATTCCGCCCATCATCAGGATCATTTTTGTTTTTTAGACTGTACCTGGGAAACCAATAGCTACGAAGTTATTGAAGGTCAAAGTAAAAAAAAGTTTTCCAAATTTTTATGAAATCTTAGTTTATTCGTTATTTATTATTTATGTCCAAAGAAACACTATCAAAATTGTTAGTATTTCGTAACAAAACGTCATCACTCAATGTATCTCATGAGCACGCACATAAACGCAGCTGTATAGCATACACTCGCAGGCGCGGTTTGTTGTACGCGTTACATTGCGCAGTAATGTATGCAATGCTTTTTAACACCAAAAATTAAAGTTTCCCAGCAATAATTTTGAACAGAGATGATCCTGATGGTGGGCAGAATACGTAGACCTCGGCTTCGGTGAGGGTCTTGTTACACCCGGTATGTATAGAAAACCACCCTAGGGCTCATAAAAGAGATACCCAATGAATTTTTACAGCATTGATGAGGCTGACCACTATCAAAAAGCTTTTCCCCCAACATGAAGCAGCCATGATGAATACCCAAGATAAAAAAAGGCAAAGGAACAAAAGATCATTCAGCTAGCTCTCATTAAAACGTGAATAGCACGCACGCACCATGTGATCGCTCTATTGTGACGTCATTTTGATACGCGTGCTTTTACACGCTTCCCTGGTGCCCCATTGAGACGAGAAAGGTAGCTTTTGTAGCTACCTAACGTCCTCGCAGACTGCTGACTTTTTTTATGAAGTGTCGGCCGATACCAAATCGTTGTAATATGCGCACTTGCATACTTCTTCATACTGATTAAGGCCCGACCCAACTATCGGCCGACAGTTTAGTCTGTAGTCTGCGGGCACGCTCTATGTTTTTTTACAGCAAGGGTAACGAAGCCCTGTTTGATGATGGCGGTAACATGATACCGAAAAAACCGGTCAAGAGCGAGTCGGACTCGCGCAGGAAGGGTTCCGTACCAAAAAATGGCTAAAAAAAAAACACGTTTGTTGTATGGGAGCCCCCCTTTAATATTTATTTTATTCTGTTTTTAGTATTTTTTACAGCGTCAACAGAAATATCATCTGTGAAAATTTGAACTGTCTACCTGTTGTCGTTATTAATATCCAGCAAAAAACGGCAAAAAAAATCACGATTGTTGAATGGGAGCCCCCTTAAATATTTATTTTATTCTATTTTTAGTATTTGTTGTTGTAGCGGCAAGAAATACATCATCTGTGAAAATTTCAACTGTCTAGCTATCACGGTTCATGAGATACAGCCTGGTGACAGACAGACAGACAGACAGCGGAGTCTTAGTAATAGGGTCCCGTTTTTTCCCTTTGGGTACGGAACCCTAAAAGGGTATGGAGCTAGCAAATGCAGCAGTTCTGTACAATGAAAAAAAAATCGGGTTGCACTCCGGGAGTGCCGACGGAAGTGAAAACTTGAATGTTAACGTTGTGCATTTTTGATATTTTAAAATGGTTAGGGAATAATTTTGCACAAATTGGCGTCTTACGAATTTACTCTGCATTTGAATTTACGAATACAGAACAGTATTGTACGAAGGTCTTATTCATACCTTGACAGAAAATCTAGAGTTTTGACATTGAATTAAAAAATTAGCGCGTTGCTATTGTGACACTAGTGTTCACGTCTTGAAATGACGCGCCGCCATTTTCGCCGCGCCCCGTAAAAGAGGGGGATACTTCCACCGCCGGCTGTCTACTTTTCATCCGTCACATCCGTCTTACGAATTTTCGATCAGGGTCACGTGATCCTGACTGACGCGAGTTTAACATTTTTTCCCCATTACAAAAAAGCGTACAACGCCGCTAAAGAAGTTTTCATATTGACACTTTTACATAGTAAATTAACGGGTACTTACGTTGTTTCCATTCTACAATAAGTTTATAAAAAATAAAATATACACTAGTTACATTTTTTTTTCAAATTCGGCAAAAGATATTACTTTTGGAAAGAAAACGCTCAAGCGACTTCTAACTTTTCTTAATGACCCTGTCGACCCTCTCGGCGGCACTCATGACATCAAAACTCATCGAATGAAGATGCGAATCCTTCCTATCCTCTAGATTTAGCCCACTGAGATTTTTTTCTCCTACCAAACATGAACTTAGCGGGCAAAAATTTTTGTCAAGCCAAAAAAAATGGTAGTGTCCGAAATAGGCTCTCATTTTAGTTACCACAGTTTTTAGGCAAAGAAAGAAAAAAAGAATGGGTTAAAGAGGTAGGAATTTCGTTGGACTGATTACGCAGACTACAAAAAGATTATGTAGAGAAATAAAATAAAATATGTCAAAAAGTGCTTCTTCTTTACAAAGTCATGGACTTATCAAATAACCCACGTTTAAAACAAAGAAGCTTGAACTTTATATACCCTCGCGAAAAATGTTTTAGATGCTTTTTTTATTATATTTTTTTATTTATTTATTAATACATTTATTAATACATTTTACCAAAGTTTAAATTAGCTCTGTAACTTGTTCTCGTGGGTTGACTTGTTTCCAATAATTTATTTATAACGATCAAATTCTATTCATCGTATTCAGTTTTCGTGTTACTAACCGCTCCTTTTTAGGGTTCCGTAGTCAAAGTCAACAAGGAACCCCCGGTAGGCGTACACCAAAACTGATTTTATCGGCCGATGGCGGACAGACCTACTCGGACGAGTAACTCGGACGTGCACCTGCTGTGCCGACATTGGGCGTTGCCGTGCCGATCTTCTGTAGTCGCTCTTAGCTATAACAAAACCTCCGTTCGTTTACTGGATAGGTATCGTTACCGTTGTCATGTATGAATATACATACTTAGCGTGCACTTGTATTAAGTTAGTAATAAAGTAATCTCAAGTTATAACGGTTGACTGGGCGTCTTCCGATACCGTGCCGGATGAAATTCGGACTCGATGGATGATTGGCCGTCATCGGGCGACGTCGGACGATGGCGGTTGTAGTGGTGTACGCGCTCGCTTTATGTTACAGAGAGGTTTGATTCGAACTGCTGACCGGAGACGCCCGGGCATAGTTTGGCCGATATCGGATTTAGTGTATTTGTAACGCTATAGTTTCGTCATGTCCGTCTGTCCGTCCGTCCGTCCGTCCGCAGTTTGGCTCAGAGGCCCTAAGTACTACATAGTAGTACTTACTAGTACATACTAGTAAGCTGTAATTTAAGTGGCCATTGGTAATTGTTTAAGATAACTGCGGAACCCTATACTGCACTAGCCTTTGGCCAGTTTTTTCTTCTGAAAAGTTACATTAAGAAACGAAATTAACTCTGTAAAAGTTTAAAAGGAGTTTTTAGCGGGATTTTGTCAAGTTCAGTTCGGTGACTATTTTAATTATTCGCAAATTGATTCATAGTGGATATTGTGTCTTAAAATTGGTGCAGTTTTGTGGTACAAGTGTCTACGCAACTGAACAATATGTAGGATAATGGAAATAGGCGCGATCTTGGTTGTGTGAAGCTGAGACTTTTATTGTAGTGGTCGCTACCTCGGCAAAACTTACCGAGTAAACTGTCTTGATATACTTGCTGCCAAATGCTCCAAGCAGCATTGGAATGTGATGCACCCGCATTTTAATGTAAACTGAAACAATCTACTAGAAAATCTAGAAATACTGAACTATTCAAAACATGACACTGGCAAAAATTACTTCCAAGAGGAAAGTAGATTGCCATAACAAAAAGAAGAAGAAGTTTAAAAAATATTCTAGGAATTTAATAAAAAATACAGCACTAACAAGGCAAAGGTACAAAGTGTCATTCAGCCAGCCTCGTCAAAAAGTTTTAAAAGGGCGGAGTTTACGCACCATGTGATCACGGGCTCCATTGTGTTGGGTTATTCACGCAGCTTTTTTTACCGAGGTTCCCTCGTGCCCTCTTGAGGGAGATGGTTAACAAGTTGTCTGAAAATATGTGACAACATGTAATTAGGTAGCTACTTATTTTCCTGAAGTGGGATACAATGAGTCAAGTATAAGGCCGAGACGCGGATCGGACGCGGACCGAATGCGGAAACACGGACCACCCGCGGATTAATGAGGGCCTTTAACAATGACAAAAAACTTTAAGCTCGATAGATGGCGTTGATAAAAATGTATGTGTCCATGTGTTTTTTTACTATGCTTCGAAGAGTACTCTACTCAGGTAGGCAGACAGATCTTACCCTAAAATATTTCTCTTTGGGCAAATCATCTCTCAGACTCATCCCATGGTCTAGTTTCATATTACAAAGATCGTTGATGTAAATCAGAAACAGGGTAGGTCCTAAAATACTTCCTTGGGGAACCGGATGTATTATCCTGCTCATCACTGAGGACATTTCCAATCCTCACACATTGGATACGTTCTTCCAGATAACTTTCGAAAAGTTTCAGCTGTGTACCTCTTATGCCTAAGTCTCAAGCTTGCGCAAAAGGATAGGGATGGACATGGTATCCAAAGCTTTCGCTAGATCCAGAAAAACCTTTGTCCAAATTATTAACAATATACTCTGTTAAGTGATGTACAGCATCAACGGTTGATACTTTTGGTCGAAACCCAAATTGGTACTCAGACAAAATCGCCTTTTCTTATAAGAATTGAACTAACCTATTATTAATATTTTTTCCAATATTTTAGAAAAAGATGGCAATAAGATACTTATAAATAGGTCTGTAGTTTGAAATTTGACTTTGGAGGACTTAAGAGACATTGGAATGCTATAAATTGTACATTTTTACGCCAAGTCACACCCCGGACACTCCATACAACCGCGCCATTATAAATAGATGACGTCATTAAGACATTTTTGTACACGCGCAACTGTGTGTCTAAGTCTAGGGCTACCGTGCAGTTTGTACTGTATAAGCGGCGTTCAATTCATAATTCTTTTTGGTAAACAAAGTTACGACGCATTGCTCTAAAAATATCAAAATAAGTTGAACGTTGACAAACACGACTAAAAAGTTACGACGTATTTCTTTGAATACCTCAAATAAGTTGACATTTGACAAACACGACTAAACGAGTGAACACACAGCAACCTTTTTACCCGACTGCAAGAGGGTAATGTTTTTCGCGCGTATCTTGTAAGTTTGTGTGTTTGTATGTAATATTCTTTAGTACCTCATATCTTTTAAACGGCTGAACGGATTTCCATGATTAAGATATCGTTAGATTTGTCTTGCCAGCCTAAGTGTTCTTAAGAAAGTGGCGTTATAAAAAACCAACATGGCGGCTGCACGGTGCTATTATACGTAGTGGAAAAAACATTTTTTTTTTAGAATACTGCAATATGGGTGTTAAATTAAAGGGCTCATTATAAGGATTTCAAAAAGGTATATCATGATTGTAATAAATGATAACTAAAAAGAAATAAAAAAAAAATTAAAAACCCGCCTGCATAAAAAGACAAGTCAACTGAAAAGATGGAAACAAGATTCAATATTAAAGGCAACATTATAACATGCAGTCGGAGGCATATAACTCAAATCATTCATAATGTCACTTTCTTTAAGCATGCCTCCGACTGCATGTTAAAATGTTGCCTTTAATATTTAATCTTGTTTCCATCTTTTCAGTTGACTTGTGTTTTTATGCAGGCGGGTTTTTAATTTTTTTGAATTTATTTTTACTTTTATACTTGGAGCCACTGAAATTGGAAAAGACTGCATTCGTGCCATTTTGTCGTGCCACAGAATTACCCAGGAAGGTGCGAGCTGCCTCCAGTGTTTCTTTCAGACAAAATTCTCCGGGGCGGCAATAAAGAGGTTCGGGGTAGCTTGTCCGCGCGTCGATCACTACACTAATTTGCCCGTCTACCTACACACAACTCATTTTTCTCCGGGGGGGCACTAAGGCTGCTCCGGGGGAGCACCGCCCCCCCGGAATAGTATCTGAAAGAAACACTGGCTGCCTCTAGTTGCAGAATTGCTAATATCCGTTGTACCGGCACCGGCACGGACATTATCAATTATCTATCGATATCCGCGCTGCACTTCGCAAGCAATCCTCAAATGGATTATCGATTAAACGACGATGTTTTCGAATTACCTTAATAGCTTATAAAACCTAAAAGTTAAAAAAATATTTACACAATAATGTACCTAGGAGGTACCACTAAAAAGTTGAAAAGAAAAAAAAAACTTAAAAAAAAACGGAAAACCTCGTTCAAAAACCCTGAAAACAAAAACAGCTCCAAAATTAAATACTTCTAAAAAGCAAGAAATAATATTCAAATCATTAGTTACACATATCAATATTAATAAAACACGTCTAATGAAGTCGGGTGGGGCTTTTAGAAATATAAAAAAAATAAGTTGTCTTCCAGCCCCACCCGACTTCAATAGACGTGTTTTATTAATAATGTTATGCGTAACTAATGATTTGAATATTATTTCTTGCTTTTTAGAGGTATTTCTGTTAATACTCTTGATTATTGATTGAATTATAAGCGTTTTAGATTAGGTAGGCCTTATTTTATCATATACCTAATTTGGCTTTAAAAATTTATAAATAATTCATCTTATAAAGTCAATAGTAAATGGATAGCAAATTCTAGTTACTAAAAACAATTACTAAGAAAAGCACAGGTACCTATACTAAAACAGCGTAATTTTAAGCGAAAATTTACCACAAATTCACGCGAAATTCATAACGCAGCACAGAATCGCACACCTCTTTCGAAAAATGTGTACCAACTGGCATAGTGAACGCGTAACGGTACGCTCGTGCACTCGGGCGGGATGTAGAGCGTGTGTGTACGTGCCCTAAAGAATTTTCCCTGTCGGATTTATTTATCTAGGTTTTCTAGCGCATAGGCTTTATTAAAACGTAGGCCTTATTTGTAAATCGGTACACTTTGACACTTTTTAGGGTTCCGTACCCAAAGGGTAAAAACGGAACCCTATTACTAAGACTCCGCTGTCTGTCTGTCACCAGGCTGTATCTCATGAAACGTGATAGCTAGACAGTTGAAATTTTCACAGATGATGTATTTCTGTTGCCGCTATAACAACAAATACTAAAAGTATAATAAAACTAGCTTTCGCCCGCGACTTCGTCTGCGTGGAAAGTTTTTTTGCTCTCCCTCGGGAACAATACTTTTTTTCAGGATGAAAGGTACCTTATGTCCTTCTCTGTACCCCTAACAACGTGTATGCAAAATTTCATGATGATCGGTTCTGTAGTTAAAACGTGAAGGCGTAACAAACAAACAAACAAACAGACGGACTTTCGCATTTATAGTATTAGTAAGGATAAATATTTAAGGGGGGCTCCCATACAACAAACGTGATTTATTTGCCGTTTTTAGGGTTCCATACCAAAATGGTATAAAAGGAACCCTTATGGTGTGACTCTGTCTGTCTGTCTGTCACAGCTGAATATCTCGAGAACTACTAATGGTATCAACTTGAAATTTGGAATAGTTTGAGATGACATTTGCCCAACTATTTTGCAAATGAGAAAGAAATAAAAAAAAAATTTTTTTACTAGAGGGACTGAAAAGGGGTCTTAAAAATTCGAAGTGAGGTGACTAGGGCATGTGGGGTATCATATGAAAGAGCGCTGTTTGCACATTTTAAAACATTTTTTTTTCTTAGGCCGCATAGTTTTCGACTTCGGAAAAATAAAACGATGTCTCAATATAACACACTTTTTTAGAAATACAAAAAAACAAACAAAAATTCTTTAGTTTCACTACCAGTCAACAGATGGCGCTGTCCTAAGCATGCTAACCTAAGAAACATAAAATAGTTCCACTATCGATCAAGAGATGGCGCGCCCTAATAATACTACAATAATAAATTGGTGGCTGGTTCTAATATAATTACCTACTATTTGCCGTACGAATAAACGAAGAATAAGTTCCTACTTAGTAATATAAACAGTTTGCAATGTGGAGTGGCTGAAACGTTTTTCATTCGCCATACAGCTGTGGTTAAGATTTGTAAATTAACTGTCCGCCTGTTCGCTCTTCCACCTGTCTGCCGTTTATCCTACTTTTTTAAAGACTGTACTAAAGAAACATATCCAAATATATTTATGATTGTACGGAACCCTCGGTGCGCGAGCCGACTCGCTCTTGACCGGTTTTTTTTTCTTTATATTAATAACAACAGGTAGACAGTTGAAATTTTCATAGATGATGTATTTCTGTTGCTGCTATAACAACAAATACTAAAAACAGAAAAAAATATATTTAAGGGGTGCTCCCATACAACAACGGTGATTTTTTTTGCCGTTTTTGGTACGGAACCCTTCGTGCGCGAGTCCGACTTGCACTTGGCCTGTTTTTTACTAGTATTTTAAGATTCTAAAGTATCTTTTTAGGAATAATGAGGTATTTGTCTAATGTATTGCATGTTTTGTATATCCATAATATCTATTTAATAATTTAATAGGAATTTTCAAAGCTCGCCCTCATTACGGCTCGCGCAGAGTTGTTATGATCATTTGTATTGAAAATTTAAAAATGGAACGTGATGCAAATGTACATCCTTGAGGCAGGAGTTAATTAAAATAAATTGCAAAGGGACAGGCCCGAAAACACCCCAAAGCGAAAAAGAAAAACTTTTAAGAAATTCTTTAAAAAAACGTAAACAATAACACTAGCTTTATTACTTTCTAGCTTTGCGTCTAAATCGATTCATTTTTAGTAAAAAAAAACTTAATTCTAAGATAATTCCATTTTATATCGCTGTAGGTATCATCAATTTCGCCATAACACCATGTTTGATTAAAATAAGGTAGGTATATTTAGTATGCACTTACCGGATTTCACAAGCGAACTCGATAACGGTATAATTCCAATAGTCCAATCAATCACTAATCAGAAATATTCAACTTTATTTCTTTATAAACACAATATTGTTATTTTATGTGGAAAACACGATTTCCATGAACGCCACACTCGCTCGCCATCACACGAAACTGTGTGAAA
This sequence comes from Agriphila geniculea, assembly GCA_943789525.1. NCBI lineage: Eukaryota > Metazoa > Arthropoda > Insecta > Lepidoptera > Crambidae > Agriphila > Agriphila geniculea. The sequence goes on from OX038893.1 coordinate 14,679,901, forward strand.
ATCGATATTGGCGCGAAAGAGAGCTTCCGAAGCGCGGAAAAGGGATGGTGCATTTCCCGCCTTTGTCGGAGAGAGATGGGGGATGGCGGAACAGAGGGGCATTTTCTCGAGTGTTTTGGACCCTCAAAAATAGGGTTGGTTTATGATAGAGCTAGGTTTGAACTACCACAGTTTGCATGGCGATGCTTTTTTTGTCGATTTTTGCGTCTCGTCGAGAATTTGGCAATGGAGTTTAAAAAGTTTGTTTTTTTGATGTGCTTTCAAAGGAACGTAAAGTTAAAGGGCCTCGATTTAATTACAGGAAAGATGTTTTTTATCTTATTCAAATATCTGGGTACCTACTCTCACTAAACTGTAAGAAATACTGGAAAATAAGACGCGTCCTAAGCATTTTTTCGTAGGAACCAACGAAGAAAATTCTGAAGGAACATTCTTCATATTAATAAAAGCACAGAATTTCCTGTGGCTCTGTAGAGCTATAGACCTCGCGCTTGCAACATTTCTGAAAATGTTTGCGTATATGATTTCCTCCATATCTCCGCCATTTTGAAAAATTTCGAAAAAATTACAATAAAAACAAATAAGTATTTAATTATAGACAATAAATTACGAGAATCGGTTGAGGAATGCGACCTGTGAGGAGGGAGAACAAATTGACAGCTGGACAGTCAGACGGACATGTACGAAAGCATTTTTGCCCAAGTTAACGGAGACGCTTCGTGCTCGCTTAGAAGTTATATAAGTACTTATATTTATTTTTGGAAACAACAAAAACCATGACATACAGGTTGCGTTGTATAGTTGTAAGTAGCATTAACTTTTAAAAGGAACCTAGGTACATTACAATTTTGAAATAAATATAAGTTTTGGGTTTACCATAGTAAAACTTGGTGTCGATGTGGACTGAGGTGTAAAAGTAAATACTGTATATTATTTTTGGTGTGGTTTAATTCCTTTATTCTCAACTGCCCCCTTCCAGCTCCGTCACCGGGGTGGTGGTTGGCACCTATCGGTGGCGTTCACCCCCCGGTGGTCGATGGCATCTATTTATTCCCATCTGACACCTTCGAGGGCGCCATGGGGGTGGTGGTTGGCACTAATAGGTGGCGTTTACCACCCCGGTGGTCGATGGCACCTATTTATTACACTTCCCATCCCATCTGCTCCCTTCGAACTCCTAATTTTATAATACCTATACATTTTTATTGCTCATGAATCATGATATCCAATGATGTTTTATTTTAATTTCCATTGATAATGTCTAATACGAAATGCGAATAAACCCCTGTACTATAACTCCGAAGGGGGCAGATGGGAATAAATAGGTGCCATCGACCACTGGGGTGGTAAACAGCACCTATTCGTGCCAACCACCACCCCCATGGCACTCTTGAAGGTGGCAGATGGTAATAAATAGGTGCCATCGACCTCCGGGGTGGTGAACGCCAACTATCAGTGCCAACCACCACCCCGGTGGCGGAGGGGTGGGTTGAAGGGGACAGATGGGAATTAATTTTGCGAACTCGATCGCATCTCACTTACCTCGCACCCGCGGTAGCGGCGCAATTGACATGTTTTCATTGCAGCTTCCTCTCCCATAACTGGAGCAGTGGGGATGCAATGAGGGTCGTGGGCTGAGTAGTTAAAGTTCCTTTGATTGACGCTCCGAGTGCGCGGTGAAAAATATTGTGAAACTTTTTTAATTAGGGCAATAATGGGATTTTCATTCACGCATGTTTGTATTAAACTTTTTTGTTTATTTAGTTACCTTTTTAATAACTGTGTTAAAATAAAGTAACTTTTTACTATATTATTATAATAAAATATTGATTAATAAAGAAAAACCGTATTATTTCTTTAAAAAAAATTTGTTAAATGCAGTTTAAACACAAATTTAACTTTAAGAGAAAGCGCCTGGCGATTATTTCAGAGCAATCCCTGTTGTCTTGATCATAGCGCCTGTACATAAACTAGTAAACGTAAAGTTATGTTATTGCTCTGAAATAATTGCCAGGCGCTTTTCCATAAATGTAGATTTGTGTTTTAACTGCATTTAACTAACTTTTTTAATGAAATAATACGTTTTTTTGTGGTACGCAACTCGTACAGAAACTTTAATATAAGAAAGAGAAAGTTTTAATAAACTTTCTCTTTCTTTTCTTACATCTCTTTCATTAGAATTGTCTTATGAAATTAATTTTATTAGAAAGCCTCGTTGCCCTAAGAGAAATGACGTCCTGTGTAGTCAAAATGGTGTAAAAGACGCAAAGAAGACAGTAAAAATATGCAGAAATAACTTATCATATTTTTACACGACTGCCCAAAAAGGAGTGTATATGTATTCAAGCTTCATGTGTGTTTGTGAGTTTCTTTATTCCACCATAACTTCTAAATGGCTCAACGGATTTGGATGTATGGGGTATCGTTAGAATCATTACAACATTCCGAGTGATACTGGTTATATTTGTTTTTAAAGTCAATATGGCGACTGTACGACGCCATTGTTAAATGTGAAAAAAAAATTTTTTTTTTCATTATTACAATATGGGCATCAAATGAAGGCCTTAATGAGCACATTTCAAAACTATATATATAATTTGTCACTAAAATGTATGAAATAAAAATAAATAAATTCAAAAAATATTAAAAACACGATTGCCCTGCCGAAAACAAGTCGGGGGACCGTTTTGTGGAACAATTTTTAGTCAAAGAGTTCCCCCGACTGCAATGACACTTGTTATTTAACTTTTTAGTTTGTTTTTGGCGGGGAGTCGTGTTTTTAATATTTTTTTCATTTAAGTAGGTATAGAAAATATGAATATACAAATTATGGCCGCTTATAAGCAACCAGTAGTGCTCAGACGCTTTGTGCTGCATAATTAAATGCCAGCTCCGTTCACTTAGTTGTAGGTACTTTTCGTGTGGTGCCATTTTTTGAGCGGAATGCTTGTTCCAAAGATTTTAGTTCGCTGGTCGCGCCAAACTTCAAGCTCGATCTGAACACAAGGCGATCCATAATTTCTCACAAGTTTGTACAGAATATTCACTGAGGGCCTCAGTCTGAGGCATACGAATAGCACTTTCAGTCTTACGTAGTAGTTATTGCTTTCTCTGTGAGCGAACTTCAGAGCGAGCTGTAAAAGGGTTCGGACTATAGATGTGAAGCAGGGGCCCTATTTTTGAATCGCTCGGCAGGGGTCGAGCGCTCTTTTCGAGTGATTTTCGTTCGACATATGACTCAAAACAATGAAATGTCGAACGAAAATCAGTAGAAACGAGCGCTCGACGCCTCAATTCAAAAATAGGGCCCCTGGTTACTAACATTTCTAGCCTAGCGGCTAGAAACGGCTTATATGGCTCGTTATCATTTCTAGCAATAACTAGCGGCTCGAAACGGCTTACATTTCATTGATATATTCACATGATTTAGTTTGTTGTTTTTGTTGTTTCTCTTCTGATTTTTTTACTATAGGATACATTTAACATAAATAGACATAAACCATGACATTTTCATATGTATTAAGTGTTAAAAACTCAAAATTATTTTATAAAATGTGACACAGCAGCAGTGGAAGGACTATTTTAATAATTTATTTTTGTGAGAGATGTTTTGAAACAAGATCCATTAAATAAGTATGGGCAGATACCTAGTATAATAGTAAACATTTAGTTGCATTCTTTAATGCACCAAAAATGAAAATAGCATAACATAATATAAAAATAAGAACTATATTACTGAACTAGAACTGTAGGTATTATAAAAATAAGAGTTTAACAATAAAAAATGTAAAGGTTTTTTTTGATGCTCGCCCCCCAGTTTTCTGAAAATTTGCTATACAGCGAGAAAGAGATGTAACTATAGCAATTCATAAACCTGGCAAGTTTTAAGAGGTTGTAATATCCCCCAGATCGAGTATCTCCCCGGTATCAAGCGGCTCGTTATTCGTTTCTAGCCGCTCGTTTACAACTATAGTTCGGACATTTATGTATGAAGACTGGCGTATAGGTAGGTATCTACCTATCCGCCATTTTAAAAAGTCGGTTTTGAAGGACAGTGTTAGGTGGCCCCTAGACCAGCGGTTCCCGAATTCTTTTGGCTTCGGAATCCTTTTTGGTTAACCGATTTTCGGCGGAACCCCAGCTCTAGTAAGAAGTAAACTAACTAGGGTTGGCACTTTTAGGAACAGAAAATAGGAGAAATACAAGGCTGCGCAAAAATGTTTTTGGGTCTACTTTCTAAATGTACGTTGAAATCATTAAAACTAGCAGTAAAACTACTGGTTAATCCTTAATTTACCAGCTACCCAGACATGTTGAATGTATGTGAATGTTTGTAATTAAAATACTCAAAATCAATTATAAACAAACGGGAAGGTCAGCAAAGTAAGAGTGTAATAAAAAAAAGGGTAACTAAACTAGGTACCTAGGCAAAGAGAAAAAAGAGACTTAATTTAATGTTTTAGTTATTTTGTTTACTGTTTCCATTCCATGCATATTGTGTATTGCTACGGGCCTATCTCGTTAATTCCGAGTCATTTTTAGGGTTGCGTACCCAAAGGGTAAAAACGGGACCCTATTACCAAGACTCCGCTGTCCGTCTGTCTGTCTGTCACCAGGCTGTATCTCATGAACCGTGATAGCTAGACAGTTGAAATTTTCACAGATGATGTATTTATATTGCCGCTATAACAACAAATACTAAAAATATAATAAAGTAAATATTTAAGGGCTCCCATACAACAAACGTGATTTTTTGCCGTTTTTTTTATTTATATTAATAACGACAACAGGTAGACAGTTGAAATTTTCACAGATGATGTATTTCTATTGCAGCTATAACAACAAATACTAAAATTAAAAGTATCAGTACCTACAAAGTCTTCGTTTTCCATTTGGAATACCAATAATTTTAAACTTTCCTATAATCTAAATCAAATAAAAACTGTTTTTTGAGAAGCTACCATGAACTTTAAAGTTCTTGGTCATTCCGAACCTTAGAGTGAGTTAAAAAAATATCACACGAGTCTACAAAGTGTTAAATATTGCGCAATATTATTGTCGTCTAGGGCCCGCCTTAAAAGTGGTACTTATCTATCATTCACTAAATATATAATACTTATCTATCATTCACTAAATTTAAAAAACCGGCCAAGTGCGAGTCGGACTCGCGCACGAAGGGTTCCGAACCAAAAAACGGCAAAAAAATATGTTTGTTGTTTGGGTTATATTCATTTTATTCTGTTTTTAGTATTTGTTGTTATAGCGGCAACAAAAATACATCATCTATGAAAATTTCAACTGTCTATACGTTGTCGTTATTAATATCGAGCAAAAAACGGCAAAAAAATCACGTTTGTTGTATGGGAGCCCTCCTTAAATATTCATTTTATTCTGTTTTTAGTATTTGTTGTTATAGCGGCAACAGAAATACATCATCTGTGAAAATTTCAACTTTCTAGCTATCACGGTTCATGAGATACAGCCTGGTGACAGACAGACAGCGGAGTCTTAGTAATGGGGTCCCGTTTTTACCCTTTGGGTACGGAACCCTAAAAATTACTGATATTTATTTTCAACTTCAAACTCAAATATCTCAGTAAGTATATCACTTACGAGATTTTTATACTTAATATTTTTTCTTTGAAATGACTTATTCTATCGACTGACACCACTTTTATCACAGGCATCCAAAACCAACTTTTTTCAAAATGGCGAACAGGTAGGTATAGCACTAGGCATGTATCTTGAATTTTTTTTGACGGAGACCGGAGTGGGGATAAGTTCGCGCATGTGCTCTTGTGAGTGACCAATAGCGCGCGCCCCTCTCCCGCCGCCCGCGCCCCTCACCGCTACGCATACCCAAAATACGCGTTTCGCGCAATCCCCACCAGATTTCAAGTTATATGCCTCGTACCACAATATATAGAGTACAGTAGTTTAGCTTAGTACTTCGTGCGCTCGAGCAACGCACACATAGACACCTCTCACCGACACGGAATCTTTGCCACGCTTAAAACACTTCGAGTGCGAGTACCACGTGACGCATCAGTTGTAGCACGTCCGACTAGTGATGTGTCGTTATCGCCTTAGCTTTAACCAAATGAATATAAGGTTCTTGGCTTTAACGCTTAACGACTAATCAAGAATTTAGCATTAGATGATATGATGATAGATTAAATGAAATATTAAATTTAAGTTAAAAGGTGTATAAATAAAAAGCAATTGAACTGTAAATTATTTACTTATAACTTAAACTGATCACATGATGGACTACAATAGCTAGTGAATGTTTAATCCCTGTCGCGGTAGTGCTTGATGTTGACGAGCACCCAGCAGGGGATGGCCGACCACCCGATGATCATCAGGGTGGAGAGGAAAATGATCTCCTGGAACGAGAAATCAAATTGAAATTGATGCAAAAATCCGACTTAATACTTAATTAATAGTTAGTTAGTTAAGTTGGGTTAAGGAAAATAAATGTTTTGAAAGAATAATTTACTGTCAATCACAAGCAAAAATATTTTTCCAAAGTGTGGATAAGTGTTGTTATGACGAGAAACACTAACTTTGATATTTTTTTTCTCAGGGCTTTTTGAGATGTAAAGTGGGGTCTAGGGATCAGTGTTGCCACTGCCTCTCGATCAAATCCCACACACATGACTCCTTGATTACACACATTCAATTGGCGTATCGAGATATCTTTTCATGGGGGGGTGGGGGGGTGGGGGTGTTAGAGGTTTGTGGAAAAACGCTAAAAATTGACAAACAAAAGCTGCATTCCTTTTCCACGCACAAATGTATATATTTGTAAAATTACGACCAAGATTGTAATAGTACACAATTACACACATATTCCTATTACACACGGATTACACACGAGAGGCCTTGATTACACGCAAAATGTGTAATTACACACAAAACGGCAACGCTGCTAGGGATGCATTTCAGTGTTGGCGTTGTGTAAAAAAATAAAAATAAATTAATACCCAAACTGCAAAAGTGCCTTTTTTAAACGTCTACTCCTCAGTTTATGAGCATTGTAAGTAGGGCTGCCACCTCTCCGGGTTTGACCCGGAGTCTACGGGTACGGGTTTAACATCGAAGTCTCCGGGTGGCGCGAGCGAAAGTCAACCGTGCCAAGTGTTACCATCTGACAGGACAAAACGGCGCTGCGCGGCCGTTTTTTTACTATAACTGGCAATATTACTAGATTACTGGAAAAAAAAACCAAAAATTGTGCTGCTCGGCCGTTTTTTGGTATAGACAGATAAGATTTCTAGATTAGTGCATGAAACTGACTAAAAATCGCGCTGCGCGGCTGTTTTTTTACTATAGGCAGGCAACATTACTAGATTAGTCAATGTAACTCACTAAAAATCGCGCTGCACAGCCATTTTTTTCTATAGACAGATATTATTAATTACCTACTTGAAGTATGATTTACTTCACAAAAAATTACGATTTTTTGAAAATCTCCAGGTCTGCTCTTGTAGAAAGGTGGCAGCCCTAATTGTAAGTATGTATTAAAAAGACTGTATTAAAATTATTTAGCTGAGTAGTAGTTCTTTTAGGCAAAAGTAAAGGGCATAAATGGGACTTTTTTAAAGTAAATAATTAAGTAAGTACCTGCGAAGCGAAGAGTGTTCAAAGGTATGAGGAAAAGATAGGTTATTTTTCACATTTAGCATAATATTACGTAACACAAATAAAATTGGCCTACGCGTCTCTAATTGTGTTGGAAATTGTATAAATATACGAGTTATTACTGAACACTACTTGAAAGGTATATAAAATAAACGAATTATGTGAATTTTCGTAGATTTGATGGTAAAAATACAAAATCACTTACGCCTGAGGAAACCTTATTTCTGGCAGGGGTGGCTGTTACACTCATGTTTCTTACTGGGGCCACGTTCTTGGCGAATTGGACATTGCTTCTTATTAAGTTTCTGATAGCAAACATTTTTATTTGTTTCAAAATCTACGTTTTTTGACGAAATTCACACCAAGAATAAATGTCAGTCCACAGACTAGAGCTAGACTACAATAATTATTAAGAGGTCACATTGGTGCATATTCCAGCACACTAACCGCTGAGTCATCGATCACCATAGAGTTAGAGGAAAGAAATGTTTCTGTCGGGCGGGAAATAGGGTCAGGCTCGTATTATAGAATGTTGCTCAAGTCTTGATCTCTACTTAAAACTAGTTTTAAGTCGAGTATTAATTCTAGAACTGTGCTTGAGCGGAGATTCAACAAACTAAACTCAAACTCAGATCATGCTAATTTTAAAACGATGATTGAGTACGCAACTCAGATTAATGCTTATTTTAGAACGATGCTTGACTTAGAATAGGTTTATGTTACTCACTAGTGTTGCCAGGGTTTTGTTTCTATTTAACTAATAGAAATAAAACCCTGGTTGAATTTAGGGGGAGGGGTAGATGGGAGGGAGAGAGGGTACCTCACCTCACCAAAGCATTTTGTGCGGCAATGCAGTTTTTGTTTAAATGAGTTTTGAAATTTTACTAAACCTAACCTCAAAATGTATGAAAAAGTCACTTAAGGGGAGCAAGCGAGGAGAAAGAATAGAGCAGAGAGGGACTCCCTTCAAAAGCTTTGAGGGTACTTATTAGTTAAGAATGATATTTTGTATTGTCTGTTAAAAAAAACACGAAAATTAAATTTCTAACCTATTCATCACTTGAAAAATTTAAGGGAGGATGGGAGAGTCCCCCTCTTTACTCTACTCTTTTTCCCCTCACTCGCCTCCCTTAAATATTTTTTTGGCTTTTATTCATTTTGAGGTGAGGTTTGGTAAAATTTTAAAAATTCATTATAAAAAAATCAAAATGCTTTGATTAGGGGCATGGAGGATCTGCTCACCATCCGCTCCCTTAAATTCGACCTTAACTAATGTAAATATAAACTTAAATCAATGCTCGAGCGTGGTCTCGACCGTACTTACGTAAACAGAGATCAAATTCTTTCTAAGCAGAGATTTTAGTTCTAAAAAAAATTGTTTAAAAAAACAAAAAACCGACTTCAAAAAACCTACCGCTAAAAAGCAAGAAATAATATTCGTAATAATAAAACACGTCTTTTGAAGTCGGGTGGGGCTGGAGTACAAATCCCTTTTTTTATTCTAAAAGCCCCACCCGACTTCAATAGACGTGTTTTATTATTACGAATATTATTTCTTGCTTTTTAGCGGTAGGTTTTTTGAAGTCGGTTTTTTGTTTTTTTAAACAATTTTTTATTTTTTTATTTTTAGTGTAGGTACCTTTTGTATTAGGTAGTGTAGGTATATTATTTAGGTAGAAATTAAAATCGGCTCAGCCAAACGTGAGTTAAGCGCGGAGAAACATACATACATGCGGGTCAAACTGAGAACCTCCTTTTTTAAGTCGGTTAAAGAACTACACTTAAGATATCCCTTTTCCAACAAAAAAATAATTATCTTATTCAGTTCATAAACAAAGAAGTTATACGACTGATCATCGAGGTAGTTCACACAAAATCATACTATTTTCGTGCTTTTTTCAAGATTACTTGAAAAGTACTGAACCGATTTCAAAATTTTAAAAAATGGGACCAACTTGGGTGTTTACCTAATGTAATAACGTTTAAATCATTTCAATCGGTCCAGCCGTCTTCGAGTAATCGGTGTACATACAAAAAACAAAAAAAAAAAAAAAAAAAACGGGTCGAATTGAGTACCTCCCTCCTTTTGAAGTCGGTAATTAGGCGAGCATTGCTCGAGTATCGTTTGAAAATTAGCATGATCTGAGTTGAGTTTAGTTTGTTGAATTGATGAGGTCGAGATCGGGGGGAGGGGGAAGGGGGGTAATTATCTAATTTTGTTGCAATCAACTTTGACAGAAATCGCAGTTACATTGCTGCTTTAGTTAAGAACCAATGTGACAACTATCTTACTTAAAGCAGCAATGTAACTGCTGCTTCAATCGAGAATTGTTAGCAACAGACTTACGTAATCAACTAACAGGTGATTAGAGTTCAAGCAGTGCTTGAGTCTCGTTCTATAATACGAGCCTCAATCCGAGAATTAAACGTACACAGCGCCTGACAGCGCCATCTACAATTAGCTTTGCGTTGCCATTCCCATTAAGAAAAAACCCTGGCGCTTTGGCAATATACCCTGGTCATGCCCTCGCGAGCCGAGAGGCGTCCTAAGGATTTTGAAACAACGACCCTAATTTATATACGAAGATACAAAACAATCCAGTGAGAATATTCGATAATAAGGTATCTAGCCTACTCACCGGTATTATCTCCTGCTCCTGTCAGTACCGATCTTTGGCAGTGTCCTTGGTATTATCACAAAGCACATAGGTACACACGAAATTCACAACAAAATAATTACAAAAATATATTAGCAGAATTTGGTGAATCTGTAAAACACTTTTCAAGGAGAAGGGGTGACGCAGTAGAGAGGGAAGGAACGGGAGAGTTGTTTTTTATAATGTACTCACCTAAAGGTATATAGCTGAGCTGCATAAAAAAATATCATTTAATTTTTGCCGATTTTCTCATACCCATTCACCTGTTCTGCAAAAAATATCCGGGGATGGTCATCTGATCCGCCTCTGCGCCGCGAGCGCGCGCTTTGCGTCAGGTTACATTTGAGCACTTTTTTCGCCACCGTGGAATGTATATTTATGTTCCGACTGTTCTGATAAGTTCTTAGGCCTATTCACAAGAATGTTTTTTTATTCGGTGCGTGTTAATAAATACGATAGTTACTTTGTTGAGCGTTCAAACCGTAAGCATGGGAAATTTTTAAATCTTTGTTCAGAATATGCAGATTATTACGAAATCTAAATCAGTAACATATGGATATTTTCTGCTCTTTAGAATGAAAAATAGTTGTTTAATATTATTAAAAGGTTATTTAAACATTGCTCCATAGCAAAAATAAAAAAAATCGTCAATTGAAAATAGTTGGAGAATTTAAAAAAAAAGTCTAGGTAAAGTTTTGATTTTATCGCTTACTATGTTTACTGTTTCTATTTTATACCATAAATAGACCTTTACACTAAAACTAGACTATATTATGAATGTTTTGACATGAGATTTATTACACCTATGTAAAATAGCACTTTAAAATATGATCTGGAAACGAGCACCAATTTTTGACAGTTTGCTTGCGTAGTATACTTCATTTAGTTTTTACCAGTGTTGTTTGTATGTGTGGGTGTCTGGTTATGTATTCACATAACCAGACACCCGCACATACAAACAACACTGAACACAAAAGAATTTTTGTGAGGAATACTATCTAGCCAAGCCATTTCATACGATTATGTACCTTAAATGTAAGGATTATAGTGTAAAATATCATAAAATTCTAAACACTATCCACTCTCGTACAAATTTTCTCCGAAAGTCAATTTAATATTTTCGGATATTTTTTAAACGACGATCAACAAGGGATTTTTTAAGGGTCGTAATACCGTTAGTAACTAGTCTTGTCCTATTTGAATGAAAACAAAAATAAGTAAGTAATTTAAGAAACGTTTATTATTTAAAAATCATTTTGTTCTTTTACACTTCTAGCGAATTATAAAGTATTCAAAAAGTTAAAAAAAGGGGTTAGCACCGAAATTATTACATACAGCCGCCATTTAGCAAATTTTATCTCTTCAAAATCAGCCTGTTACAAATTGCCAATAAAAAAAACACGATATCCATGTACTTCAATATAAAACAAATCGCTACCTGTGATCCGTGAGCCAACCTACCCTTAAGAAAAACCCACCTTGACACCTGGTATAAATTTATAATTCGAACCTCGCTCACTTTTAAAACTGCAATCATTTAAAAATCGTCCGCAATTTGGCAGATTTTATGCTTCGGATGGGTTCTTAAGATTACAAAACAACATTTAAAACGTTATTTCCTGTAGTTTATGGACATAAACTACGAACAAAACTACTTTTGAGACGTGGCCAGTGGGGCACAGACGGGCACTTCGATTTTGATAGCTGTAACCACGTAAATGTTTATATTTTCCCTAAATTTCACCACCCGCCCACAGTATGTTTATTAATTAAATTGACGAGTACAAAAGGTATTTGTTAACATAGTAAATAACACCAAATAAGCAAAAAATTTTTGAGCAAAAGTATAACGGTTTTACATAACAATAAAACCGATATTATGTGCCGAGAAGGAAAACATACAGCATTGTTTATGAAGAAGCAGTGTGTACTTAGCTTTATGTTAGTAGTCTGTGGCGCAAACCATAGACAAGCTCGTACTTCCGGTTGCTGTCCGCTAGATGTCACCACTGTCACCGGCAAGGGCGGGGAGGTGCTCGCCGCCATGTTCGTAGCTCATAGTCTTCACCAGGAAGGACTTCCTGCAATGCTGTATGTTTTCCTTCTCGGCACATAATATCGGTTTTATTGTTATGTAAAACCGTTATATTGATGTGCCTCCGGAAAACATACAGCATTGTTTATGAAGACGTGTTTGCTATCTGCTGGTGAGAGTGATTAACACAACGCTATGATGATTATTTGTATATATGTATTACATACTTTGATAGTGTAAAATATAACATATTGGGTAGTAAGATTAATTTTGTTTATAGTATTTTCTATAAAAATATATCTTAATGTAATACTATTGGTGTTAACTATGAAGTTAACAAAAAGGCAAAATTAATGGACATCTATCAAATTAATCGCGATAAAGAATAATTTCAACTAATATAATTATTAAGAATAAGTTCCACTTATCACTGAGAAGATCGATCAAAATCAATCGTGGGTTGGCTTACCACCTGAGTGCATAGGTACAAAAAGAATGCTCTTCCCTAGTGTGAAATATAGCATTGAAAAATAAATATTTCATGCAAAGGTCTTAATTTGCGACCAATCAATATACTTACTGCTTTATACTGTAGTTATTAAAAAGTATAAGTAAGTATTTTATTTTTTCAATGCTTTGTTTTATTGTAACTGAAGTAATGTAATAATAGAAAAACTCTGTTGGTTTCATAAGAAAACAAATAAATGCTTTCCAACAGTTTGGCCCTCGTACCAGCCTAAAACGGCCACAGCACAGCACATCTGCATCTTCGGAGTTGCTTAGACTCCGCTATCTATAAAGGTGATACTTACCTAATTTCCTATTACGATAGGATAGGTGATGCACATACTGTGATAAAATTATTTATTAAATTACCTGATTAATTTAGATCTTCTTTCGTACATACTATTCATCAAAATAATGCAGGTCTCCTAGAGAGAAAAAAAAATGAGTAAGTAACTTTTAAGCAGTGTTGGTACCAGGAAATATTTACCTGTGTATTGGAACACAGCATCCAAGTTGACTGTCTGTGGGAATGTGTCAGTTTTCAACTGAAAGGTAAATATAAAATTAATATTTGGTCACAATCAATTCTGTTGTTAGAAACTTTAATAGAGTGATTTGTGGACTTTTCACCCAGACGCTAGCGGTAACATTATTTGTTGTTTTACAAGCGAGGTTTATAAGTGTTTCTTTGACTTAATTGGATTAAATTGGCTTAGAGCCGTACAAGGAACATGTTGTTTTATTGAATTAATAAAAAGATTTATTGATTTAATATGAGGTACACAAAAAAAACTTGTGATTGCTTTTTTTTTTGTACTTTAATAGTACTGTAGGTTAGTTTACCTTTACCTTCACACTTTTACTAAATAGATTAGAAACGTTTTACGACATTGGCAAGTTGAGCGTGTTTCAAGGCACATGTCATGTGGTCAAAGTGGCCAATCACGGGGTACAACCAAAGTTGTCTTTTTAACTCTGGTCTGTTATTTATTTGACAGTGTTTGTGCCAAATTCCTCGTACCCTTACTCACCCGACGCCTCTTCTTCTGAGCTTTGTTTTATTAGACTGCCCCCTCCCCCAACTTTCAAAACGTCCAGGATGTATGCTTTCACCTGTGCATATGTCGTGTGGGTCATCCAGCAATGCAGATACTAAGTCCCCTAAATCTAAACGGTCCGAGGTGATTCAGATTAATCTGGTGCGACTAACGGGTACGTTCTCGATACAGTTAGGTCAATGTTCAAATATTACACAATATCATGAGGAATATGCTGGTTGATGGAGCTACTTAGGGTAAGTGGTATCTCCAAGATCTGCCAAGAAGCTGAAGGCTTATAGTTATAATTGTACAAGAATTTAGTTCGCTGATGGAACTCGGCAATCTATGAAAACATGTTCTGAATAACATTGCCTTTGGTTGTATGTGCAATCTCTTATTATGCAAAAAAGTCCTCCGAAGACTTGTAGTTGCTCCGAGCTAGAGATGCCTTTTCGCTGGTAGTAGTCCTGCTGGCAAGCGCTAGGCGGTATGTTATTTTCGTTTCTGTCGCCTTCATATCATGTCGGAGAAAGCTAGTATTTGACGAGTCTGCCTTCAATTTACTGAGAAATAGTTCTTTATCGTCCACATGCCTGGAATAGACGTTCTATCTACATAGAGCACCACATCTTGAATCCAAAGCATCTGTAGTGATAAAGTATAATTTTCGGAATGATATGTGGCTCCGCGTCACCCTATCATGTAATGATGTAGGTACTTAGTACCTATCTGCCAACAACAACCGATTGAGGTGTATGTCGTGGTCGTTGCGTGTCGAGCCACCTTAAGTGCGTAGTAACGCGATTAGCGGTTGTCAGGTCTGCGTTGCGCTATGGCGAACCCAAAGTTGGAAAAGTTCAGTTTACCCGGGCGATTTAGGAGCCGTTAAAGGGTTTGATACATCTTTGTTGCAAGGTCGAGGTCTTGTAACTTGATAAGGTTAACTTGTTTGTGAGTAAGCAAGGTCATTGTTTTTTCTATAGTTAATACAATGTATATTTTAAATCTTTTAAAATCGATACTGAGGTAGTTTCCAGCCCCAAATTTTCCTCATATCTCATGGATTCCGTAGCTTGGAAGAATAACCTGTACTGGTCTAGGTGCAGCCTGAAGTCATAAGCTACATTTGATTCAAGAGTCTCACTTGGTGCATAAATCAATAAATAAAGTGTCTTACTGGTCTAGGTGAGTCCTGGCTTCCGCAACCTGAAGTCATAAGCTATATTTGGTTCAGGAGACTCACTTGGTGCATAAATCAATAAATAAAGTGTCTTATAGCTTCCGCAGCCTCCAGACAGCATGTCTCACGGCTTCCGCAGCCTCAAGACATAGCTTGTATTGGACCAAGTGCCTCACAGCTTCCGCAGCCTGAGACATAACTTGGTTAGGTCCTGAAGGACCAAAAAGGAAGTCGTCTAGGCAGACTAGCACTCGACAACCTTTTGCATGCAAGGTCTCCGTGACCTAGCATGTTCCTTATAAAAAGAAGTGAAATGTTGATGACCCAAGGGATGCATGTCATTTCGAGTAACTGACCTTGACAACTGACCTTGACAACTGATCTTGACTTTTGACCTTCATAACTGATCTTGACAATTGACTTTGATAACTGATCTTGACAATTGACTTTGAAAAGTGTCAAACTCTGTCATTCAATACTAAGATTGGAGGAACTCAACTGAATGTGAAATTGTTCAAAACGACCAGGTTTTAATGAATTTCGTTCAGGTTCCGAAGTCAAAAATTGATCGCTTATGCTTTTCTTCCGCAGAAAAAGCTTGCAAATAAACCACGGGCGTCTGTAACGCCGCGCCGGTTAAAGGTCGAAACGTTATTAGTTCCTTATGGTGCTCGATAATTTCCAACATTATTAACGATTGTTTTTGACTTTGAAAAATACTAAGTAACTTTTAGTAAATTCTTTTCGAAAAACAACTGAACTATCGTACTGATCACAACGCAATCTGAGCGACGATAATTTCAAAAAACAATTCACTCCACAGTAAAGTATAATCTCCAAAACGAAAATAAGGAGCAGCGGAAATTTCACGAAAGAAATCATTTCGCTGCCATCATTATATAAAACTATCTCACTAAAAAACTGAGCATCTGAATTTTAAGGTTGTTGTTATTCAGTGCCGTCAGGCCTTCGTGAGCCAAATCAAGAATGCCTTGTGAGTTTGATTATTATAATTCTCTCAAACCGGATAAGTGTTCATTAGAGCAGCTATGACTGTTTGATAGGTACCAAAATGCCATACTTCTATTGAGCCGACATAACGCATCCTTCAATTTTAGATTGTAGAACCCGACCGGGCTATCATATGATGCAAATTAAACAATGTTGCCTTGTATTGTAGGCGAGTAAAAGGCACTTATCTTTTTACGTCAGCAGGTCTAGAGAATTTAAAGAAATTGTAAGCAAAGTGGTGCAACCGTCGACGGTCTTTTGCTGATTGAACAGCGTTAAACGGTTTATATACAATAAACACCATTTGTTTTAAGTAAACAAAGATCGAAACTCAGTATTGGCATTATTGGCTAGCTCAGAAAACTCCATAAGAATTCATTGGTGCATGAAAATAACACAATTATATTTGAGGGTAGACTGACCTGATTGATTACTAACGTGTCGATCTGATGATCGCCCGTTACCTGTGGATTTGCTGCTGCTGCTGCTTGCTGCTGTCCCTGCTTGATGCTGCTGCTACAATCTCGTACGCTGGATCCTTCTCTGGTTCCGAGGTGCGTCAGTCGTGTGCCGATGACGCCATTTTTTTTCACAAAAACCGTATAAAAAGGTGTTAATTAAAAATAAACTTATTTTTTAATTTTGAGCAATCATTTATACGAACAACCGAGCTCAAAACGCGTTCATTTTATACGATTGAGTAGATATAAGCGGGTTTACGTCCGCTCGCGGCAAAAGTACACAACGCTATGAGCTACGAACATGGCGGCGAGCACCTCCCCGCCCTTGCCGGTGACAGTGGTGACATCTAGCGGACAGCAACCGGAAGTACGAGCTTGTCTATGGTTTGCGCCACAGACTACTAACATAAAGCTAAGTACACACTGCTTCTTCATAAACAATGCTGTATGTTTTCCGGAGGCACATCAATGTACGTTCCTAGTTGTCAATAAGTTCCACTTTCAACTGTCAGTAACTCGTATGGGAATGGCTGCACAAAGGAGTGATATATGAATGAAATGACCGTCGGATAGTAAGAAAGAGGCAGGAACATTTAAATAAGAGCACAGTTTAATGTGTTAAAACGAGACAACACTTTTTTGACGTTCTGTCGTTTTGGATGAATTATATCTGTGAATCACGTCTCGATCAGATGATCGACTACTCGTTTACTACTCGTTTTGGCAAAAATTGACCGCCGATCGTGTGAGTGGATACATAGAATGAATAGCCTAATAAGTAGAAAAGGTTTTTGAACCATTTATACAAAATCATAAATAAACTAACTTTCAATTCAAATGTTAGAAATTTAGAATATATTTTGTAGATACATTTTTTACACACAATAAATGCACAAATTATTTAAATTCCGTGAAGAGACACATGATACACACCGTAAAGAAAAGGACTTGAATAAAAAAGAAATTAAAAAGGCTATTACAAGGAAATAAAAAAAATTGCCCAAACAAGTACATATAATGAAATGCGTGCATACTATAATTATCACATTAATAATTTACAAAAAGACCCTAAATTATTTTGGAAAAATGTAAAAGAAAAAATATTAATAAACCAGAATAAGCAGATTTCCGTCCATGAATATTTTAGCAATGCAAATGAAATAAATGAACACTTTGAACATCCCTGGGTCCGCTGATGTGCCATTGTGCGCTTTTATAATTCTCAACGGCCCGGCACGGCACCGCCCGGCAGCCGTCCAACGGCACAACAGGGAAGTGAAATGTATGGAATCATATGGAGACGCTTTTATATTTCCTCAACGGCACCGGCAAACCGTGCCGGGCCGGCCAAATCCTACGCTGCCGTCGAACTTTTACGATGTAGTGCGTAGCTACTAGACATGTGCGCCGATGGTCATTTGACCGGCGGCGGCGTCTGGTGTCTAAATTGTCGGCGGCGGCGGCGTCATCGGCGTAATCGGCGTGGATGTTCAAAATAACTAGAATAAGAGACGTCTCTATCCATTTTAAACTTTTTATTTATTTATTATAATCAACACTATATGCCATACTTATTAGAGATCAAAAATAAATACTTTTTTCCGATTTTATATTATGACAAGAATTCTTTTTAATTCTATAATAAATATGAACTGACGACGGTCGCATCATTTCATCGAAGCTTGATTCTGAGGCAGATCGAGAGTTTGTATACGCAGTTATATTCTACACCTGATAATAGCAAGGCTAATGATCCGAGCGAGAGCTAAGCTTACCCGACAGTCCGACACTATACCTGTAGGAATTGTAGGTAGGGTATGTTATGGAGAGGGGTAGGTGCCACTAATAGGAAGGTCAAATCGAAGATCTTCCTCCGGGCTGGGTGGTATTAGCCCGGGGACCGCGGTCCAACCAATGATGGTTGGCAGTTGTATATATGCTGCGTCGCTGAGTAAACTTCGTCAGCGAGATGTAGGTTTCTCCATATATTCTCCATACTACGAGGTACTATTCCTTACTAATCTTTTTGTTTATTCGACACTAGCGTCATCTAGTAGCGCGGTGATTAATCTTATTGCAACCGTGTGTTGGTATGTGCGGCGGACATAGGTAGATGCCGCTACAATACCGAAGATATCTCGGACGTCAGCCTATACGAGATTAGTATGGCTCTCAAACAGCTGAAAAACAACAAGGCGACGGGTGACGATGGAATCACTACAGAACTTTTGAGAGCGGGCGGTAAACTGATACTCAAAATCCTCCAGAAGCTTTTCAATTCTGTCATCATCGAGGGCAGAACGCCGAAGACATGGAACATAAGTAAGGTGATTCTGTTCCTAAAAGTTGGGACCTGGGCAGTGCTGCAGCCTCTCCAGATGTGCCAAGTGGACTACAGGTATATCGAGGTATTGAGTTATATGAAAATGCCACCATGCCGGTCCCAATTCAGAATGAGAGCACAAATCCCATCCAACTGTAGCGAGATGTGACACAGGTAGGTAGACATTATTTCTCCAAAACTGTTCCCAGTCACATTGGAGGACATTTTTAAGCTCTTGGATTAGAAAGGACTTGGTATCTATATTAATAACCAGTGTCTAATACAACTTCATTTTGCCGATGATATAGTTTTTATGGCTGAGATCATGGAAGATCTGATCACATACACAATGCTCAAAGATCTCCGTAGTGCCCCAAAGAGTGGGGTTTAGAATCAACATGGTTAAGACAAAAATCATGTCGACCGCCCATGCTGTACCCACTCCAGCTCATGTTGGGAACACTACACTCGAAGTTGTTGACCATTACGTATACTTAAGACAGAAAGTCCAGTTAGGCAAGTCCAAGTTCAAGAAAGAGATCTCTCGTCGAATCCAACTAGCATTCGGGCCAAATCTTCACGTCCAACTTACCTCAGTGACTCAAGACAAAAATCTATGACCAGTATGTGTTGCTAGTGATGACTTAAGGCAGTGAAACGTGATCGCTAACTATGGGTCTCATAAGATGGTTCACCCAGCGTGCAGTGGAAAGAGCCATGCTTGGCATTTTTCCCTGTGTGTTCGAATCAGAAATATGGAGATCCGTAGAAGAACTAAATAACCGACATCGCTCGGAGGATTGCTCGGCTGAAATGGCAATGGGTGGGCGGGACACATAGCGAGAAGAACCGATAGCCGTCGTAGCGGAAAAATTTTAGATTGGCGACCGCGGACTGGATGATGCTCCATGGGTAGGCCGACGAGAGAGTGAAGGTCGCGGGAAGTCGTTGAATGCGGGCAGCTCAGGCCCGATCGTTGTGGAGATCATTGTGTTGGGGGAGGCCTATAATCAGCAGTGGGTGTCGTACGGCTCATATGATAATGTTGACTAGATCGGTGTAGATATGAGCGCCGATGGGTAAAAGGTCGGTGGCGGCGCGCCGACTTTTTTGGGTCGGCGGCGGCGGCGCCGTCGGCGGCGTGACCTTTAAATGGTTTTTTTAATTTATTGACAAGAAATAATAAAAAGACATAGTTTATCAATCAGAAATACTTGTTTTTATTAGAATTCAGAAAACGTACATCATATATCAGCCGTACGACACCCACTGCTGGGTATAAGCCTTCCCCAAGGATCTCCACGATGATCCTTAAGACCAAGCAGGAGCTTGGTCTTAAGGATGACGCATCCAGCGGGTTCCCGTGACCTTCACTAGATCATCGGTCCACCTTGTCAGGGGCCTATCCACGAAGCCGAGTCCGGTACGCGGTCGCCATTCCAGTATTGATAATAGGAAGATCATCAGCAACGATAATATTTTTTGTAGTAAGCTGAAAAGCCTCGAGCATAGACGCGGTTGAAGGTTATTGGTTGTTTATCGGCTACATTTTGGCGAGTGTGCAATAGAATTGCACAACTTATTTCCGCCATCTCCCTTCTTCCATAATGGCTCCGCCAAATACCAGCTCCAGACGCTTGAATCCATTGAGAGGAGGGCCATGAAGATCATCAGCAACGATACTCTTTTTTGTAGTAAGCTGAAAAGCCTCGAGCATAGACGCGGTTGAAGGTTATTGGTTGTTTATCGACTACATTTCGGCGAGTGTGCAATAGAATTGCACAACCTAATTCCGCCATCTCCCTTCTTCCATCATGGCTCCGCCAAATACCAGCTCCAGACGCTAGAATCCATTGAGAGGAGGGCCATGAAGATCATCAGCAACGATAGTCTTTTTTGTAGTAAGCTGAAAAGCCTCGAGCATAGACGCGGTTGAAGGTTATTGTTTTTATATCGGATATATTTCGACGAGTGTGCAATAGAATTGGACAACCTAATTCCGCCAGCTCCCTTCTTCCATCATGGCTCCGCCAAATACCAGCTCCAGACGCTTGAATCCATTGAGAGGAGGGCCATGAAGATCATCAGCAACGATAGTCTTTTTTGTAGTAAGCTGAAAAGCCTCGAGCATAGACGCGGTTGAAGGTTATTGGTTTTTTATCGGATACATTTCGACGAGTGGGCAATAGAATTGCACAACCTAATTCCGCCATCTCCCTTCTTCCATCATGGCTCCGCCAAATACCAGCTCCAGACGCTTGAATCCATAGAGAGGAGGGCCATGACGATTATCAGCAACGATAGTCTTTTTTGTAGTAAGCTGAAAAGCCTCGAGCATAGACGCGGTTGAAGGTTATTGGTTTTTTATCGGATACATTTCAACGAGTGTGCAATAGAATTGCACAACCTAATTCCGCCAGCTCCCTTCTTCCGTCATGGCTCCGCCAAATACCAGCTCCAGACGCTTGAATTCATTGAGAGGAGGGCCATGAAGATCGTCAGCAACGATAGTCTTTTTTGTAGTAAGCTGAAAAGCCTCGAGCATAGACGCGGTTGAAGGTTATTGGTTGTTTATCGGACACATTTCGGCGAGTGTGCAATAGAATTGTACAACCTAATTCCGCCATCTCCCTTCTTCCATCAGACAACCAGATGTATGAATCAGCGCCACCGTATTTTGGTGGATATGCCAGACTCGCAGTAAGCGTTTTGCTTCAAATTTTATCATCCGTACCGCTAGAGAGTGGAACTCCATGCCTGAGTCTGTGTTTCCCGATAGGTAAAATCTGGAGACCTTCGAGTCGCAAGTGAATAGGTATCTTCTAGGCAAGCGCGTTCCATCGTGAACCGCATAATCGCTTACCATCAAGCGTGATAGCAGGCAAGCGCTTGCTAATCTATCATAGAAAAAGTGTTCCCAACATGAACTGGAGTGGGTGTACAACATGGGCATTCGACATGATTTTCTTCTTATCCATGTTCATTCTAAGACCCACTCTTTGGGAGGCACTACGGAGATCTTCGAGCATTGTGTTCAGGTCTTTCATGGTCTCAGCCATAAGAACTATATCATCGGCAAAACGACGGTGTGTTAGGTACTGGCCATTGACGTTGATACCGAGTCCTTTCCAGTCCAAGAACTTAAACACCTCGCTGCAGTTGGATGGGGTTTGTGCTCTGGTTCTGTACTCAGACCGACATGGTGGCATTTTCGTATAAGTATCTTAACACCTCGATATACACAGGTATATTTTCGTATAAGTATCTTAACACCTCGATATACACAGGTATATCGAAGTGTGTGTATATCGAAGTGTTAAGATACTTATACGAAAATGCCACCATGTCGGTCTGAGTACAGAACCAGAGCACAAACCCCATCCAACTGCAGCGAGGTGTTTAAGTTCTTGGACTGGAAAGGACTACAGAGTCCACTTTGCACATCTGAAAAGTCTGCAGCACCGCCCAGGTCTCTATCGAATGGCTTTCTCATAGTCCATAAACGCCAAGTAACAGTTCCAACAATTATGAAAGCGAAGAAACGGTAATTTTATCTAGTTTTGTTTTAAAAACGTCCACAATTTGTTCATCTAATGACAATGACGACGAAGACGTGGCCATTTTGATACAAACGTGTCACGCGTTAGAACTCGTTTTCATGGTAGGATAGATCCTACCATGAAAACGAGCTCGTTTACACTGATTCATTAAATATTTTCTCTCACTCGGCGCGCCGTTGCCTTTACGCGGCGGCGGCGGCGCGGTAGAATTGGCGGCGGCGGCGGCGCGCCGGCGCGGCGCTCATATCTAGATCGGTGCAATTATAGAACCAAAATTTCAATACCAAAATAACCTCTTTTATGGCAACAATCAAACTAGTACAAAAAAGAGAGAAAAGGAATAAAGTTTTATGAGCAAGACGCAAGTTATTTTAGCTTTTGTACTTGCTTCTTACACATGTTACACTTGAATTTTGACGCCGATGAAAAATCCAGCGGTGGCGGCGTGGCCAAAATGACCGGCGGCGTGCGCCACGCCGATCGGCGCACACGTCTAGTAGCTACAAGGATTCATATGTGTGAGTGTGAGTCCAGAGCAAAGAATATACAGCGTGTATAAAGGGCACAACCAGTATATTAGCGTAATATCGTTAATGTGTTGTTGTTGGTATGCCATGTACCTTTGTATGATTGTGGAAACAAACAACATCAAAATCAACAAATAGGTAATATTCCGACAAACAGTTATTTCGATACTGATCGGAAAGATATCTAGGTACTTACAGCGGTGGAAACACCGTTAATAGGGGCTTACCAAAGTTAAATATTGTTACCTATCTCAACAAATAATTACCTAGATATTACTTAAGTAGGTAGTTACCTACTTAATTAAATAATGTGTTGTGTAGATGCCTACCTATCTTGGTAAGTAGGTACATAATGAAAACCAGCTACATATAATATATTCTTTGATTTTTAAAAGATTTATTTATCATTTAAGTAAGTACCTACTACCTACCTACATTGTAATATAATCATTAAACAACGTGTAACAAAAAGGGGGTATCAACCCGAGAGGAGGTCAATGTACTCGTGAAACTTCCAACAGAAAAAAAAAATTTTTTTAATGTCCCTCCCTATATAAAATGTTGGCGGCAAATTCAAATTTTCTATGGAGAGTCCAAAATTGTATTTTCGATTTGAAATCTTTTTCTGTTGGAAGTGTTCAGATTCACGAGTACATTGACTTCCTTTCGAGTTGATACCTCCTTTCTGTTACACGATGTATAATTGGTAAACTATTATTTTATGAAATAATTATAAAGATAACAAATATCTAGAGAGAGAAGGTCAACTTTTATTCTTTATATTATTCTAAAGTAAAAAGTAGGTACCACGACACTACTGTACAATGTACAAATAGTAACTTCTTCGCTATGAGTGTTCTGTGTTGAACATCCAACGGCCGGCAACGGCAGAAATTATAAAAGCGTCTTTCGGCGTCGCCGCTGCCGTGCCGAGCCGTGCCGTGCCGGGCCGTGCCGTGCCGGGCCGTCGAGAATTATAAAAGCGCACATTGTCTGGATTAACTTTCTTTTAACATCACAGACATCACTATGTCTGTGATGTTCAAAGAAAGTTAAATAAAGTTAAAGAAAGGACGCATCACTATGCGTCCTTCTCTTTGACTACAATAAATGAAAATGATATTGCCAAGTATAATGTTATCCATTAAGAGTAATTCTACCGGAGTTGATGGCATAGACAAAGATATGATACTTTTGACACTTCCTCGAACTTTGCCTATAATTACTGGTCTGATCAATGGATCTATTTTGAACGGTATAGTCCCTAGTTTATGGTGTGCTACTTTAATTACTCCCGTACCTAAAGTCGACACTCCTACAAACCTTAAAGACTTGAGGCCAATTAGTATTTTGCCATTTTTATCTAAGGTATTGGAGAAGGCTGTTCACCATCAACTGAATGACTTTGTTGCGGAAAATAATTTATTGCCACTGCACCAATCAGGTTTTCGTAAAGGTATGGATACTGAATCCGCGCTGCTGGATGTGGTGGATAACATTCTTGTAGAGCAAGATGCTGGAAACAGCACTTGTTTGGCACTCCTTGACTTTTCTTTTTGTGTTGTATAGTGCGGATATTGCTAAAGTTATAACAAACTGCAGATATCATCTGTATGCAGATGATGTACAGTTATATTTTTCATCTCATCCTTCAAAGTTCAGTGAAGCTGTAGTAAAATTTAATACTGATCTTGACAATATTGCGCGGTGGGCTGACAGAAACGCATTGGCTCTTAATCCACTAAAATCTAAAATATGATTCTGGGTTCTAAGTGGCAGCTTTCGAAAATTGATCGCAACTGCTTAAATATATCTATTCGAGATGAACCGATTGAACGTGTCAATGAAGCAAGGGACCTTGGTATAATACTTGATAGCAATCTACGCTTTGAGACGCACGTAGCTAATTTGGTGCGATCTTGCTTCTATCGCTTAAAATTGCTTTACAAGATTCGTCATCTACTTAGTGAACGGGTTCATATAACTTTGTGCGAGTCATTAATACTCTCCAAACTCAATTATGGTGATCTTGTATATGGACCACGTTTGTTATCTAGTACTCAGAGGCAGTTGCAGCGAGTGCAAAACGCTTGTTGCCGTTTCTGTTTCGACATACCGCCGCATAGTCACGTTACTCCCTACTTAAATAGGCACTCCATTCTTAAAGTTAGTTTTCGTCGACATATACGTCTTGCTGGGTTATTATTTGACATCATAAAATATAATGAGCCCAAGTATCTTTTCTCTAAGTTAAATTTTATGCAGGGTCGTGGTGGTAGCAGTATAAGACCGAGGCACATAGTGTTATCTACTCAACAGCACTGTACGGTAGCTTTTACTGGCAGTTTTCGATACCAAGCCACAAAATGTTGGAACAACATTCCACCCACATAAGGCGTATGTGTAAGACCTCTCTCATAAAGTATCTTAAACTAGAATTTTTGGAAAAACAGAAATTAGGATTAGTGAATGTTTATTAGCTTGGTATCGTAACTATATGATTTATTTATATTGGCCCCTTGGTATGTTAGCCGAAACTGATATTAATTGCTTAAGCTTGTCACTGGTATTCTAATATTTACCTACCTGAAAATGTTTTTTAATTACCCTTGTTGTACAGTACGAGGCATGTAACTTGAAATCGGGTGGGGATTGCGCGGAACGCGTATTTTGGGTATGCGTAGCGGTGAGGGGCGCGGGCGGCGGGAGAGGGGCGCGCGCTATTGGTCGCTCACAAGAGCACATGCGCGAACTGATCCCTACTCCGTCGAAAAAATTTCAAGTTACGTGCCGCGCACTATACCTACTGCTTATTTATTATTTACTGTGCTGCATGAATTACCCACTTATATATATTATCGATATATATATTTATATATTATATATTTATATATATTTTAATGTGTGTATGTATTGAAGTACACTCTTTTGCTTTGTGTTGTTGCTTGCGACCAAACGATACAGGGACTCGGCTGAAAATCAGTGTCTGGTTCCTCGGAACTATCAACACTGAGTTGAGTTCCTTTTCTGTCTGCCGCTGCTGCACACTCCGGTACGGTACTATCTTGGACAATCTGTAGTTTTAAGTTACCTAATTTTTTTGTATTGCCTCAAGTGTTCTTGATATTGTTGTTGTGTGTTGTAGTGGTTGCTGAATAAATCTTATCTTATCTTACAAATATGTTTAATGAGCGAGAATTTATGGACGCTTATTGAAAATATTCCCAGTCTGCCAAAAGTGCCCAGCATTTATTCCATCACTCCATAGAGTATATTTTAACCGGATGGAAAGTAAAATATTGAACACTATAAAAATTGTTTAAAAAAACAAAAACCGACTTCAAAAAACCTACCCCTAAAAAGCAAGAAATAATATTCGTAATAATAAAACACGTCTATTGAAGTCGGGTGGGGCTGGAGTACAAATCCCTTTTTTTATTCTAAAAGCCCCACCCGACTTCAATAGACGTGTTTTATTATTACGAATATTATTTCTTGCTTTTTAGGGGTAGGTTTTTTGAAGTCGGTTTTTGTTTTTTTAAACAATTTTTTATTTTTTGATTTTTAGTGTAGGTACCTTTTGTATTAGGTAATGTAGGTATATTATTTAGGTAGAAAAATCGGCTCAGACAAACGTGAGTTAATCGCGGAGAAACATACATACATGCGGGTCAAACTGAGAACCTCCTTTTTTAAGTCGGTTAAAGAACTACACTTAAGATATCCCTTTTCCAACAAAAAAATAATTATCTTATTCAGTTCATAAACAAAGAAGTTATACGACTGATCATCGAGGTAGTTCACACAAAATCATACTATTTTCGTGCTTTTTTTCAAGATTACTAGAAAAGTACTGAACCGATTTCAAAATTTTAAAAAATGGGACCAACTTGGGAGTTTACCTAATGTAATAACGTTTAAATCATTTCAATCGGTCCAGCCGTCTTCGAGTAATCGGTGTACATACAAAAAACAAAAAAAAAAAAAAAAAACGGGTCGAATTGAGTACCTCCCTCCTTTTGAAGTCGGTAATTAACACCCGACCCGATTGCACTAAACTTAAGGATCGCCCAAGTCTTTTCCTAACTACAACACGACCAAATTAAAACACACCCAATTGCACTAAACTTAAGGATCGCCTAAGTCTGTTCCTAAATACAACACGACCAAATTAAAACGGTGACAAACTTAGCGGTCATGTAGCTGTCATTCGCCTACTTAACTTGGTCGAGTTGTAGTTAAGAAAAGACTTAGGCGATTTTTAAGTTTAGTGCAATTGGGTGACAGTGTTATAAATTTAGCCATCATGTAGTTGTCATTCGCCTAGTTGTCTTGGTCGAGTTGTAGATAAGAAAAGACTTAGACGATTCTTAAGTTTAGAGCGTTCACACATAAGTTACTTTTAACACTCTCACTGCCACCCATATCATAGAATTTTTCAGTGCAGCAGGCCGTGCGGAATGCCGGCGGCCGCAACTTTGCTTACCCGTGCAGGCCGCGGTCAAAAATCTCAAACGAGTTTAGCAGGCCATACGGGCTGGCGGGCTTACTGTTAATTTTTACTAGCAGGCCGTGCGGTCCGCTACGACCTCGCGATTTCATATTAATTTTTTAGCGCGTGGCCTGCTGTAACAGAAAAGTTAAGCTTACGGATGCAAAATTTACTTTGTTACCTACAATTTAAAAAAAAATGTAGCTGTATCTTTAAATTTATAGGATTACTAGGGGTTTAAATTTACAATGGCGGTATGGAAATTGGAAAAGCATTCGGGGTCAACTTGAACCATCCGATAAGGGTATTTTCCAGTTAGAATATGGCATACTCTGAAGTCTTGCGCCTTCTGACGAATGTTGATGTTGGCGTTTTTTTGTAGGTAATTCTTCGCTTTATTCAGACGAACTTGCATCAGAATAAGTACCTCTCCGATTCTTTCGACGGCTGGTAGTCCGACATCATGGTAAAAACTTCATAAGTTACGAAATGCACAAGGAAGCAGTGTAGTTCCTCATAAACCGCACGAAAATGTGAGCCGTGCGTGCAGCCGGCAGGCTAATGATTGATTTGTGGCGTGCCAGACTCGTTAATATATTAAGTAATAACGGAAATTTTGTTAGATTTTGATGCAAAAGAT
Source organism: Agriphila geniculea (assembly GCA_943789525.1). Lineage (NCBI taxonomy): Eukaryota > Metazoa > Arthropoda > Insecta > Lepidoptera > Crambidae > Agriphila > Agriphila geniculea. The sequence continues at coordinate 14,707,978 of OX038893.1, forward strand.
GCGGTATGCCGGCGGCCCGTACGGCCTGCTGATCTCGTTTAGGATAACTTAAAGTTGGCGTGCAGTACTCGAAAAGATACGTCCCGCCGGCGGACCGTATGGCAGTGAGTGTTAATGGATAAAATGCATTCTATGGCGATCGATGACTCAAAGATTTGTCTGCTAGAATGCACCAATTGACAGCTTGCTACAAATTACTTAGTAATCTGTGTCTGTGACATGACATTGACATTTGCGTTGTTTGGTTTAGACATGGGTTGTAACAGGGCAAATTGCCTACCTGTTACAACTGTTCCTGTTACACTAAAATAACAATTCCAACATCCTGTTACAAAAATAACAGTCGTAACAATTTGCTTCCATTGGTTCCTCCTGTTCCGTCCGTGGAACAAGCGCTTCTTTATTCTAACCTTAGGACTACTAACATAAAGAAAAGAGACGAAGCTTGTTATTTTTATCTATTATGATCATAAACTGTTATTTTTTTCTGTTAAGCAAGACTAAACTTTATTACAATTACGTAAAATCTAATATTATCAAAAATGATTTCCATTACGGCAGTTACGGCACACATGCGACATCTTGTTTGTATTGGGTGAACCATCATATCACCTAATGAAGTTGCTTGCTGTATTACTTTCATTAAGCTTTTTACTGAAATTGCGATAGATGGCAGTAATTATCATAAATTTGCTAAATAAGTTCAAATAATAAAAATAAAAATAGATTGTTGTTAAAAACAGGTGCAAGCGATTTTCGAGCATATTGAAGTTTGAAAGTCAGTAAAGTCGAATATCGCTTACACCCGTTTTTTAACTAATGATCACTAGTCAAATGTTTTCCTACCTTTCTCTACATTATTTTGTTCTTCCGGTCATTGCCTGTGCCCCAGCAGTGAATACCAGGTGAACTAAGTCTACTGAAAGAAAATTTTCAAGGAAATTTTTACTGCAAAAAACCCCCAATCTGGGAACCATGATCTTTTCCTTAACTCCCTGGCAGCACTAGATGTCCGATTTCCTAACCCGCATATCCTAATTTGCTTATAAATGCATCCATTCCACGTATATAATAAAGTGCTTAAACATCCTTAAAATCTCAATAAAATTAAAATAGTTTTATTTAATTCAGCCTGTTTACCTACCTTATAACATAACATTAGCAAAACAGCCAAACTCTATTGCCACAAAAAACAAAAAAGGCCATAAACAAACACAGGAACAGATAACACGACTAATTTACAAAGTCGAATGTATTTTTGATATGGTCGGTTTATATAACAGATAAAAATAACAAGCTTTGTCTCTTTTCTTTTCATATGTTAGAGTAAGAAAGCGCTTGTTCCACGTAACAGGCGGAACAATGGCAACAGGTTGTTACTCTGATAACAGCGTGGTACAGGGAACAGTGAAGACGGCGAGAACAGTCTGTTTCGCCTGTTCCTTTGAACAACAGTTATTTCATAGCGCTCGTAACAGGGCGAAACAGTTACATTTAATTATCTGTTATTTTTAACTGTTACAATAAATACGCCTCACGTCTAGTTTGGTTGGAGACGAATTTGTTTGATCGGTGCGGTTTTGGAAAACATAAAAACACCATTTCTTTAAATTATTTCGGCGATAACAATTTTGCACATTCTTTACAATGGCTGTAAGTATCATATAAATCTGATATTGTTCTTATATACATTGTACTTTACTTAAAACCGCGCAATTTCGGGACATAACCTCAAAAGTTTATCATTTTTGGTGTTACACGTTTTTATTCATAGTTTACGGTCATTACACAACTGCCCAATAAACAGTCAGTGTTATTTCTAGTCGATAGCAGCAGCCCAAGTGCAAGAAGTCCGCTCTATAACCCGAATAGAGCGTATTGGCGCTCATTCTCACATCCGAGGTTTAGGCCTCGACGATGCTCTCGAGCCGAGGGCCGTGTCGCAAGGCATGGTGGGACAGAAGCAGGCCAGGAAAGCCGCTGGAGTCATCCTGCAGATGATTCGAGAAGGTTGGTTTCTGTTGCTATGGTAACGAGTTAAATAATTATATTGTTGTGATCATGATCAGGGGCCATACCGGCTAACGCATCGAACTTTGAAAAGTCTGCCGTCTTTCAAATTAAAACACATATATCGAGCCCCAATCGGACCAAAATCGCGAACCCCAATTCATGATGTCACATGAATATCAATCAATAACTTCCAAATAACTTCGACAAATAGTACAATATGAAATTCCTTAAAAGTCTGTTCATCCTTACTTGTCTTATTTAGTAAACAGTTTTTGACAGTTGTCATACGTCTTTTAAACTTAAATCGTTATTTTAAAATATGTTAGCAAGTTTATGAAATTATTGTTAATTTATTAACAATTTATTTCGTAATCTGTGTGTGGAAAACCATTTGTTGTATTTTATAAATGATTATTTCAATAAAGAGTTGGGTGAAGATTGTTTACCACATAGACAAGTAAGGATGGACAAACTTTACTTTGATTTCTCTGTTTTAAGTCGAACCTTGGCAGACCCGCTGAAGTTTGAAAAGTTTGCCGGTTGCTTCCTATGTTTGCTTGTTTTATGTTTAGTTTTATGTTTATGTTTGGTCAGTTTCCCCGGGGAAATAGGGGACCGGTTTCGACATAAACAAATATTTTTTAAATAATTATTTTTAATTACACTTAATATTTGATAGTATTTTCAAAGTAATTTGGCTATTGAGGTCTGATGTATCAGTTAATTTTGGAAAAAGGATCTCTTGCCCAAAATAGTTTGGGAATCCCTGTTCTATTGTATACAGGGTTGCCAGATGCCTGGTATTTTATGGGTTACCCCGTTTTTAGGCTAAGATAATACAGAAACCCATAATTGCGAAAGTAAAATAAAAGGGGTAAAAGAATCTGTGGTCTAATTGTCTTCACAAAAACAGCTTGTTTAATTGTCTCCTGTAAAAACATCTAAAACATGTATTTTTTATGCTGGTAACCCTTAAAACAAGTGGTAGGTGGCAACCCTTACTGTATAGCTCCTATTCTTTATCATTAAAAGGATATTAAATGCAGTGCTTAAATAAAACAATTGCACAAAATAACAAACAAAATGACGAAGTAAATAAATATTGAGAGAAATTTGGTTTACCTTTAAATACAGTTAATTTATTGTATTGCAGGCAAGATTGCAGGTCGAGCGGTGTTATTGGCTGGGCAGCCCGGCACGGGGAAGACTGCGATAGCCATGGGGCTGGCACAGGCTTTGGGGCCGGACACTCCGTTCACTAGCATGGCTGGTAAGTATTACTTTGAAAATTTGAATGATAAAACCACAGAAATAGAATGTCAAAGAACAACAAAGTCAATAACCAGGTGATCCGAAAACGAATGCATACATTTTTTATGGGATACATAAAATATGACTTAGATTCATAAAATATGACTATATATGGCTAAGGAAATTAATAAACTATGTTCCATACTGTTTACTTCGTCGATAAACGAATAAATTTAGCGAAATTTGGTTTTAAAGAAATGTGTGGCAATATCTTATTTACCTGTGAAAAGTGTGATTACTTGGATTGTTTCTTTTTGTCACATCACAATTACTTAGAGCACAAGACACCATGGCTCCACGATACCTTTATTTTAAATTCTAATTAAGATTAACAAATATTTTAAACAAACTGTGATTGATTATTTGCTAGGCGGGACTCTAGGGGCTCTTACTGTAAAAAATGTTGGCACATGTCACTTGCTCCTTTGTCTCTTTTTTACAGAGACCGTGTCCGTATGATGTTAACTTTCCACGCTTTATTGGTCTTCTTGAGCGCAGCGAAAATTTTCTATGTCTATGGATAAAACTAAAACTGTTACCACGAATATACAGGGTTATTTGTAAAACACCAACAACATTGCAGGAGTAGATTACTAACATCATAAACAACAACATTTGTTTCACGAGTTTTCCGGAAACAGACAAAAAAAAGGACTTTCCATACAAAATGTCCGAACAGCTGATCGAGTTTTGTACGAAAAGTCAATTTTTTTGTCTGTTTTCGGAAAAGTCGTAGAACAAATGTTGTTGTTTATGATGTTAGTACTCTACTCCTATAAGGTTGTTGGTGTTTCAAATAACCCTGTATAATACTTACATAGTACTAAACATACAGTAGCCCATCCGCGCGACAGGGTTGCCACCCGTCCCGATTTTGCCGGGACAGTCCCGATTTCGATGAAATTGTCCCGCGTCCCGACGATCTATCAGTTGATTTTTGATGAGAACACGCTAAATGCCTTATTTTGCTTTGTATCTAGTTGTTAAGTATACCGCCTTCGATGTTGAGCGAGTATGAAATGAAATGAGCGCTTAAATGATCTAATGTCAGAAATCGTTGCTCTGTAGATTTAATGAAAGCTAGCTGAATGGGGAATGTCTGATAAAAATCAAATTAGCTGAATATTTTTTTATAGGTAGGAATAAGCTCCCTTAGTAATAGAAAAAAGTTTCAGAATTTTTGGTTGCGTAAAAAATCTTTAAAAAATGAAAGTCTCTTCAACTTCACAAATGTACGAAAGTAACAGCAGAATGGAATTTATACCTTTGCCACCACCTGCCACAACCACAACAAGTATTAAGAAAAAAAAGTTTTGACATTTCTTTTTTTTAATACCGTGTTGTGGCATGGAAATAGTACTATAAACCGGAATGAGCGCTTCGCCCCAAAACGAGCCGACAGAGAGGTCAAGTAGATGTATGTGTCCTTTTCTTCATTAGGGTGACCAAACCGTATGGTTGGCCGGAGACATACATAATACTTTAAACTGTTTAATTTAAACTTAAATACCTAGGTAGTTCTTTATTTATAATTAACACTTTTTACCGCGTTTTTATTAGGTTGCTTGCTCTTTTGTTTGTTTGAGCACAAATTTTGCAAACGATTTTATACCAAATTCCCGATGAGCTAAAGACTTGAAACTTTGAACACAGGTCAGAAATGGAAGGAAATGCAATATTACAGTGTCATTGAGGTGATCTGATAATGGGGCATTCCACGCTAACTGTCACCCGACTAGTAAAAATTAAAACTTAATTATCAAACTAAATTTCATGCCTACAACATAGTTATTTATCTGAACTTTGTAAAACAATATTTTTTTTTACCAAAATATACATTAATATTGTATTTTTCAATCAGGAGCAACACTAGTCAATTCGCAATGCTCTGTGGTAGATTTTTTCTTCAATTTGCAACACTGTTTTCGTCCATTTTGTTTGCTTTTTCGATCACTGTATATTACTATGCAATTAAACATTTTCTCAGGTGTTATTTACGCGAATCACTTTTTAAAACGGTAAGCCAGTTTCTATTTTATTTCCCTTTGAACAGCTATAAGTTTTGTGTCCCGACCGTCACTGAAAAACAGTAATTAGTTTGTCCTAAGCTCAAACTATAAAGGTAAGCTTTTAAAAAACCTTTGGAAAGTAAGAAGATGCGTTATACTTTTCTGTCCATTTATTTATTTAATGACTAGGACTACATTTGAATATTTTGTGTTGTCACAAAGTGGTGTCCCGACCGTCACAGATAAGCAGTACACGTTTTGACACAAAACTGAAAATGGCTAATGATGTCGTGTATAAAGGCATATAAAGGTGAAATGGTGAAATATTATGTGATTTTTTTTACGCTGTCCCGACCATCACAGTTTGTCCCGACGGTCACCATGCATTACTCACATTTAAATAATAAAATAAACTAGTTAGTAGTTTCTAGTATATGATTTAGTATTGTATAAACTATAAATTGATTAATATAGAGTTTATTGCATGAAACTCTTGATTAGGTGTACTACACATACACTTTTTCTTTAGAAATGGTCCCCCCAGAGCAAAAACGACGGTCTAGGGCAAAACAAATAGAAGATCGAGATAAAGATATGAAAATCTTATAAAAAGAAAAATAGCAAAGTCGTAGGAGGAGATTGAGAGCAAAAAAATATCTTATTTACTACGAATCTATAGAAAATATTGATGTTCTTGAAAATAATTAAGTTTTGAATTAAGTAGTAAGTTAGCAGCTAAGTAATTGTCCTTATTAATAGTAATCGATATAATTGTCCTTGGAAAACTAAAAATTTTGTTTAACAATAATAAAAACTTAGTCAAATTGAAATTTGTTTGTGTTACAATGTTACTCGTCCCGACCGTCACAAATCCTTGTCCCGACCGTCACAGTCTTTAAATATTTATGGGGAAAAATTGGCTAACCTTATCAACTTTAACTATTGTTTAGATTAAAGAATATCTATCTAGGCTAATATAAAAAAATATAATTAATTATTGAAGGTTGTAACTGATCTGAATTTTTAAAAAGAATGCACACACTTAGAGCAGGTAGGTAATTTGAAGTCCCGACCGTCACACTGATTCGAATTGTGATATCACATAGTTAAACATACTTTTTTAAAGTTCTATCTACTTTCCCTTATTATTGCTTGTATTTATTAACAACTTTACTTAAAATTCAGTGAAGTTTTGACATATCATTGAAAATATACCCAATAACGTCTCTGAAAATGAGTTACAATGTCCCGACCGTCACCGTGGAATGCCCCTAATGGAGCCGGAAGAACGCCACAGGAACTCTATGATGAATGAAACTATACAACCCCATCGTGTTTGGGCTTATTAGAATTGTCTTGACAAGTACTCTGACGGGAGACGAGGTTCAGGGTCGGATGATGAAGTCTGGATTCCATGCCATAGGAACTCAATATTGAAATCACGCAACCCCATCGAGTTTGGGCTCGTTTGAATCGTCTTGACGAGTGCTCTGTTGGGTAATAGTATCCAAGAGTCTGATGATGGAGCCGGAAGAAGGCCACAGGAACTCTGCAATAAAACCATTCAACCCCATCGAGTTTGGACTCGTTTGAATGGTCTTGACGAGTACTCTGATAGGCGGTGGTATATTTTTAGTTTAGCTCGTTAACTAAAAAAAGAAAATTAATATTTATTTAAAAAAAATATTTTTTAAGAACAAATTATTTATCACGTTTTTATTAAGTTGCTTTTTTGTTTTTATTTTTTAAATATGGTAATTCAACCTATTAAAATCTAGTTTATTCAATTCAATTTAATTTCAAGTGTAAATAATTACGCAACTTTAAAGTTTATTCCAATTTTTAATAAAAATGCAATGTGCGTGAACTTCGGAAAAACAAATAAATGTTGGAAAAACAAGTAAATGTTGGGAAAACAAGTAAAAGTAGGAAAACGTTGCCTAGTGATCTGTAGTTAAAAAAAGATGGAAACTTAATTGACGTTTGAAATTCGATTGCTTTTTCCCATAATTATACTTGTACATTTACTTTGCTGTTTCATTAAAAACTGTTATTTTGGTAAAGATGTACATAAGGTCTAAAATACTTGCACCAATTTCTTGACTTGTGAAATTAATAAAATGGGTGCAAAGATTTACGACGACACAATGTTAAAAATATAAAAAAAAACAAAATGGCGGCCAACTATATTGTTCGTGGGCCGATTTTATGAAACTCGATTTTGTTACTATTTTGATCAAAATATAACAAAGAAATGTTAAAAATATAAAAAAATATGGCAGCCAACTCTTTTATTTGTGGGCTGATTTGAATGAAACTCGGTTTTTAGTACTAATTTGACAAGAAAATAATAACACAATATGTATTGAAAAAATTAAAAAATTTAAGATGGCAGCTAACTTGTTCGTTTTTGGGCCGATTTCGATGAAACTCGGTTTTTGGTAATATTTTGACAAGAAAATAACAACGCAATTTTTTAAATACTAAAAATCTAAGATGGCGGCCAACTTTTTTGTTTTTTGGGCCGATTTCGATGAAACTCGGTTTTTGGTTATTATTAATTAGACAAGAAAATAACAACTCAATGTAAACTGAAGGAAAAATCAAAAACGATGAAATGGCTGCTAATTTGTTTTTGAAATCGGCCCAAAAACAAAAAAGTTGGCCACCATCTTGAATTTTGTAAGTTTTCAACATTGCGTTGTTATTTTCTTGTCAAAATAGTTCCAAAAACCAAGTTTTTATCAAAATCGGCCCAATAACAAAAAAGTTGGCCGCCATCTTGGATTTTTAGTTTTTTAAAAATTGCGTTGTTATTTACTTGTCAAAATAGTTCCTAAAACCGAGTTTCATCGAAATCGGCCCAAAATAAAAAGGTTGGCCGCCATCTTGAATTTTTTAAATTTTCAACATTGCGTTGTTATTTTCTTGTCAAAATCGTACCAAAAACCGAGTTTCATCGAAATCGGCCCAAAACAAAAAAGTTGGCCGCCATCTTGAATTTTTTAAATTTTCAACATTGCGTTGTTATTTTCTTGTCAAAATCGTACCAAAAACCAAGTTTCATCGAAATCGGCCCAAAAACAAAAAAAGTTGACCGCCATCTTGGATTTTTAGTTTTTTAAAAATTGCGTTGTTATTTTCTTGTCAAAATAGTTCCAAAAACCAAGTTTCATCGAAATCGGCCCAAAAACAAAAAAGTTGGCCGCCGTCTTGGATTTTAAAAATTTTCAACATTGCGTTGTTATTTTCTTGTAAAAATCGTACCAAAAACCAAGTTTCATCGAAATCGGCCAAAAACAAAAAAGTTGACCGCCATCTTGGATTTTTTAAATTTTCAACATTGCGTTGTTATTTTCTTGTCAAAATCGTACCAAAAACCAAGTTTCATCGAAATCGGCCCAAAAACAAAAAAGTTGACCACTATCTTAGATTTTTAGTTTTTTAAAAATTGCGTTGTTATTTTCTTGTCAAAATAGTTCCAAAAACCAAGTTTCATCGAAATCGGCCCAAAAACAAAAAAAGTTGGCCGCCGTCTTGGATTTTAAAAATTTTCAACATTGCGTTGTTATTTTCTTGTCAAAATCGTACCAAAAACCAAGTTTCATCGAAATCGGCCAAAAACAAAAAAGTTGACCGCCATCTTGGATTTTTAGTTTTTTAAAAATTGCGTTGTTATTTTCTTGTCAAAATAGTTCCTAAAACCGAGTTTCATCGAAATCGGCCCAAAACAAAAAAGTTGGCCGCCATCTTGAATTTTTTAAATTTTCAACATTGCGTTGTTATTTGCTTGTCAAAATCGTACCAAAAACCAAGTTTCATCGAAATCGGCCCAAAAACAAAAAAGTTGGCCGCCGTCTTGGATTTTAAAAATTTTCAACATTGCGTTGTTATTTTCTTGTCAAAATCGTACCAAAAACCAAGTTTCATCGAAATCGGCCAAAAACAAAAAAGTTGACCGCCATCTTGGATTTTTAGTTTTTTAAAAATTGCGTTGTTATTTTCTTGTCAAAATAGTTCCAAAAACCAAGTTTCATCGAAATCGGCCCAAAAACAAAAAAGTTGGCCGCCGTCTTGGATTTTTTAAATTTTCAACATTGCGTTGTTATTTTCTTGTCAAAATCGTACCAAAAACCAAGTTTCATCGAAATCGGCCCAAAAACAAAAAAGTTGACCACTATCTTAGATTTTTAGTTTTTTAAAAATTGCGTTGTTATTTTCTTGTCAAAATAGTTCCAAAAACCGAGTTTCATCGAAATCGGCCCAAAAACAAAAAAGATGGCCGCCATCTTGGATTTTTTAAATTTTCAACATTGCGTTGTTATTTTCATGTTGTAATAGTACCAAAAACCGAGTTTCATCGAAATAGGCGCACAAACATGAATTTGATTATTATTATTAATTATACCGTCTCGCCTGCGACCTCTAGCCATTTCAATAGAACAATTTCGTTTTTTTGGAAATCTGAAATGGTGCAGTATTTATGGTCACACTAGTTTTGTAAAGTAACATTTCCTATAGATTGAAATTCTTAAATTGAAATTCGGCGCCAAGGTCAAAATCGGAGTTGCCAAGATTGACACTTCTATTTATTACCACCTCACCGATGATAGCTGATTAGCATTATTTTAGATATTTAATTAAATCAAAAGAGTAAGTTCTGTTTTATATTACAATTATTATGTGTCATTCTAAATTAATATTTAAATAGTATATATTCGACTTCCTATTCCGAATCCTTAATTTTGATACACTACTTGATTGGTAACGTACATATTTTTAGTCCTACTATCGTGGTATTTATTGTTTAGTAATGGCAATTGTGCGAACGAGACACCGACCTCCACCTGGTGTTGTCTCATTCACACAGTAGTGCCTTCAGTCAATGTCGTCGATAGAATTTCAACTCTATGAGCAATGTAATAAAGTTGAATTTCTTTTAAACGATAGGTGAAAATTTTTGTAGAGTACTCACTCCCTGTTATAAACCTCCTTGTGTTATGGTTGTGGCAGGTGGTGGCAAAGGTATAAATTCCATTCTGCTGTTACTTTCGTACATTTATGAAGTCGAACCGTAACCACTGACATGATAAAATTTTTTTTTATTTAACTGGACTGGCTGTCTGTATGATTTGACAGCTAAGTTTTTGTGCCTATTTGAAACGCCACTAGCGTGCGTCTAAAGAACTAATTTTGACGTACAATATGAAAATAGTTGCCGTGATGGTCTCTCCAGACTTCAAACTTTAGTACCACGTACGCACGCTATGCTCACGCTACGTCCTACAGCGCCAAAATGCCGGAAATCAAATAGGCACAAAAACAGTTTGACATAAGCCTGTCCAGTGTAAATATATGCAGGTCAGTGGTCGTAACATATACATCACCATGATCCATCCAATATTGTATGGTCATATGGTATTAAAATAAATTGTTTTTACAGGTTCTGAAATATTCTCCCTGGAGATGAGCAAAACTGAAGCACTGACACAGGCCATCCGAAAATCCATTGGTATTAGAATCAAGTAAGCATAGTCCATTTTATGACTCGCTCATGGCGCAACTTGACAGACTGATCGTACTCAATCACGTTTGTTAAGCAACGCTCGGTCCGGTCAGGTTTCGGATGGGTGACCGTTAAAGTAGCATTACAACTGAACGCTTCAGTGCTTCGGAGGGCACGTTAAACCGTCGGTCCCGGCTGTTGTCATCTGATAACAGTTGTTAAGCCAAGTCAGAGGCCTTACAGGCGGCTTGATAAACTCTGACACCAGGCAGAGGTGGCCACTAATCCTTATTCGATAAGAAGAAGTCCATTTTATAACTAACTAGTTTTTGCCCGTGACTTCGTTCATGTGGACATTTTAGAAAATCTTTAGAATTCTTAAAATGCCGTAAAAAGTGTTCCTGTCCTTTTTAAGTCATATGTCAAACGAAAATCAGTAGAAACTAGCGATTCAAAAATAGGGCCCCAGAATTAAATAAATAAATAAATAAAAATAAAAATAGTTTTTATTTCCCAAAATACAAAATTTAGTTTGAGGTGAGACCGCCCCAGAAAGTAATGGAATACTTGTGTTGGGGGTGTCTCCTCGTAACCTTAGTGCCTGATTACAAGGTGGGAAAACTTAGACTACAAAGTAATGTGTGAGTGTGTGTGTGTGTGTGTGTGTGTGTGTGTGTGTGTGTGTGTGAATGTGTGTATAGTATCTAAGTATTATTTGATTATTTATATGCATAATTAAAACGGCATTATATGACTTCAATTTAATTATGAATGGTATTTTTAACTTATTCTTTCCAAAATTATTTCAGTTTCTTCATACTCAAGGGTCTTTAGCCACTCCGTCAAAAGTTTTTTGCATTTGTATGTCAACATTGGATAAATATTGTCTTCCATTCTACGATTTATAGTGTTATAGATGTGAATACTTTGACTAGGATATTGACGTCTGGCAAACGCTGTGCGAGTTGGAAGTGGATTAGCTACAATGTCATTTCTTCTTCTGGCTAGTCTAGTAGGATCAAAGGGTAAAGTTTTATGTAATAGAAGCGCTATGTTTAGAAGATACAGTTTTCTTACAGATAACAGATCACAGAGCCTATACAGATCTCCGGTAGGGTAACGATATGGTTTAAAATACATAATTTTTATGAGTGATCTTTGAACTCGTTCAAGTTCAAGTAATTTACATTTAGTGGCACCTCCCCACAGCGGAATGCAATATGTCAATACTGGTTGTACCAAGGATATGTATATCCTGTTTAGGAGTTCTTTATTTATGACGAAACGCAGCGATTTGAAGATCCATTTAAGCTTGCGGATTCTTTCAATAACCAGATCAATCTGTAAGTGCCATGACAGTCGCTGATCTATTATTATCCCCAGATACTTAGTATTTGTCACCTTCTGAACACAAGAGCAGTCACAATTTGTATTAGTTAGGAAATCTTTACACCCGTGTATATATAAATGGAAATCCTCAGATGGTTGGGTCTGTTGGCTGGGGGTGAAACAAATATAATTTGTTTTATTTAGATTAAGGGTTAGAAGATTGTTGTTGAGCCAGTTAAATACCTTAGCCAAACCTGATTCAGCCCTGGTTTTTACAGTTTCCCAAGAGCTGTCAGAAAATACCAGAGCAGTATCATCAGCGTAGCAGAAAACCTGCCCGCCAACGTTTCCCAGTTTACACAATTCGTTTATGTAAACTAAGAAAAGCGTCGGGCCAAGGACGCTACCCTGTGGTACTCCATACGTCACACTCTCTTCGTTGCTCTTGAAAGAGTCAATTTTAACCAATTGATTTCTTTCTGTGAGATAATTCTCAAACAAAGAAAGAGCAGTACCCCTTATACCAATTTCTTCAAGCCTCTGAACCAGAATAGGTACCGAAACGGTATCGAAGGCTTTTTTCAGGTCTAAGAAAACAGCGAGACATTTGCTACCTTTATCAACCTTCTCTACAATCAGTGTTATTAAGCTTTTAACTCCATCTTGCGTTGATAATCCTTTTCGAAAACCGTACTGTGAACTAGACAAAATATTGTGTTTCTTAAGATAAGATAGCAGTCTTTTATTTAGCAGCTTCTCTATTATTTTAGCAATACTACTTATAACGGAGATAGGCCGGTAGTTATTCATGTCCGTTTTATCTCCGGATTTAAAAACAGGTGTTATAATTGAACGCTTAAGAGCTTTTGGAAAAACGCCAGTATGAAAACATAGGTTAGCTAGTTTGGTAATAATCGGTACTATAAAATCTCTGCAGCTTTTCAGCAATTTGACAGATATTTCATCCCATCCGGAAGCACAGGCTGAGTCGAGACCCATAAGAATGTCATCAACTTCCTGGGGATCTGTGTCAAGTAGAACAAATGAGGATACTAGTGGATTAGTATTGACTAACAAGCGATACTGTTGGGAAAAATTAACGGTAATTTCATCTGCTAAGGTTTTACCAATACTCACAAAAAATAGATTAACACGATTAATTACATCTATTGGGTGAGCTGATTGAACAATTAGGTTATTACTAGGTGATTTAGGAGTTTTAAATTTAGTTATATCGTTAATTGTAGACCAAAGTTTTTTTGAATTTGAAGTTGATTCATAAATTCTCTTCTTATTATATCGGCGCTTTAACTTTTTAATTAAATTTATACAATAATTACGAAAACGTTTGAAAGTTATTTTTAACATCACATTTTGTGGTTCTAGCCTTAATTTCAGTTGCATTTTGTTACGTAACCTAATGCAGCGTAAAGCACCACTAGTCATCCAGGGCTTTAATAATCTGACACTGCTAGAAATTGATTTTATATATGTATTTTTGAGCAAATTAGACCTGATCAGACCTATGAGGGCATCAGCTAGAGTATTTGGGTCGCTATAGATACTAAAATACGAAATGTCAACCGTGGCTAGTGTCTTACAGACATTTCCATAGTCAATTATTGTCTTTACTTTCCGATTTGATGATTGATCAGGTAAATCGCTCGATAAACATAGCAGAACCATCGCATGGTCAGTTATTGAGGAGTTTAAAACTGCAACAAAAGCGGAGTTGCTATGTCTATCCAGTTTTAGATTTACATGGTCTATGCAACTGTTAAGCCTAGTCGGTAAATGATGGCCTGGGAGCAAGCCATGTGAAGTTAAAATATCTAGATAATTAAGTCTATTATTTTGCTCATAAGTTGATTCAGAGGGTTTTATAATAAGATTTATATTGATATCTCCAATAATGATTACATTCTTGTGAGAATCAATTCCATCTAAATGACACTCAAGCGAATTTAGGAAGTTATTGGCATTTACATTGGATGGTGAACGATAAATGCCCAAAATTGTCTGTTCACGAGTGACTATTTGTAGACCAGAAGCATCCCTTAGGTTCATTTCAGTAACCTGGACTTGATGACAATTCTTAATAAAAGCGACAACTCCATCATTCTGATTTAGAGTTTTAACAGTAAAATGAGCAGTATAGTTATCTATAGTTGGAATTTGTTTAATGGGGTTTAGTCTGCATTCAGTTAAAATCAAAATATCCGGGACAATTGGCAATTGTGACAGAGACAACTGTAAATCATCCAGGTTACTATAAATACTCCTTATATTTTGAGTCAAAACACTAAGTTTTGAGTTGCTGTCGGGTAAAAGTTTAGGTAAGTCCTCAATGTTACAGCTAACAGATTCTGAGATAACAGCTTTGTCTAATTCTTGCAATGCATTAAGTTGACTATCCATAGAAAACAATATTTATTGTAGAAATGTCATTTCCATATGCGAAGTTAATTTTAATTAATAAGACAGCGTTAAATAAATTACTTAGGTAAACTATAATGAAAAGGCAGTTACATGTTACTATTTCATTAGATCTGTGGAGTTTTGACAAAGAAAACAAATTATATTTTTCAATATTAGTCATTAATTCAACGATCATATTAACCGCTTCAATTAATTGTGAATTAAATATGTAGTTGTGTGTGTTGTTTGATTGTGTATTAGTGTGTGAGGAAATAGTGTATGTGTGGTGATTACTTAATAATAAGTTTTTACATTTTTGGTTTCTAAAATATAAATATAGGTTATTAACATGTTTATAGAAAAAACAAAATACTAAGTGATTATTACTTGACAAAAAATTTAAGTACATGACTGCGTTTACCAAAAACAAAAGTGATAAGTACCAGTAATACCAAAATGTGTACGCAGAGTAAATAGTACAGTTTAAAATTACTAAATGCATACTTTTAGCGTTTAAAAGTAGAATAGCAAAGTTACTGCACAGATAGTACATTTTTATTTCACTATAAGTTTGGCCTAAACAAGTACTTAAATAAGGAACTAAGTTCACTAATAATAAACACAAGTAAAAGCAAATTATGTATGCAAAATTAAAAATACAGTGTGTCAGTCATGCATCTTGTAGCAATAAATGTACTTGAGCTTCGTTAGTGATGTGAATAATACGCGACTGGTCATCTTTACGAACGAGTACCTTGCCGAAGGAGGTCCAGCAGTATTTGTACTTCTTGGATTTCACTAGATCTCGAGCCAAGAAGAAGAGACGAGCACTTTTTGGAGTCAATTGCTCCGCAACGAAAACAGCAGTATCTTCTTGAGTAGTGTATCCCAGATGTTTTGCTTGAAGTTTAGATTTATTCTTCATATTAAACAGTTTAATCCTTTTCAAAAAATCGGTTTTCATAATGGTCGAGCCCAATTCAACAATAATTGGGGTGTTTCGACGGTTACCATCAGCAGTTTTAGTTTGTAACCTAAAAATATCCTTTATGTCGCGCGGTTGCAATTCTAAGTTGACGTTCTTGGCTAAACATGTGACCATATTAATTAAATCGTCAGTACTTTCTCGTTCTTTCTTCGGGACGTTTTTGATTTCTACACTTGTTTTGCGCGATGTTCTTTGTAAGTCTTCAATTTTATTTTCCAGGATCACAATATACTCACGGTCTTTTTTTGATTGACATTCAAGAACTTCGATTTTCTTTCTGAACTCCTCATTTTGACTAGTTAACAATGCGATAGAATTGTCAATACTCAGGTTCGTATGCTGTATTTCTTTTAAGTTTTCGATAATGCCCTTCAATTGGTTTTGTTGGGTGAACATGAACGAATTTAGTAACTCTTTCATTTCGTCTTTAAACTTGTCTAGTTCAGCCGGTAAATCCTCATCTCTCATTCGTTTTGAGCGAAGCGAAACATAATTCAATGGGGTGCTTTCGTTTTCCATCTCGCTGACGTTTGATGCCGAAAATGATTTGTTGATTGTAGTCATCGCAAGCAAACAGATATGTATTATTTACAACGGAGAATGCAGAAATGTTGCAATAATTTCGTGTGAACAAAAGTATTAACTGGTGCGGGGGGGCTAGTTAATAACGGGACAATGCAGGCAGCGAGCGAGAAAGCAATTATCAAGGATGTCTTCGTCTCTGTTTGGCGTCGCTTGCCGCGTTCACGGGCACTTGCAGCGTAGCGAAAAAAGGACGGAGACGTGCACTAATTACCTCGTAAACTGACAGGGGGGAGCCGTTTTCGACCAGAGATCACGCGAAAATGATACTTATTGCGGAGCTACGCGACACACGTCCACTCACAACAAAGGCACAAAGGCGAGAGAATTGGGTATTATTTGTGCTAATTTCGCGGTTTTTTTACCCGACTGCAAGAGGGTTATGTTTTTCGCGCGTATCTTGTATGTTTGTATATCTTTTAAACGGCTGAACGGATTTCCATGATTAACATATCGTTAGATTTTTCTTGCCAGCCCAAGTGTTCTTAAGAAAGTGGCGTTATAAAAAAACCAACATGGCGGCTGCACGGTGCTATTATAAGTAGTGGAAAAAAAATTTTTTTTTAGAATACTGCAATATGGGTGTCAAATTAAAGGTCTCATTAAAAGGATTTCAAAAAGGTATATCATGATTGTAATAAATAATAACTAAAAAGAAATAAATAAAAAAATTGTCCATCAGCCATTTTTGATGTCCCCACTGCTGGGGCACAGGCCTTCCTTATGGGTGGATAAGGAGGACGGGCCATAACCCACCACGCGGGCCCAATGCGGATTAGTGGGTATTAACGACTGCAAATGCAGCCGGGACCAACGGCTTAACGTGCCTTCCGAAGCACGGAGGAGTTCGCGATAGTAAATATTTGGTCACCCATCCCATGACCGACCCTTGCGAACGTTGCTTAACTTACACAATCGCTGGGCCAGGCGCTAAACCACTGCGCCACCGAGCTCCTCTATAAAAAAATTAATTAAAAAAAATTAAAAACCCTCCTGCATAAAAAGACAAGTCAACTGAAAAGATGGAAACAAGATTAAATATTAAAGGCAACATTATAACATGCAGTCGGAGGCATATAACTCAAATCATTCATAATGTCACTTTCTTTATGCATGCCTCCGACTGCATGTTATAATGTTGCCTTTAATATTTAATCTTGTTTCCATCTTTTCAGTTGACTTGTCTTTTTTTAAACATATCAGAATGTTGATCAGATCAGTTGGATGTGTATAGTGATCTGAATCTCCTCCATTCAATCCCTGGATGGTCATCATCAGATCACAGCTAGGTCAATTTGTCCTTAATTATCTGGCCACCACTGTATTTAAAGACGTGACTGTACATTATTGTTCATGTTTAAATCACCTCTGTGGTCTAGTGGTTCACACACCCGTATAAGACACAGGGGTCCCGGGTTCGATTCCCAGGAGGGGGGTAAATTTTTACTCGGTTTGGTTAGTGGTAAGGTTTATTTTAAGTTCACCGGGTTAGCTACCCCCACCTTACCTAAGTCTGACGCCATAACAACAATAGGGTATTTGACAACATTGAAAATATACTACAAATTGTGGTCATCCTAACAGATATTGGCGTAAAAAACATATTGAACTATTATATAGACTAAATTAAGTCTATTAATTGATTAATTTCACCTAGAAAAATGCAATAATTTTTGAATTTTTTTCTGTGGCGAAAACGCTCTAAGATGTCTGATGACGTCACTTGCCTGTAAACAAATATGGCTTCAGGCGTTTGACACGATCATAGACTAAGGATCCGCGATTGATGGCTGTCAAATGGCTAAGGATATTACAATGTTTACAGGCTAGTGACGTCAACAAGTCACGTGTCCAGCGCCATAGCGTTTTTGGCGCGGTTTTTAAATTTTAAACTGTAACACTTTTTTTTAATGAAATACATTGATTTTTCCTGAAATATCAATGTGGTGTGCTTATTACGTAATATGGAATAATTTAAAATGGTTTTTCAAAATTAGTCAAATAGCCTATTTAAAAATTGTTGTGTTCCGGTAGTTAGAGGTAAGATAACTAGTTCCTCAGTGGTGAGTATTCCGGGTGTAGTGTGCTTACACTTTCGGCCTTATCGTCACTTTACATCAGGTGTGGTGAAGGCCAAGCACTATTCCCTTGTGCAATAAAAAAAATGCAATAATACTAAATAATATACAAGATAAAATACGACTGGCACCAGATCAACTCTCGGACGGGAATCGAACCCGCGACCTTTGGATATCCGGTCCAATGCTCTGACCGCTGAGCTATTGAGTCACTAGTGACATCGTCCAATTTATTTTTTTATTTTATATATTAAGGAAACAAACGGTCATACATAATACAATTTTTGCAATGTTAAATGGATCCAAAAAAAGACCTATAGTTCCATTAAAGTATACAAAAAAAGTTGTTAAATAGTAACAAAACTTTTTGAAATCTAAAAGTTATTTCTAAGCAAACAAAATTAAATTCTACTTATTGAATGTTAGTAAGTTTAGTTAGTGTTAGTAAGTTCTTCTAGTAGCTCTTACGCTGTAAGCCAGCGTCATTTCACTAATGAGAGGAATTACCTCAACATTCAGTTGAAAAATCTGTCCAGATATTTAGACAATTGATAAAGATTGAATAGCTATATAATTTTTAAATTTGAAATTTTTGCATTCACAATGCTATTTTTATACAATACTAAGTAATATACTAGAAAAAATCTAGTATATTATTTAGTATCTCTCTTCCACATTGCTATGCCTGTCAAGGTGCATGCGATAATTAGTTACTTTAAGATCTAGTAGTTAAGTCGCATGTAGTGCAAATATATAAATAAAGAAATACGGCTATGCAATAATATGTGTCGTTTTATTCTCTCAATCATAGAGAAGAGTCAGAGATAATAGAAGGCGAGGTAGTGGAGGTGTGCGTGGAAAGGGGCGCGGGCGGCGGCGGCGCGCGCGTGGGGAGACTCACGCTGAAGACCACCGACATGGAGACCAACTACGACATGGGGGCTAAGATGGTGGACTCACTGCTTAAGGAGAAGGTAAGTAGTCTGAATGTTACTGTTAAGTGTGTTAAACGTAGGGCGACTCACGCTGAAGACCACCGACATGGAGACCAACTACGACATGGGGGCTAAGATGGTGGACTCACTGCTTAAGGAGAAGGTAAGTAGTCTGAATGTTACTGTTAAGTGTGTTAAACGTAGGGCGACTCACGCTGAAGACCACCAACATGGAGACCAACTACGACATGGGGGCTAAGATGGTGGACTCACTGCTTAAGGAGAAGGTAAGTAGTCTGAATGTTACTGTTAAGTGTGTTAAACGTAGGGCGACTCACGCTGAAGACCACCGACATGGAGACCAACTACGACATGGGGGCTAAGATGGTGGACTCACTGCTTAAGGAGAAGGTAAGTAGTCTGAATGTTACTGTTAAGTGTGTTAAACGTAGGGCGACTCACGCTGAAGACCACCGACATGGAGACCAACTACGACATGGGGGCTAAGATGGTGGACTCACTGCTTAAGGAGAAGGTAAGTAGTCTGAATGTTACTGTTAAGTGTGTTAAACGTAGGGCGACTCACGCTGAAGACCACCGACATGGAGACCAACTACGACATGGGGGCTAAGATGGTGGACTCACTGCTTAAGGAGAAGGTAAGTAGTCTGAATGTTACTGTTAAGTGTGTTAAACGTAGGGCGACTCACGCTGAAGACCACCAACATGGAGACCAACTACGACATGGGGGCTAAGATGGTGGACTCACTGCTTAAGGAGAAGGTAAGTAGTCTGAATGTTACTGTTAAGTGTGTTAAACGTAGGGCGACTCACGCTGAAGACCACCGACATGGAGACCAACTACGACATGGGGGCTAAGATGGTGGACTCACTGCTTAAGGAGAAGGTAAGTAGTCTGAATGTTACTGTTAAGTGTGTTAAACGTAGGGCGACTCACGCTGAAGACCACCGACATGGAGACCAACTACGACATGGGGGCTAAGATGGTGGACTCACTGCTTAAGGAGAAGGTAAGTAGTCTGAATGTTACTGTTAAGTGTGTTAAACGTAGGGCGACTCACGCTGAAGACCACCGACATGGAGACCAACTACGACATGGGGGCTAAGATGGTGGACTCACTGCTTAAGGAGAAGGTAAGTAGTCTGAATGTTACTGTTAAGTGTGTTAAACGTAGGGCGACTCACGCTGAAGACCACCGACATGGAGACCAACTACGACATGGGGGCTAAGATGGTGGACTCACTGCTTAAGGAGAAGGTAAGTAGTCTGAATGTTACTGTTAAGTGTGTTAAACGTAGGGCGACTCACGCTGAAGACCACCGACATGGAGACCAACTACGACATGGGGGCTAAGATGGTGGACTCACTGCTTAAGGAGAAGGTAAGTAGTCTGAATGTTACTGTTAAGTGTGTTAAACGTAGGGCGACTCACGCTGAAGACCACCGACATGGAGACCAACTACGACATGGGGGCTATGGCTACGACTATGGCTTAAGGAGAAGGTAAGTAGTCTTAATTTTACTGTTAACAAATAACTGTAAATGTTAGTATTACAAAAAGTTATCGTATTTGCCAGTTCAAATAACTGTTTGAAACTACAACTTTTTGTACTTTAGCAACAAAAAACTGAAATATATTTTAAAATGTCTGTAATCTTATATTGCAAAAAGTGGCCGAGACACATTTTTCAATAAGTAATCTTGAGAAAACATGAAATGTGCGAGCGAGAGAGCTGCAGTCAGCGGCAAAATCGCTACGACCTCTTAATCATGTTTTTCAAA
The DNA here is from genome assembly GCA_943789525.1 of Agriphila geniculea. Classification (NCBI taxonomy): domain Eukaryota; kingdom Metazoa; phylum Arthropoda; class Insecta; order Lepidoptera; family Crambidae; genus Agriphila; species Agriphila geniculea. The sequence goes on from OX038893.1 coordinate 14,728,951, forward strand.
CCATCGTTGATACCGGTATAGCAACAATACCTGTAATTTTATAATCGTTTTAACAAATATTCCGATTTGTTGCCCGAGCCACTGATACCGGTATCGGAAAATACCGATATTCTAAGCCTCGTTGCATATAAGTGCTCAGTGGTAAACAGACTTCATTCCACAGGTACAAGCTGGTGATGTGATAACCATAGACAAAGCGACGGGGAAGATTAATAAATTGGGCAGAAGCTTTGCCCGCGCACGAGATTATGATGCCACAGGTGAGAAGATATATATTTTTAATGAAAAGGAGCCCTTTACTAACTGGGGCCGTACCGGCTAACTTTTCGAACTTCGGCGGGTCTGCCGGGCTTCAATTTAAAACAGAGACATCGAAGTAAAGAATTTCGTATTGTACTATTTGCTGAAGTTATTTGGAATTCCAATTTATTCAGTTGAATGCAGAATAACAACTGTATTCAAAGATTGTTTTAAAAATCGCATATGATACCATACAAATTCATATAATATGTTATGATTAAAATTTAAATATTCATGGTCTTTCTTTTATATAAGATGATGTGTTGTTTAAGAAAAAAAAATAAGCCTAACGAGTAACTCTTTTGATTTTTTTTTCATATTTGATGGGTTCGATTCCTGGTTAAGGCAGGCGATTTTCCAAAAATCTTTGAATGCGGATCCCACTATTTTTTTTTCGAAATGATGTCTTCTTTCAGTAAAATTTCTTATCTTTAATAAGATGTTTAAAGCTCCATTATGCGTAATCACTTGTCTCTGTCTTTTTCTTTACGTGTAAAGAGTAGAAGAAGTAGAGAAGAACCTCACTTCTGCACTTTTTCGATGTTTTTTCATCATTATCTTTAGCACAATTATCTTTCTGGGAAAAAAGTTATTGGAGCAACTGCACAGTACGTTAAAGTGTACTTTGATGTAGAATTCAATACGTTTCCACTATTATTTACGCCAAAAATATGACCCGCGACAAGCGCTTTTAATGATATTCTGTTTTTTTTACAATCTGATGTTTATACGCAATTTAATACTTGTAGCTACAAGATAATCTCTTTAGCTTGTCGTGTGTTATTTTTGTGGCTACAACTTTACGTTTTCAATATAGAAATATGACCCGCGCAAACCATGTTTTCCTATCATGCACCCTTAAGGTACTTTGCCTCCGTGTGGCAAAGTTTTAGGACACCCTGTATTAGTAAGCGAACAAATAGAAAAATTGGCCATTCAAAATAGTGAGAAAATCTTATTTCTCTCTGTACAGGCCAGCAAGCTCGCTTCGTTCAGTGCCCCGAGGGAGAACTGCAGAAACGCAAAGAAGTGGTGCACACGGTGACATTGCACGAAGTGGACGTCATCAACTCTAGGACACATGGGTTCCTGGCTTTATTCTCCGGTGAGTAAGATTTTACTACAAACTATTATTATAGTTCGTTTGCTTAGATAGTGTCGGTACACCCGCAAGCACTTGTGTTCAGAGACAGGAATACCGGTAACAAACACAACTCTTCACTAAGGCACTTCTATGTAAACTGCCAAAATCCAAATGCACTTGCGGGTGTACGCCGCACGCGGTATCCTTTGTTTATGCGGTGGCATCCTTTGACAAGAAGCGGCACGTGCAAAGGCGGCGCGATAAAAGGTCGACACTATCTAAGCAAACGGACTTTACTCCGAATCAAACAAACAATCTACAAACTATTATAATGAATCCGGCTCGAAAGACCAAAATGTAGGGTGCTATCCCACATTTGATGATATTGAGAGAAATGATATAAAGATGATAAAATATGATAATTAATATATGATATTAAGTGATAATTGAAACGACCGTTTGATACGAATGCGTGTAATGCACTGATCGGTTGCTGGCTGCTTATGAAATGCTTAGTAAATAGAAATGTTTGATTGCAAAATGTATGTCACCGTACAATTACTATTTATTATTATTAAGTTTACATGAATATCTTAATGAATAATAATAATAATACGAAATGAAGAAAACCTCGTTTATTCCAAATTTGAAGATAAAGCAGAGAGTCTATCTTCGCGCTAAGGCTCGGCTATGCAAAATCATTTGTCTCTGTCTTTTTCTTTACGTGTAAAGAGTGTGGAAAATAACCTCACTATTGCACTTTATCAATGTTTTTCGTTGTTTCATCATTATCTTTAGCACAATTATCATTCTTGAAAAAAAAATATTGGAGCAACTGCACAGTACGTTGAAGTATATTTTGATGTAGAATTTAGTTTCCGCTATTATTTACGCCAAAAATATGGCCCGCGACAAGCGCTTTTGTTGATATTCAGTTTTTTTTTTACAATCATCTGTGTGGTTTACGCAAATTAATACTTGTAGCAACTAATAATCTCTTTAGCTTGTCGTATATTTTTTTTTGCCTTCAACTTTACGTTTTCTATATAAAAATATGGCCCGCGCAAACCATGTTATCCTATTATGGACCCTTAAACTTTTATATTAGCCTACTGCTCGCGGCTGACTCAGTGGAGCCAGCGCACGAGGGGTGGCGTGTGTCGGTTGAGACAGAGCTACGCGACAGAAAGAGTAGGTGCTTATAATAATAGGCACGCAGCGCTGTGCAATTTGAAATTGGGCTTTATTGCCGTGCTGCGAGAGTAGCTTATTATTTGATTGTCCTCGCGCGGATGGGCTTTTTAACTCAATCGACAGAACTTAACTTAATTTTAGATTTCTGTTCTTGTTTTTCGATACAGAAAGAAAAGGATGATGGAAAACTAAATTTAGTTTAGTCCTATCGATTTAGTTAAGTCCTGTCGATTTAATCAAGTCGTTGCCAACCAAATCGACACCATTATCTATCTAAAATGAAATAAATTACAATGTAAGTGTTTCTTAAAATAAATATCACTATTTTCGGGTGTTTAAAGCTACAAATCAGCAAGTTTATTAAAATATATTTGATAAAGTAAAAATCCTGCCTCGCGATGAAAATTCGTATAAAATAAAAATGTATATATACCAACTTTTCCATTGAGAAAAGTATTTCTACCGTAATAGTAGTAATTAAAAACTCCATTATCTGGCAACACAGGCGACACGGGAGAGATAAAGTCGGAAATCCGAGAACAGATCAACAGCAAAGTTGCGGAGTGGCGCGAGGAGGGAAAAGCAGAGATGATTCCGGGGGTGCTGTTCATAGATGAGGTAAGATGGAAAAGGCCAACAAATGTCTTTATTCAAATAAACTTAATAATGAAGCACTTTTAAATCGTCTGTATTTTCCTACCACCTATTACACACTTTTTTAACTGACAAAAAGAACGGGCGCAAGAAACTACAGTATTCGCAAAATACATGACGGCTCAGAACTTCGCACGAAACGTTGCGCAGTAGACGCGAAAATGCCACAACGCGAAATTCGTGTCATGGCTCTTATAAAAACGCCCAGAACGCGTTGTGGCAATCATAGAAATACCACGAAGCAAAATTCGCGTCGTGGCCAATATACCAAACGACCACAACGCGTTTTGGAAATGAAGAAAAGCCATGACGCGTATGGATCATGATGAAGATAGAATACGGCGCAAACTGATTTGCAATACCTGTGCGTGGATCCTACAAGTCACAAAAATCCAAAACTTTTGGTAAAAATATTGTAATAGAAAAAGTATTTTTACAAATAATTTTAAGAATTTAATAATTAAACTGTAAGAAATATTTTTCAAAATATTTCTTAAACATCTACCAAAAGTTTTGAACTTTTGTGACTGTACTTTATTAAGATGAAAATTTTAATAAATCGTGTCATTTAAATAAAAGGACAATTTGTTGTATAAAAGGATTGCTTTATTAAAAAACAAATCGTTGACTACAAATTACCAGTCATAATTAGGACTTTTTAGTTTGTTATTATTCTTAATTTTATTTAAAAAAATCAACTTATATTGTTATAAATTTTAGAAGACATTACAAATTTATATTTTTTTCAAATCAACAATAAGGCTACTAATTAGTGAACACAAAATATTAGTCATTGAAAACTACATTCTTTTTTAAATAATGTGGAAATTTAAGTTATTTTTTTAATTAACTTAGCCTAATTGCAGAACACAAAGTATTAGTCAGAAACTACAACTTACTTTCTTAAAATAATAAGGACCGTAAATAATTTTTATAATAGTAACTCTTCGAAATTGTTACATGAAATGAATAAACCAGTTTACCGATGTTTTAATGCATCGTTGTACGTGTTCCGACAATTACGACCTGTCCGTCGTGTTATGGTTGCACCAACTACTGCTCAGAAAGCGTCATGGCTTTTCTACATTTCCACAACGCGTTGTGGTCGTCTCGTATGTTGACCACGACACAAACTTCGCTTTGTGGTGGTTTGGGGTATTTCTATGATTACCACAACGCGTTCTGGGCGTTTTTATAAGAGCCATGACATGAATTTCGCGATGTGGCATTTTGACAGTGACCAGAACGCGTTGTGAGCGTTTTTTTCGCTCAAAGACCGAGTTCGGTCTTTGAGCCTAATATAGGCACGCAGAGCTGTACAATTTGAAGTTGTACTTTATGGTGGTGCAGCGAGAGTAGTTTATTATTTGATTGTCCTCGCGCGGATGGGCGTCGTTAGTACTATTATATATTCTGCTAGAACGCAGGATATTTGTAAATTCAAGATTTTCTCCAACAGGCTCACATGCTAGACATTGAATGCTTCTCGTTCCTAAATCGAGCACTAGAATCCGAGACTGCGCCCGTAGTAATGATGGCGACCAACCGCGGTATCACGCGCATCCGCGGCACCAACTACCGCAGCCCGCACGGGATACCTCTGGACTTGCTCGATCGGATGATCATAGTTCCTACCTCGCCATATAGCCATCATGACCTGCGCGAGATACTCAATATAAGGTTAGTGGAAAATATTAAAAACATGACATACTTCAAACATGATAACTTCTAAGACACTAATAGATTCTTTACACACTATAGTACGCATGACATTGTAATACTCGTGATATAGTACGCGTGACACACTAATACTCAACACTAATATTCGTACGGCGGCATACTATCACAACGACGTACGCGAGATACTCAATAAAAGGCACCAACTACCGCAGCCTGCACGGCTGCAGTTAGTGGACTGATAAAACGCAAACATACAACATAATAACACACTTTTAATCATGACAATATGGCGTAAGACACTAATACTCTCGATATAGTAAGCGTTACAAAGTAACACTCATGTCGTGATACACTAATACTCGTGACAAAATACGTGTGACTACTCTTGTCATGATATAGTACGCGTGACACACAGTTTGTTATGTAAACGTGACACACAAATACAAATATCAGACAAGAGATCGCAGCCATTAATCCAGATCTCTGCAAACGCGTTTTTGCCAACACGAGGTTTAGATTACAAGAGTTTGCAGCAAAACGGACGCCATTTTAATTTGGAGTGACCTTAAAAACTAAAACCCGTTTGTTTCCTTTGTTATTTCATACTTATATAAACATGATTGGTTGTATTCATAGTTGATTTCCTATTATTTTTCAAAGTGTAAAATCTGGTAAATTTTTTCCTCACAGATGCGAAGAAGAAGACTGCCAAATGTCGTCTGACGCTCTGACAGTACTAACGCGCGTGGCGACAGAGACCTCATTGCGGTACGCCATACAGCTGATCACCACCGCCTCGCTCGTGGCTAAAAGGAGGAAGGCGACAGAGGTGAGGTGTAATTAATAATAGCAAGATAGATAAGACCGTCTTAGCACTTCTTAATTTATGGTGAGACACGCGTGACATACTAATGTTTATGAATAGTACGCTTTAAACTCGTGATGTAGTACGCATGGCACTCTAAAACTCTTGATATAGTACGCGTGACACTAATACTTATGATATAGTACGCCTGAAACACTAACGCGTGGATGCAATATAGTGTTATATGGCTCGTGACACACTAAAAGTAATGAAATAATCGTAAGCTTAAAAGTCAAAGCGTCAGATACACTGACACTGAGGTAAGGTGTAGTTAATAACAGCGTAAATAAAAACTTCTTTGCATTTCTTAATTTATAATGAGACACGTGACACACTAAAGTTCATGAATAGTGCTTTACATTCTAAAAACTCGTGATTCAATACGCGTGACATTGACGTAATGATATAGTACGTGTAACTAGGCTTGCCAACTTTTTTTGGATCAAATATAGTAGTTTTAAGATTTTTAGTGTAAAAATATTGTAGATGGCGAAAACGTCCAAAAAATTATAGTAGGTTGAAGTTTTGTATGGAGGATTTTAAAGAAGTTGCACTTTTCATACTTAAGTAAGTAACGGGTGGCGCAAAAGTACTGGCACTAAAGAAAATACTTTTATTTTTTTTTATATGACATTTCTGTCATTCTGTTGTTGAAAATTGTGTAGTGAACAAATATAAAATACACTGAAAATAAACATGGACCGTTTTACTCCCCAAGAACGTGGAATAATTGTGTCAATGTTCTTACGGAATAATTCATCAGTGATAAGAACACAACGTGAATTTCGTCGACGATTTCCCCACCGTCCGGCAGGACTGACCAGTCCAGACTTCTTTCTTTGGGTTTTTTTGAAATCTCGGGTGTATGTGAACAAGCCACAGACTCTCGCAGCTCTAAAAGAAAACATTCGTCAAGAAATAACGAACATATCGCAGGAAGTGTTACGGCAAGTTATGCAAAATGTCATAAATAGGGCTCAAATGTGTATCAACTCTGGAGGTCACCATTTAAAAGACATCATCTTTAAATCCTAATGGTACGAAATTTAATGGCACAAATATACATTTAAAAAAACCTAAATCTAGTTTTCTAATTTAGAAAAAATGTTATAGCTGAACCAAATAGGGTCTTTACTTTTGCGCCACCCGTTACTTACTATAACTTTTCATAATTTATTCAACAACCATAAAGACATGTGTTTAAGCACAAAAAATATTATGCAATTAGGGAACGTACCCATACTACGTGACCCATATTTTACCATTTTTGACCCCCCTCCCCCCCCTTGGTGACCACCCGTAGTATATGCCAAGACCCCCCCCCCCCCCCTCCCCCCTGGTTTTCACGTAGTATATCATAGATAATAGTTTTACATCATTTTCAACAGAAATCAAAAAAAAATTAGCTCGTTTTTGTCTTTTCATTAGTAAGGCGCTTGCCACGTAATGCCAAGAGTGTGTAATATAATTTTACATACAATTACAATAAAAAAAAGGATAAAGAAGAAAAAAAAAATCGCTACGTGCCATATTTGAATACAACTTGAACAAAAAGAACCAGATTTCCATTGACAATATTGGCTACGAGACCAAACATAGGCCCCCCTCCCCCCTGTGACCAAGCGTGGTTTTTTAAAGACCCCCCTCCCCCCCTCCTTAGCGGGTCACGTAGTATGGGTACGTTCCCTTACTTGTGCATGTACGTATTTTTTGTTGCTTTTGTTTAATTTTTTTCGCTTTAAAAAATATAGTAGTTTTGCCTACTATATCTTTTTTCAAAAAATATAGTAGATGAGCCCTCAATATAGTAGGATACTATATTATATAGTAGGGTTGGCAACCCTACGTGTAACACACAAATACTTATGATATAGTAGTACGTGGATGCAATAGTGTTATATGGCTCGTGTCATGATATAATCGTAAGATAAGGCGCGTGACACACTTCAAGTCATAATACAAGGCGTCTGATACATTGACACCTCTGAGAAAGGAAACTAATGGAGCTGCCAGAAACTGCAATACCGACAAAATATAAAGCATTCGTGACCTCAGGCGCGTGCCGTGTCCGCCATATTGTGTTACGTTTACATGTTACAATTTCGACTCTATGCTGTTTACATAAGGTGTTAGTACTATTTCCATGATGTATGTACACGAAGCTAAGCCGCCATGTTTAGTTGCGTTTGAATGGAGAACAATGAAGTAGGTATGCAGGCTTTTTTTCGTAGGTATGACAGGTCCATCTTATTCCTTCGTCATTGGTATTGGTGATGGGCTCTTTTCTCCGCTTTTACACTCCCATTTGGTCCGTTATGCGTGAACACAGCATTGGTGTGGCTAGTCAAGCCATCCCAGCTCCTTCCAGAAGCGCAGAAGCCTCCTGGGGCGTTCACAGGCTTCTAGGAGCGACCTCACGTCTTTGAGGATTTTTGCCCGGTGTGCGGCCAAACCCACGCACTCCAGGATCATCGTCATTGATTTACACTAAGAAAACGCCCAAACGTCGACCCAATTTATACAAATTACACTCGGCGTCAGAAAAATCGCACCTATAAAAAAAATTCTTTAAAGTTAATTTAATCCTATCTAATTTAATGAAAAGTTGTGTTGTTGTGTTGTGTCACTTCTCAAGCTTACGCGCTCACTAGACATGAAATAAAGCAATTTTTAACGGATACTAGCGCGGTTTTATTAAAAGTACTTTGGTAATTAGTTGGTATTTGGTTTGATTTTTGGTTTTCCCGACGTTTCGGCAACTTTGCAGCTGCCGTGGTCACGGGGGACTGAAGCTGCCCGTGAGAAAAAAAAAATTCTTCGCTTGAGGGTAGACTCACGGGCAGCTTTAGTCCCCCGTGACCACGGCAGCTGCAAAGTTGCCGAAACGTCGAGAAAACCAAAAATCAAACCAAATACCAACTAATTACCAAAGTACTTTTAATAAAACCGCGCTGGTATCCGTTAAAAATTGTTTTATTTAATGAAAAGTGTTATTATATACTTCTTCTCCTTCGGACATAGCCAACAGTCTCTAGAAACCGTTGGAATACTCGTCGAACGGAATCAATTACTGAGATTCAGTTTCCGAGCAACATTACATTGCCTCATTTTTTTGCAATATTTGAGCAACTTCATGGGTAATAGTATCCATCTTGGGTATGCCTTTTTTTAATTGAACTGTTAAAGTGTGTTTTCTCCGTCATCTCGATAGCGAATTTACCCACACTTCCTGAATTGACCCCTTTTATTTCCCTTTTATGACGGCGCAAGCAATAACGCTTTAAGCGTTTATTTGTGGTAACTGTTATGTTAATTAAATCAAACAATTATTAATTGAAAGCTCATTAAATGTATTTTCAATAGATATCAACATTTACACAATAAAACGTTAGCTAGCAATAGCAGGTGGCCAAGTCTAAACTTATTTTCGAAGAGGTGCGATTTTTCTGACGTCGAGTGTATGTATATTTTTTAATTTCATTATTTTAATATTTGGTTGCAGGTGAGCATGGAAGATGTGAAGAAGGTATACTCCCTATTCCTGGACGAGCACAGATCGGAGCAGTTCCTGAAGGAATACCAGGATGAGTTCATGTTCAACGACGGTTCCGGAGGTCAGTACCCACCTACTTTAATGGCCGGATTACATGAGACTAGTTTTCGAAGGATAGTAAGCTAGCAAGCTTTAAAATGACGTCGTGTAAACAAAACTGAATTCAATTCTAGGTTAGTTAGTAAACTAGCTATTAAACTAGTAACACAGAATATATATATGTTACCGGCAATGTGTATAATCCGGCATTGTATACAATGCCTAGGCATTGTATACAATGCCTAAAACGATCAGGCAATGTATGAAATATAATTCATTTTATACTTTGCCTAGGCATTGTATACAATGCCTGCTGGTCCACCGGCAATGTGTAAAATAAGTATATTTCTGTTGTCTGTTATAAAAAAATAACCTCGAAATTTAAGGCTCACGCTCCGCTGCGCTCCGCGCTCGCCTTAAATTTCTAACCTATACGCGGGACCTACAGGAGTGAAGCAGGTTCGATTACAAACTCAAATTTCTGTTGTCTGTTATAAAAAAATAACCTCGAAATTTAAGGCTCACGCTCCGCTGCGCTCCGCGCTCGCCTTAAATTTCTAACCTATACGCGGGACCTACAGGAGTAAAACAGGTTCGATTCCAAAGAGCCCCCCTCGAGCCCCCCTTCGATTCCAAAGAGCCCCCTCGAGCCACCCCCCTCGAGCTTTCCTCAAGCCCCCCCCCCCCCTCGAGCTTTCTCCAAGCCCCCCTCGATCCCCCCTCGAATCTATTCTCGAAAATCTTTTTATTATACACATTGCCGGTGGACCAGCAGGCATTCTATACAATGCCTAGTCATTGTATACACTGCCTAGGTAATGTGTGAAATAGATATCAATATTCATTATATTTCATACATTGCCTAAAAGGGCTAGGCATTGTATACAATGCCTAGGCATTGTATACAATGCCTGCATTTCATACATTGCCGGTAACATATACACATCAACTTTGTCGAGGGATACAGGTGTTATTTTCATACAAACGAGGTAACTTTGAAGCCTTGGTTTTCTGCCAGGGATGTACCGTGCTGTGATCTGATGACGGCTATCTAGGGAGTGAATGGAGTAGATTCAGATCGCTATACACACCCAACTGATCTGATCAGCATTCTAAAAATTTTAATGCTATCAAGCTACTTTCATAATGAAAATGGATTTTGAAGCTTTAAAGCAGAGATTCCCAAATGTTTTGGGCAAGAGACCCCATTCCCAAAATGAACTGTACCTCAGACCCTCATAGCCAAATTACTTTAAAAATCCGATCAAATATCAAGTGTAATTAATAATTATTCGTTTATATCGACCTCTGGGAAACCGATTTCGCCCCAAAGGTCGATGTCGACCACTTTGGGAATAACTGCTTTAGTTAGAGCGTTGTTGGATAAAGACATTTTTGTATTTTGACGCATTATAAGTACGTACTATGGGCAGCAGCGTCGCTTAACCAGTTTGCAACAAAATTCGTGTGCGCTCGTATCGCCCCTGCACGAACTAAACGTATGTGACAGCGGGCGCGGCGTGCAAGCGATTTTAACCTTAGCAGTGGTTAAGCGACGCTGTTGCCCATGGTACATATCAGTTTTTTATTTAGACAAAATTTGTTTTTTTCCCAGATGCACCTCAAATGATGGAAGTCGCCCAATAAACAAAGAAAGGTTTACTCATAAAAATACACACCGCATGGCGCGATATGATGCCCAAAGTTGAACTGTATTGCCTTTACAAAAGGTATAGTTTTACATTGTATCGTGTACGGTAATAACATAACTGAATATTAATCCTATAGTGTAGGAAATGAAGCGATCTTTTGTATGGAGACCCCAACATTAAATCCTCAGTCTATGAAACTTTGCAGGGATGTAATATAGTATGAACCAAAAGCTATGTACAAATATACAAAAACAAAAAAAAACGATTTGGATAATTTAAAAAATACTTTTCATTTATGATACTTTATCATACTGTAAAGTTTCGTCTACTGCCGCCCGCGGCTTCGTCTGCGTGGAAAAAGAATTCTTTTTCTTACCCTCGGGTCGAAAACTGTACTCTTTTTTTGGTTGATAAACCTATCATTTCTGTACTGTGTCAGGGACAACGTGTATACAAAATTTCATGATGATCGGTTAAGTAGTTAAAACGTGAAAGCGTAACAAATAAACTCACTTTCTCATTATACAGGGTGAAAAAAAAGTCGGTTGATGGGAAAGTACCTACCCTAAATATTGATGATGGTAAAATTTTACTGAAAAGAAACATACCTTTATTTTAAAAAAAAGTAAAACTGGTGTTTTGAAAAAATATGTTGTTTGATTAATAACGTTGATTTTAAATAGTTTTTTATGAATTCGAGCGAAATTGACAGTGATATTGTGACGCCACCTGAAATTCAAGAAGCGGCAAGAACTGTAATAGAAAACTTGTCTCCAAAATCAAAAGATATATACCTATAACGGTCTATTCCCGCTGTAACAAACGTCCAAACATACAAACATTCACATTTTTATTACATTATTATTACATATTGTAATGTAGGAGTAGGATCTGATATTCAGTTTTGTTATTAAACAAGTGATTATTCAGTCATTTTCATTATTATTACTGTGATGAAACAGAAATGGTACAATTTAAGTTTGTTGTAAGAATTACATTTAAGTTGTTTAATTAAATGTTTAAGATACAATTCTGAGTTTTATTGATGCTTTCCTTACCTAAATTAATGTAATTTTAAAGACATTTTCATTTAAGAGCTCGTACAACATCAATTACCTACACATTTTTGAGCAACTATTTCACACAAATATTTATTTATGGGTCCCAAAAAATAACGTAGAAAATAGATAGAAACATGACATGATAGCTAAAACTTTTCTCAATAGAAAAAATCGTAAAGTGACCTCCAATTTTGTAGATAAGTATGTTTTTTTTAATTCTGTGCTAACCAAAAATAAACCTATAATAACTTATAATAACCTTAGCTTAGAACTTAACTATAAATTTAACAATATAAAAATAGAATGTGTTAACGAATTTAATTTGCTCGGCCTAAACATAGATACAAATTTAAATTGGAAATCTCATATAAACAAACTAAAATCAAAATTATCATCTTTTACATACGCTCTTCGCGAGGTTAAAAAAACTACCAATACAGAAACCGCTTTGACCACATATTATGCTTATGCCTTCGCTTGGTTTAATTATGGTATCATTCTGTGGGGGAATAGCACGGACTTCTTATCTTTGTTTACTGTTCAAAAGAAACTTATTCGCATTCTAGTCAATATAGATCAAACCGATAGTTGCCGATCTCATTTTCAAAATCTTAAAATTCTTACATTGCCGTGCTTATACATATTGGAAATATGTAAATTTGTAAGGAAAAATATGAATTTATTTACAAAATGTGATGATATGCAAATTAAATATTCTCTAAGACATAAACATAAATTATTGATCCCAACTGCGCGCCTTCATTTATGTTCATCAAGTACTTATAACATGTCTGTTAGGATTTACAATAAATTACCGGAAAATTTAAGAGGTGAAAAAAACGATAACAAATTTACAAACCAATTAAAAAAAATACTAATTTCAAAAAGCTATTACAATATTGAAGAATACTTTAGTGATAAAATACACATACCTATATTATACGGCAATGACAATAAACAGGTGTCTTTGTATACGCTTTACAAAAGCCTTAAAATCTAGTTTATGTTATTTTATTATGGAAAATTCGTCCTCTTGTCTTCTCTTCCTTCCCAATATTGCGATACCCAACAGGGTCCATAACTTGTACTTTGTTTTTAGTTGTAACATCTTTATAACATTATGGTTGCAATAAATATATTGAATATAGCTAACTCTCTAGTTTTGTGATTAACAGTTTTCCAAAGTAAGAAATAGTTTATTAGTTATTAAATTTAAAATGATAAATGTAAATAATTTTGATGATTTTTAGTATGATCTTTGTTAATATAAAGTCTGGAGACGATATACAAATTTGTAAATATCGTTCCATCTGATAAAGCTGACAAGTTTTTTGCGCCCATTTTTCTTGTCAGCTTAAAGACGTCATAATATTGTATATATAATGTAGGGTAAATATAATGTATATTAATACGAATCGTATTAAAGAGGCCATCGAGCGGAATAAAGGCTCCAAAGTGTTCGTGAGAGATCTGTCTATTGGGCAAAGCCAGATGACGAAGCTGAAAACTGACGACGGACGCATCATCTCATCGAAACCTGAAATCCTGAGGGAGATCGAGAGTTTCTATGGGCAGTTATATTCCACGCAGACACCCGTTGAAAGCAAGGCTAAAGACCCCAGAGCCAAGCTTACCCGACAATATACAGGGTTATTTGTAAAACAACGTTCTATGACTTTTCCAAAAACAGACAAAAAAATTCTGACTTTTCATACAGAACTCGATCAGCTGGTCAGACATTTGTATGGAAAGTCGAATTTTTTTGTCTGTTTTCGGAAAAGTTTATGATGATAGAATCTACTCCTGTGAGGTTGTTGGTGTTTTACAAATAACCCTGTATACGGTGTGACTACGGGTCGGTCGTGAGAAAAAAGCCTCAATAGATCTATCATGCATCTGGCCAATGGATCAAATGAGAAAAAACCTTTCACTAGATCCATTACTTAGAATAATTTCCATTATGGATCTGTACAATGGATCTCTGAGATTTAAGTTCTCATAAGACTCATTAAAGATCTTATGAGATAAAAAAATATCTTATTTAAATATACTGTATCGGGATTTTCACCATGTACCTTTTTATTTTTGAGACTCCGATATTGAAAATCCCGATACAGTATATTTAAATAATGTTAATAACCATGGAAATTTAAAACAAAAAAATATTTCACTAGATCCATTCTGGATCTGGCCGATGGATCTTCTGAGAATGAAGGTAACTAAGAGTTGACAAAAAAATATTAGAAATGACTTATATATGTATATTTTATAATATAAAATAGGTCTTACATACATTTATTTACATTACACATCTGCATAAATATTGCACTTAAAATTAATTAAGACGATAACCAAAGGCTAAAGAGGCTGACGAACAAAAATGGCGTCGCTTTAACCAAAATGGCGGCGCTGCGTATTGGCGCGCATTCCCTCTCAAGCCACTCATAGTCTGCCATCAAATTCCTTTCTCGGAGAATCGGGCCCAATGTGGAAAACACTCGCGCGTGGTAGTCATTTATGAATTTAATCTGTGGGATAAAAATTAATTAATAAAAAATAAATTAAGCATCCGTCCGTACACATTTTGCCGCTGACTGTCGCTCTCTCGCTCGCTTATTTAATGTTTTTTCAAGATTTCTTAAATCTGAGTGCGTAATTGAAAAATGTGTTTCGGCCACTTTTTGCAATATAAAATTACAGACATTTTAAAATATATTTAAGTTTTATGTTGCTAAAGTACAAAAAGTTGTCATTTCTAACAGTAATTTGAACTGACAAATACGATAACTTTTTGTACTTCAGCAACTCTAAACTGAAATATATTTTGAAATGTCTGTAAATCTTATTTTGCGAAAAGTGGCCGAGAGAAATTTTTCAATAAGGCACTCAGCTTTGAGAAATCTTGAGAAAACATGAAATGTGCGAGCGAGAGAGCGGCAGTCAGCAGCAAAATCGCTACGGGCTCTTAATACATAAAGAGCCGCGTAAACGTTAAAACACGTTTGTCAAATATTTTTAGTGCTCCTTGACCTTATAAAAAAACCTTAGGGTATTTTCCCCAAAATTTTTACACGACTGCAAGGATAGACAAAAAAATGACGGACAGTATTTTTGTTGCAATTTATTTCACTACTTAAAGATCGCATTATGGAAAAAAACTCCTTTTTCTTACGTGTAAAGAGTATGAAAAATACCTTACTTCTGCACTTTTTCGTTGTTTTTTCATTATTATCTTTACCACAATTATCTTTCTTGAATAAAAGTTATTGGAGATACTTCACAGTACGTTATAGTAGTTTATGAAACTGATGCATAATACCTAGTTATGTACAGTTTCATACACTACTTTATCTACTCTCATACAATTTGTGATTGAACCTACAAAATAATTTAACAATGATAAAAAGAGTAGGTAAGTAGTTTCTCGACTTTCTACGACTAGGTAGGTACTTACTTACTTAGGTTAAGTAAGACGTTTTTCCGTCGCCGCATCTAAAATATCGGGTGGAGTCCACACTCACTACTATCAGTCATTTTTAAGCAAAAGTAAAAATTAAAATCTAAAAATGGCGCGTATTCTATTAGAAAAAAAATGAAATAAGTGCATTCCAGTAGACTAATCGTTACGCTAAGTCATCGATCACCATAGAGTACGTTTTAATCATGGAAAGTATATGGGAATATCATTGTTTTTTTTTAATATCGCGGCACTGCCTTCTTCTTGGATTTGCCCTGTATCGTAATGAGAAAAAAAGTTATTTTATAACATTGCTTAGTACAGCGAAGGTATGTTATAAAATAACTTTTTAATTGTTTTTCGGTATTGCGTGTATAAAGTATGCCAATATAAATTCGTTTTGAATTTCATAATTCGAATTTTACGATATGAGAGTAGATAAAAGTGTATTTTGATGTTGATTTCAATAAGTTTCCGCTATTATTTACGCCATAAATATGACCCTACGCAAGCGCTTTTGATGATGTTCTGATTTTTTTACAATCATCTGTGAGGTTTATACGCAATTTAATACTTGTAGCTACTAGATCTCTCTAGCTTGTCGTATGTTTTTCTCATAAACATAATATTCCACTGGAATAGACGAACAGAGTTCGCTTGGCTGCAACACCAAAAGTGACATGAGCCAGTGTGTGAAAATTGTAAACGTGTGCGTGAATTTTAGAGATGCCTTGAAGTCCATTTTAGGTTGTCGATAACCTTAATGTATTATTGCTCTAATAAGTAAAACACAAACAAAATTTTGAACAATTTTATTTTAAAAAAATCTTAAAGTCTCCTTTAAGGGCTCCCAGTCTATTCTATTCATG
Source organism: Agriphila geniculea (assembly GCA_943789525.1). NCBI lineage: Eukaryota > Metazoa > Arthropoda > Insecta > Lepidoptera > Crambidae > Agriphila > Agriphila geniculea. The sequence goes on from OX038893.1 coordinate 14,745,359, forward strand.
ACATTTATCCAGTAACTTAATCACTGGATTTACAGGAAACCTGGAAATATTGTTAAATTAGTACTTAAGTAGGTATAATTTACCATTTGAAAACTGTCGGTTAAAAGCAGCTTTAGATAAAACTATCAGTGTTCACAAAGACAAACAAAGTTATATTGGAAATCATCGACATGAGTATCGATATCAATAATTTTTGATCAATCTCTACGCCTTATTTTGTCAAGTTCACGGACATAATATCTTTTTATCTAACACATAATATTTACAAATCAACCTTTATTTAGAAAATAGGCGGTTAATAGCATGATATTAGTGTATTACTTAGTGTGTTTGGGAATATATTCAACTAAAATATGAAATATGAAAATGGTACTTGTACAATCTTATTTACCTGTGAAATGAGTGTTTATTTGGGTTTTTGTTGTAAATAACATTACAATTTAACACAGAACACGACACCATTATAGATTTATGTAGTTATAAGAGCCAAATCGACCCGATCGCGATCAAAATCACATAATAATCGAACGGACGCTTTTCCCCAAGATGATAAAAGATGATAAATGAAGTCAAACTAGGTTCTGCTGTCATTTTCTTTTAACTCTTTCTCACATATCGCATAAGCCGTAAGAATCGGTTTCTCACTCGCACCATAGTCCGTCTACTTGAGCGTAGCGAAAAATTTTCTATGTCTATGGTTTTTCTTGTGTCTACAACTTTACGTTTTCTATATAAAAATATGACCCCTACAAACAATGTTTTCCTATAATGGACCCATAAGGTCAAGCAACACTGTCAAATGTTTGACAAACAGTTTGAACGTTTACCGGGTGTATTATGACGCCACAAAACATAATTCACTCCACAAAAGTGAACATTTCGGCAGTTATCATATTATTTGTCTATTTTCGGAAAAGTCGTAGAACAAATGATGTTGTTTATGATGTTAATAATTAGTATAGTCAAATTAGCAAAAAGATCGGAAGTAATTCGTGTAGTTGTATTTTTTATGGAATCATTAGAAGACATGAATATAAGTTTCCTCCGAGTTTGCACCATTCCAGCTATGTACGGAACATCATTTAATATTAGGTATCAAAATTATCCCAACATTTTTTTTAAATATGATACCTACAATTACAGTTTCTTTCCATGTTTTGTTACAATTTTAATTACTATCATTGCATACCTAGCTTGCTTAAATCAGATAAAAAGTTACCGAGATAATTGACAAAATCTAATCCTAGGAGGCGCCTTTGTGATGTTGTAGGTACTTGTTCCACTACTTTCGCGTTGCGTATGCGTTACTGATCATCAAATCTCTTTTTGTTCGTCGCTGTAGGTATTATATTTAAAAAAATATTGGGACTTTAATGTTAATACCTAACTTTAAACGCTGTTCCGTACATAGCAGGAATGGTGCAAACTCGGAGGAAACTTATATTTATGTCTTCTAATGATTCCATAAAAAATTACAACTACACGAATTACTTCCGATCTTTTTGCAAATTCGACCTAATTTGACTACACTAAATGTACTCCTGTGAGGTTGTTGGTGTTTTACAAATAACCCTGTAGACATTTTTTTCTAAACATTTACCTCGAATTCGGAGAGTAGGCTGATATCCAAGCAAGCCGATTGATGCGGCACCAACGATATGAAATAGAAACCCAATGGAGTCGCACCGGAGAAATCACCCACGAGACCATTAGCCTGAAAAAAAACAAAAGTAATATACAATGTGTTACAAAATAACCCCTAATGCCGAATATGGTAGATAGGAATTACGAAAATAATATCTGCTGTTTCAAACAAAAATTAATAACGAAAATATCAAAATGTATGAAACAGCCAATTTTTTTTTCGCGATTTCAGAGTTGGTCCCATTAATGGTGCGAGCACATTTGTCTGACGCCACGTGTTAACACGCCGTATTTCTATGGATGTGTTATAAATGTGAACCAAGTGCATACATTTACTATGAAAACCGATGTCATCTGACGGCGTGTTAACACGTGTTAACACGTGGCGTCAGACAAATATGCCCGCACCTTAAAAGTTGTTCAGTTGGTCGGTCCCTATTTACCATATTCGGCATTAGAGGTTATTTTGTAACACGTCGTATTGTATAGGATGCGATTAAATTGACAATAGATAGTGATACGCTGCAACTTCACTCGGGAATGTGTGGCAAAGCGTAAAGGACATCATCCATTTTGCTCCAAATGTGAAAGTGCCGGCCAAAAAGCAAAAGTGCTTTATTCTGATAGATTTTGTCCACCTTAGCATTTCTTATTATGGCACCGAGGCTGTAGCACCGCTATACTTGATTTTAAATAAGTTCAAATAGTCTGACTTTTCATACGTATTTTAGCACAAAAACAGTCGGCCAAAAAGCAAATTCTGATAGATTTTTTCCGCCTAAGCATTTCTTATTATGGCACTGAAGCTGTAGCACCCATAGACATAGAAAAATTTTCGCTGCGCTCAAGAAGACCAACAAAGCGTGGAAAAGAGAAGTTAACATCATACGGACACGGTCTATGTAAAAAAGAGACAAAGGATCAAGTGACATGTGCCAACATTTTGCACAGTAAGAGCCCCTAGCGTCCCGCCTAGCAAATGAGTAATCACATTTTGTTTAAAATATTTGTTAATCTTAATTAGAATTTAAAATAAAGGTATCGTGGAGCCATGGTGTCTTGTGCTCTAAGTAATTGTGATGTAACAAAAATAAACAATCCAAGTAATCTCACTTTTCACAGGTAAATAAGATATTGCCACAAATTTCTCTAAAACCAAATTTCTCTACATTTATTCGTTTATCGACGAAGAAAACAGTATGGAACATAGTTTATTAATTTCCTTTGCCATATATAGTCATATTTTATGAATCTAAGTAATTTTTTTCGTATCTCATATAAAATGTATGCATTCGTTTTCGGATCACCTGTTTATTGACATTGTTGTTCTTTGACATTCTATTTCTATGGTAGCACCACTGTACTAGATTTTAATTGAGTTCAAAAAGTCTGTCTTTTCATACATTTTAACACAAATCTGAAGCGCTGCTACAGCTTGGGTGCCATAATAAAAAATGCTAAGGTGGACAAAATCTATCAGAATAAAGCACTTTTGCCTTTTGGCCGGCACTTTCATATTTGTACCAAAAATGTATGAAACATGGATTATGTCCTTTATAGATTAAAATACGTCGTTTTGTACCGACAACGCTCTGAAATTAGTCACTTCTGTTGTACATTGTTAAATTCATTATTAAATTGTTAAATTCTTATCTTACCAATATGTGATCGGAGTCTTTATTCAACTCAATTACTTCTACCAGATCTTCGTGCCGAATGCCGTACTGTCCCACTTCGTAATATCCGGGCTCTGAAAAAACCTTATTAAGGTTAAACATTAGCACGTGACTTGCTATTGTAAGCACATAACGTGGTTTCCCAGGATTTTAGCTTTTACACAATGTATGTTAGCGGGTCCCGATAACTAATAGTGCGGCGGTAATCTTAAAAAAGACGCTTGGAAAACACTTTTCGAACAAGTCATCTCAGAAATATGAAAATTTGGTACCGATGCATTCAGTACGATGCCCTGATTACAAATATATAAGATGACAATTGCGAAAGTGGTGGGGGTAGAAACTGTGACGTCATAAAGTTTTCAGTACAAAGAAATTTTTTTTTCATACCATGTGGTATATCAAATGAAAGGGCTTTGTGAGTAGATTGCGAATATATAACACACTATAACATTTTCACTACTTGGTCTAACAAATTATTAGCAAACGTCGAAAAATTTCGCAATTCAGAGTCGCCATTGAACAGGTCTAGATTGAAAACGACTGAATTTATTTTTACAAAATACATAACAAATAACTCTGCACATACTCTTTTCGAATGTCTAAAGGTAATTGATCAAAGATATTTAAAAATAAGAAAAGGACATCAGTTTTAATAATAGCATAATTTTCTGCTTTTTCTTAATTCTCAGATTCCTTTAATAATTGATAAAAAAACAAATAAATAAACTTTCGTATGTTAATCATTTCTTGTCGTACTTAGTAAACAGTATTTGACAGTTTCCATGCTTCTTTTAAATTTAAGTCACTTATAAAAATGTGTTAACAATATCTTTGGTTTTCAATGCGTGGAAAACCATTTGTTGAATTTTATTCATGATTATTTCAAAAAAGAATTGAGTAAAGTTTGTTTACCAAAAAGGACGAGTAAGGATAACTAAAAGTAATGACAAATACACATGGAAAACACACACAGTTGCTCGGAGACCTAAATAACCTGACGAAACTCAATGGGCAAAAGTTATTTAGAAAAAAATCAAAACAATACACAAAAATCAAAATCTTTTTAATGGGTGTAAAAGGGGCTTAACGGGTGCAAATAATAATTCATAAATTACAACAAATGTTATACCACGCATAGAATACCAAACATATTGTAAATTGTTAATAATATTTGATTTAATAAGACAACTTATTTTAAAAATAGTGATTAGGTTTAAAAGAAGTATCTTGAGTGTCAAAATTTGGTTATTTAAACCTTCGTATGTTTATCCTAACTTGTCCTAGTAAGGATAAACATACGAAAGTTTTTTTTATTTTTTTTATTAATTATTAAAGGAATCTGAGAATTTGGAAAAGCAGAAAATTATGCTGTTATTAAAACTGATGTACTTTTCTTATTTTTAAATATCTTTGGTCAATTACCTTTAGACTTTCGAAAAGAGTATGAGAGTATGTTTTGAGAGTGGTTTGAGATTGCAGTTATACAGTGTCGGTGAGAGATGTCTATGTGTGCGTTGCTCGAGCGCGCAAGTGCTAAGCTCAACTACTGTACTCTTTCTATATTGTGACGATTGACAATGAACTATATTATTTATGATATCAATGCAAAATTATCTCATTAAATGCAATATGTTTGTAGTATTTGGTGAATACAACTGACACTGTCTATGTGTGAGCATAGAAATACTTCTATAGCTCCATGTTTGAAAGTGCAATGCACTCACACATAGACAGTGTCAGTTGTATTCGTCAAATACTAGAAACATATTGCATTTAATGAGATAATTTTGATTTGATAACATAGTTCATAGTGAACAATTGTCGTTAGCTGTCGGAACACGCTAAAATATATTGTGTAAAAGCTAAAATCCTGAGAAACCACATTATATGCCTACAATATCGAGTCACGTGCTAATGTTTAACCTTAAATTAAGAACCGATTGTAATAAAGTGGAGGAAGAGTGAGAGTGAAACAAATGAAAAACATAAGTACCTACATACATACATACAAGATCCGCGCGAAAATCATAACCCTTTCCTTGTAGTTGGGTAAAAAGGGATTAGTATTTTTCACACACTGTAAAAAATGCTAGTAGGTACTTATTATATAGGTATTTTTAATTTTATGTATTTTCATACAAATGCCAAAAGTTTCTGACCAACTAAACATTTTGGCAGACCGAATAGATTTTTCCGCTCACCAATATACGAATATTTTGCTAACCAGTTAAACAACACCTTATAGAAATCAGCATAGAAATAATCAAAGGTTCTAGAACAAATAAACTCGACCCACCGTCACTAAATATCATCCCAGGTACAATCCCCGGATCCGTAGAGAGTGGGCCAGTGAGAATCCCGGATGGGCCCTCGTGCACGTTCAGGAAGTGTCCCACGCCGTGTCCCGTCCCGTGGGCGTAGTTTAGGCCCACGTCCCATAGCGGTTTACGCGCGAAGGACTCTAGGGTGTGTCCCTGAAATCAAGCAAGTATGTATTGACGAAAGACTTAATGTAATGTAAACCGTTGTTAACATCCACCAACCAATCCACATTAGGCCTGCGTGGTGGGTGAGTTTTATGCACTAACATCACAAGGGGGGGGGGATATGGGTGTCATATCCCTCCCCTCCGAAATCATCGAAATTAATTTAAAAAATGTGAACAGGTATCACGATACATATTAATGGATGGCCTAGCCTAGTGTATGCTGAGACGTAGTTTACGTAGCGATAACGCCGCAGTACGAGCGCGGCATCTGACTGCACAAGTAGGTATTGTCTCTTTATTTCAACAGTGTCGAATCGCCATTACTGTGCCGTGTACGAATGTCAACATAAAAAAAACCAATAAACAGTTGTCGTTTTTCATATTATGATATATGCTACACAGTTTATTTAAAGGAACACGATCCTAACGTTGCGTCGTCAGAAAAGGTAAGAGCGACCTGAATTGTACTTTATTGTGTGGGAGCAAAAGTCGCTATTTATTTAAATTACTTGGCGGAGTACTTGTACTATTAGTTATTCTGTGTTACAGGGCATAGTGCGAGTTGATGTTTTCACTTTTTCTCTCGCAATCGCACTAGGTCTTCCGACTTTGTGGCGATATGGCAGAGAGAGGTATTTGAATTTTGAGCGGTCAGCCGATGTGGCAGAGGGAGGTGTTTGCACCTGCGGATGCGTCCGCCAATGTGCCAGAGGGACGTATTGGCACCTGCGGATGGGAGCCGTTGTGGCAGAGGGAGGTATTGGCACCTGCGGATGTGACAGCCGTTGTGGCAGGGGGAGGTATTGGCATCTGCGGATGCGATAGCCGTTGTGGCAGAGGAAGGTATTTGCATCTGCGGATGCGTCCGCCGATGTGGCAGAGGGAGGTATTGGCACCTGCGGATGTGACAGCCGTTGTGGCAGAGGGAGGTATTGATTGGCACTTACGGCTGTGACAGCCGTTGTGGCAGGGGGAGGTATTGGCATCTGCGGATGCGATAGCCGTTGTGGCAGAGGAAGGTATTTGCATCTGCGGATGCATCCACCGATGTGGCAGAGGGAGGTATTGGCACCTGCGGATGTGACAGCCGTTGTGGCAGAGGGAGGTATTGATTGGCACTTACGGCTGTGACAGCCGTTGTGGCAGGGGGAGGTATTGGCATCTGCGGATGCGATAGCCGTTGTGGCAGAGGAAGGTATTTGCATCTGCGGATGCGTCCGCCGATGTGGCAGAGGGAGGTATTGGCACCTGCGGATGTGACAGCCGTTGTGGCAGAGGGAGGTATTGGCATCTGCGGATGCGATAGCCGTTGTGGCAGAGGAAGGTATTTGCATCTGCGGATGCGTCCGCCGATGTGGCAGAGGGAGGTATTGGCACCTGCGGATGTGACAGCCGTTGTGGCAGAGGGAGGTATTGACTGGCACTTACGGATGTGACAGCCGTTGTGGCAGGGGGAGGTATTGGCATCTGCGGATGCGATAGCCGTTGTGGCAGAGGAAGGTATTTACATCTGCGGATGCGTCCGCCGATATGGCAGAGGGAGAAGGTGGAGTATTTTTTCGTTTATCTGATGATGGATGGCTGCTAGTTGGTGGTGTATACTTACGACAGTGCCCCTGGGGAACACGGCGGTCCCCAGCATGATCTGGCCGCGCAGCACGCGCGTGAAGGCCAGCCGCTGCGCCGGCGTGGGCGCCGCGCGCATGTGCCGCGTGCGCGTTATGTCCGTCGTACCGTCCCTGTGGGGGACATTCATTCAATTCGATTTCAAGAAATTAAAACAACTAGAATATACGACGTGTCACAAGAACATGGTATTAGGTAGGGGCCATCAAACTGAACAACTGTTTTGATCTGGTGCGAGTCGTATTTTTTCTAGTATATTATTTAGTATTGTTTAAAAATAGCATTGTAAATGCAAAAATCTCAAATTTAAAAATTATATAGCTATTTCATCTTAATCAATTGTTAAAATATCTGGAAAGATATTTCAATTGAATGTCGAGGTAATTCCTCACATTGGTGAAATAACGCTGGCTTACAGCGTAAGAGTTTAGGATATACTAGGAAAAATTCGACGATGACACTAGTGACTCGGTAGCTCAGCGGTCAGAGCATTGGACCGGATATCCGAAGGTCGCGGGTTCGATTCCCGTCTGAGTATTGATCTGGTGCGAGTCGTATTTTTTCTAGTATATTATTTAGTATTGAACAACTTTTACTACGGGACCAACTCTGAAATCTCGAAAATAAAACAGCCGTTTTATACATTTTGATATTTACGATATAAATTTTTGTATGAAACAGCTGATATTTTTTTCGCGATTTCAGTTGGTCCCATAGTAAAAGTTTTAGTCAGTTTCTTCTGCTAATCTTCTAATTTTGCTCATTACAGCAAAAAAAGACCGAGCAGCGCGATTTTTAATCAGTTTCATCTACTAATCTTGTAATTTTGCTTGTTAATAGTTAAAAAAACGGCCGCGCAGCGCGATTTTCAGTCAGTTTCATCTACTAATCTTTCTTGTTTATACAAAAGAATGGGGACGAATGGACGCCCAGTGCAGTCGCACCGCTTGCCCCTGGATTTTACAATGGCCAAATCTTAAACGGCACATGTAAGCGAGCGATGAAATTTCGGCGAGATATTGCCAAGTTGTGTGATTATGTGTTGCCACTTTCCACCATAACGATTTTGTCGCTAAAAGGGAATTTATTATAGTAAGTAGGTAGGACTCGCTCCATGAGCGTGTATAAAGAGAGAGAGTGTATAAAGAAAGAGAGAGAGCGAGAGTGTGTATAAAGAGGCGCCTGCGGCGCCCCCTTATATCCGGCGCCCCGGGCGGTCGCCCGTGCTCGCCCCCCCCCCCCCTAACCCGGTACTGCCTACCATAGTTTATTCGCTGAGGGTTGATAATATAATCATTTTGACAACGTTTCGAAGTTTACTGCGTCTGCCTGTGCTTGACAATAGCTGCGATAAGCATAGCACAGGCCGTTGTAAGGAAACATTTAGCGGACTGCAATTTTTAATGAGTTTAGAAACGGTTTTTTTATTATTTTTACATACATGCATGACTGCTCAAAAAAGGAGTATATTGTGTTCAGGGTTTATGTAAATGTATATATCTATACAAAAGCATTAAGTTTAAACTCACTTGTATTGCCCTCCCGAGTCGACCAGCAACATATCGTCCCCCCCAATGACCCTGGATCCCTCCTTGGGCGGCTTGTAGTGTATAATGGCCCCATTTTCCCCCGCCCCCGCTATAGTCGCGAACGAGGGCCCGTGGAAATCTGCCTCTTCACTGCAAATAAAAACAATGAGTAAAATAGCATTGTAAATGCAAAAATCTCAAATTTAAAAATTATATAGCTATTTCATCTTAATCAATTGTTAAAATATCTGGAAAGATATTTCAATTGAATGTCGAGGTAATTCCTCACATTGGTGAAATAACGCTGGCTTACAGCGTAAGAGTTTAGGATATACTAGGAAAAATTCGACGATGTCACTAGTGACTCGGTAGCTCAGCGGTCAGAGCATTGGACCGGATATCCAAAGGTCGCGGGTTCGATTCCCGTCTGAGTATTGATCTGGTGCGAGTCGTATTTTTTCTAGTATATTATTTAGTATTGTTTAAAAATAGCATTGTAAATGCAAAAATCTCAAATTTAAAAACAATGAGTAACTATTAAGGCGGTTGTATGACCGAGAGTGGTGTCCTCGAAGGATTTTATTTAATAAGTTATTAATAGAAAACGATTTTAATAATATTTAACGTGGAGTTTTTAAGGCCCATGGTCTAGTATTTTTAGAAGGTATCATTACATGCCCTCGTAGTCATTCGTAGAAGTAGATAGCAAATGTGTCAAAAACAGCCACTTTTAGCAGTTTTGCTATCTACTTCTAGCAGTGACTACGAGAGAATGTAACGATACCGTCTAAAAATACTAGACTGTGGGTCCTGAAAATTCCACGTATAACATTATTAAAATTGTGTATTACAATTATAATATTAAATAAAATTCACCGCGGCGCCACTTTCGCTCAGGGTACCACCTTGATCGTTTGCCTGGCATCTGTAAAGATGTTGCATTTGAATGTTGAAGGTACTACCCCCGTCAATTGGTAATGCGCCTGGCGGCCATGATTTTAACCTCAAAAACGAAAAACATTTGTAAAATTTTTATATACCTAGACCCTATCTTATTGAAAATAATGATTCAATAATTAATATATTAGATTACCTATTAGAATTTTCTTGTTTCATGACATTTTTAGTTGCGGATCACGTTAATGTGGACGTTAATGTGACAAGGTTCCAGCGCATTACCAATTGACGGGGATAATAATTCTTCACATTGATGAAATAACGCTGGCTTAGGTAGGTACAGCGTGAACGTAAAAAAGTACTAGACAATTTCGCCGCTCCCACTAGCGACTCGGTAGCATAATTGGTCAGTGCATTAGGCCGGAATCCCAAGGGTGCGGGTTCGAATCCCGTTTACGGAGCTGCGGGGGAGTCGATTTTTTCTATTAAAATAATTATGTTTAATAAATCATTGTCATTCACACAATTTATTTACCCCCTAAGCTCCTCTAGTTTATCCGACAGGCCTATTTCCGTGACAGTCTCTCCCGAAGCCACGGCCTCTTCCACCCAGCGCAGGCCACGAACTAAGGCAATGCCGTCCTTTATGTGAGCTGAACGAAAGCCCTAGAAAAAAAAGTTATTTTTTATACATGAAATTTTAATCATTTGGTTCCCGCAGTGGGGTGGTTCCACTCATGATTACAAGCAACATTTACTATGGGGCCAACTCTGATAACGCGTAAAATAACAACTATTCCATACAAAAGCGCAATACCTACTCGACCTTAATTTATAGAACAGCAGTTTTTTTTTTGCGATATCAGATTTGGCCCCATTGTAAAAGTTGCTTGTAATCATGAGTGGAACCATTTCACTGCGGGAACCGGAACAAAATTATTAAAATTTCACGATGTATAATATACTTAGTAAACATGTTGTTATCGAAATGATTGAGAGAGTTAAAGGGACGAGATTGAGGTGAAATTTAGGTACAAAAGGGATAAGGGCATTTTATTAATAAATTTATTTGAATAAAGATATTTTAACTTTGAATTTTTCTTCTTCTTATCGAATGAGGAATAGTGGCCACCTCTGGTGTTAGAGTTTAAATTTGACATTGATAATTGGGGTTTAGATTGAGGAAGGAGGAATGGGGCGAAATATAACAGTACGTAATGTGGTGATATTGATGTAAAAAAGGGGTGACTTTGAGGAACAATGTGGATAGATTGGGTTCTTATATTACCATTGCGTTTCAAAAAATTTTGAAGAAATGAGGTGAGATCGGCAAAAAATAGGATGAGATTAAGTAGAAATAGGACCGAATTGAGGAGGAACAGGCTAAAGCAGGCCATATACACTAGGTTATGCATGACGGTTTTACATGACGGTTTTGACCACAGGCATAACCGAGCGGCTTGCATGAGCTGCTTGCATGTACAAGCATGCAGTATCGCCCATATACGCTAGGTTATGCATGATGGTTTTGACCTTACAGGCATAACCATCATGCATAACCTAGCGTATATGGCCGGCTTAGATTGAGGAGAAATGGGGTGAGATTGAAAATTATGGAGTGTGGTTTTAATAGAAATGGTTATAATATAAGTTGGTATGAAATGGGCTAAGAGTAAAACTTACGCTCAATTCAACTTCATTCTTGACACATTTCATCAAAGAAACAGGCGAAAGCGTTGACAATATATTAGCAACACCATCCTAAAAATAATGTTAATAATTAATTTAACGATAAGTAGACATAACCACTTTTTTATTACTTTCTTTAACTTATATTAGATTTTGTAAATTGGTCGCAAAATTACCCTGTATAGCAGTATCTCTGATAATAATTATTTATCTCTGTGAATATAACTTACTGATTCCACCGCTAAGTAGATAGCATGACTAGCATCCTGAGATAGCCAGACAGTACTGTCGATAGGCAGTTCGTTCTGAAAAGAAAATTACAATACAACGTTATTTTTTGCTGACAAAAAACCTGAAATCCATTTTGTCATTACGAACCATTTTTTAAACAACCCCGAAATAGCAAAAAATCGTTACTTACAGCCTGTTACATACATTTTATCAGTTCAAAATTTAATAAATAAATAAATGCTTGCATGTACAACTTCGGTCATACAACACTTTCAGTCATACAACCGCCAATAATCGTTTTTGCGTGATTGAATAAACATACAAACATTCACATTCTAGAAAATAAGTAGGATTATACAACGTATATTTAAGGAATGAACCAATAAAAATGGGAAAACCGTTTCTTCAGCTGTTTCATACAAACATTTATAAAGAAAATATCACTATATATGAAAACAGCAGATTTTTTTCGCGTTTCCAAAGTTGGTCCCATAGTAAAAGTTGTTCAGTCAGTTTGATGGTCCCTATGTACCATATTTTGGTTTAACCATTAATATTACACGTTATTTAATGTTACACGTTTAAATATATGTTTTAATTATATGTTAAACGTTTAAATATGTATTATATTATTTATATTTAAAATACATACCTCCACCATATTCTCTAAATACGAGAATATTTCGTAATAAGGTCTTGATGTCAACTGAGTGTTTTCAGCAGCCAGATGTGCTTGTATTTCTGGTGCAAGATTTCCGTTGCCCCAGAAAAGGATCACGTTGTGTGGTGCACTCTAAAAATGTTATTTAAATTAAACATATTTCATTTATACATAGAGAAAATATGAGATAAAATTAGGTGATCGATGTACAATAAATAGAACATCAAGTTAATTAGGTACACAAAAATGATTTTTTCCAATTATACAAGCTGAAATTTTAATAATTTGGTTCCCGCAGTGGGGTGATCCCCACTCCCATGTCGCAACTCTGATATCGCGAAAACAAAAATCAGCTGTTCCACACAAAAGCACAATACCTACTCGACCTTAATGAAAATGAAAAATGAAAATGAAAAAATGTTTATTTCTGTAACAAAAATAGTTTTACAGAGATTTAAAGGTGGGCTCCCTCTTTTAAGTGCCAAGACACCTGTGCCAGAAGGAGTCACTCTTCCTTAGCAAAGCATACATGTAACGAATTATAAACCAGTACAGTTATAATTAAAAAAAAATACTTAAAATTACGACTTAACTAATTAAAAAATAAAGTACAAAATTGAGCTTGTTTTGTGTGTGTGTGTGTGTGTGTGTGTGTGTGTGTGTGTGTGTGTGTGTGTGTGTGTGTGTGTGTGTGTGTGTGTGTGTGTGTGTGTGGGGCTATGTTAGATCATGTTTAAGTAAATTTTCGGTTTCGTCATAATCTAATGTCTTTAACCAGTTGGTAAGATTAGATTTGCATTCCCGATAAGTCATTGGATATATTTCTAAAATGTTGTTTATTTTATTATATAAATATGCTGATAAGTGTTGAAACTGATTTCGAGCAAAACTAGTGCGTGTACATTGTGTTTCGATTACCATATGCTTCCTTCTTCTTTTTTGGGTAATATCTGGTCTATATACCAGTGTCCTGTGTTTCCTTAAAATAACGTGAAGGATGTACAGTTTCCTAATAGAAAGTACATCCGCTATGCTGTACAGTAAATGAGTAGAAAACGTGCGTTTTTTGAAAAACATAACTTTTAATAGAGCTCTTTGTGCTCGTTCCACGTCTAAGTAACATCAGAAGTTAATGTACGGAACATCAGATTTTTTTCGCGATATTAGATTTGGCCCCATAGTGAAAGTTGCAAGTTGCAAATACTTACCACATCGCTTCTGATCACCAGATAGGAGAAAAATACAGGATTGTATGGTATGTCTGAGCCTCGTATGTTGAGAGTATCTGCAAACACAAAATTGTACAGTAAACGGTACGTTGGGCTTCCAGAGTAAACTGTCTGGATATACTTGGTGCCAAATGCTCCAAGCAGCATTAGAATGCAATGCACCCGCATTCTAATGTAAACTGAAACAATCTACCACTGAACTATTCAACACTTTGACACTGGCAAAAATTACTTCCAAGGGGAATGTAGATTGCCAAAACAAAAATAAGAAGAAGAAGGTAATAATATCCAATCAATTTTATACTCAAATGCGAAGAAATTAAGGTTCAAAATAAATTTCAGATTTTTGACAGATTTGTTTAACTTGACTGTACATTCTTATAGGGTTGTATTTAATCGGTTAACAATAAATTCCTATTTTGGGTATCAATAATACTGAATACAGCGTACTGAAATACTAAGTGGACGACGGAGCGAGGGCGACTACAGATATTGAAAATGAGTGACTTTAAAATACAAATTGAGTGACTAGTTATTCAGAACGGGCGACCAAATTACTATTTAGGCGACAACCTTAGGGCACACAAAACATTTAAAATTTGGTATATATTCATAAAAAAGGTGACTATTATCCTAATCGAGATGACAAAAAACAAACAAACAAGAAAGCAGCCTAATAAAAACGTTTTAAAATACCATGTTGGGTAGCTTAAATCAGTTATGTAGGTAGTTATTACCTACTTGGTATAATAGTTACCCACTCAGTATTTTAGTCACCCATTTAGATTATTTGTCACCCACATGTAGTCGCCCGTTTTAAGTATTTTTGTAATCTACTGTTTGTCGCTCGTTTAGTTATTTTGTCGCCCAAAAAATAAATTACTGCCCGGTTTAGTATTTAAGTATCCAATTAACAGTCGCCTTTAATTATTTACAGTCACCCAATTCATTAATACCCATTCTTATATCAGTTGTCCATCAGACATTTTTTTAATGTCCCCACTGCAGGGGCACAGGCATTCCATACCACGCGGGCCCAATGCGGATTGGTGGGTGTTAACGACTGCAAATGCAGCCGGGACCACCGGCTTAACGTGCCTTCCGAAGCACGGAGAGCTCGAGATAATAAATTTTTGGTCACCCATCCCATGAGCGACCCTTGCGAAAATTGCTTAACCTCCGCAACCGCTGGGCCAGGCGCTAAACCACTGCGCCACCTAGCTCCTCTTAAGGATATCGGTTACACAATCACAACGATTTATCGTAGGCGTAGCGATTTAACTGTGCAGTCTATTTGCACAGTTTCATCGAACGTTTGTACCAATCTATAACAAATCGTTCCAGTTTAATTTGTTTGCATAATCAATCGGCGTCGGTAGGTAAACAACACACAACGTTCGATAAAACTGTGCAAACTGACTGCACAGATAATTCGCTACCTACGACAAATTATTGTCGTGTGTAGCCGGTATTAAAACAATAGTGCCTACATTACTTATACGTTAAAAAAATGAACCCTTGTGGTGATTGGTTTTTGAATCATACAATGCGATTTACGGTCCGTTCGCTTAGATAGTGTCGGTACACCCGCAAGCACTTGTGTTCAGAGACAGGAATACCGGTAACAAACACAACCTTTCACTACGGCACTACTATGTAAACTGCCAAAATCCAAATTGACTTGCGGGTGTACGCCGCAAGCGGTAACTTTTGTTTAAGCGGCGGTATCCTTTGGCAAGTAGCGGTACGTGCAAAGGCGGGGAGATAAAAGGGCGACACTATCTGAGCGAACGGACTTTAATTGGCAGTAGATAGTTTTCCGCGGCAATTGAATCGGCTAATTAAGAAAGGGAACATGTCACCTTTTTCCCATTTAGCAACATTTATGGATTTTAATTTTTTTTATGTCACCACAGACATAACAATCAAGAAACAGTATATGTCAGTACAATAGTTCAAACATTATAGGGCACCAAATTATTACATGAAGGTAAGAAAGGGAATAAGTAATTTTTAGAAAATATTTTTTTCGGGTCTCTGAAAAATAGGCTTGTTCCCTTTCTTAATTAACCGATTCAATTTCACTTAAAAAATATGACAAAGAGTAAATTTTACAGATTAAAAAACATTGTTTTGTAGCAAGCCTTTGCAGTTGGTCACTTCTATTGTGCGTAAATAAATTAATGGCAATTTGTGATAATAATATTATGAATGCCTTACAAGCGATATCGTCTAGGGCGGTGAGTACTAGCGCTCTAGCTCCTCTGGTCTCCATTTGCTGTAGCAACTCCAAAATCTTCTCGTTTGAAGGCCTTCCTATGAATAAATAAAAACAAATATTCAGCTTCAGCTCTGTTCAGCTTGGGCAAAAATGCTTTCGTATGTCCGTTCGGTTGTCTGTTTGTTCTCCTCTACAGTATATGAGGCGTATTATGAGTTTACGCTTACTATACTCGATATCGACTGTAGTTTACATTACGGTTTTATGGGTAAGCCGAAAATCTATTCGAGACCTTATCACTGCATCTCATTAGACCTGATAAGTCCACTACCCATGTCTAGACGTCGTAACCAATACATTTTGGTAGTCAATTGTCTATTTGTATGACAACTTTAGTGTAGTTACCGCCAGAGGTGTTGTGCCAAATTGCATACATAATTACTAGTCACTATCGAAACGTAGCTAACTGTGCAAACTCATACAGACAAAAGAAGCAATTTTCAACCGATTTTCGTGTGAAAAAGTTCAATAATTATACAACCTGTTAAAAAATAGCCCCTAATGCCAAATATGGTAGAAAGGGACTATCAAAATGAACAACTTCTACTATAAGGCCAACTCCGAAATCATTAAGCTCAGCGCTGAACTTGTTGAAAAAAACAAGCTAAAATTACATCAAAAGTACTGAAAATTTAACACTAAAAAGTCCGTACGGTCTCTGGTCTAAACGATTCTTCTAATCCTTTGGGATTCTTTAGCGATCTGGGCCTCCTCCTTTATTTACTCTTTGAATGGCCATTATTAAATCATATCCCGTTTAATCCTGACTGACCTGTAAATTGAACACCAAGGGCTAACAGCTGGTCGTTAGGTCTATCCGGAGCGGGGTCTCCTATCTCCGCTCGCGCGATATCCACCAAGTTGTCAGGTGTAGCTATCAGGGTGACGTTTACGGCGTTTACCGCTGTCTGAAAAGTTAATAAAAAAACCGCAGCTGTGATAAAACGTCGAATTGAGAACCTTCTCCATTTTTGAAGTCGGGTTAACAATATGGTCAAAAATGTCATCCTTATTACAGATACCGACACAGAACTTGACAAGATAAGATATAATAAACTAAAATTAAAAAAAATTAAAATTAAGTCATTTTCATCTGGATCCGCTTTACTTGCGTCGTAGTTAGGGCTTCCATCCCGGGATTCGAGAGTCTCGATTTCCCGAGAGTCTCGGATGATATTTGGTCCCGAGATTTTTAGTTTCCAGTCTCGGGATTTTCGAGATTTCCAAGCCTTATTCAAACGCTTGGTAGATTACATACATTTCATATAAGGTTGAGTGTTGCGCGTGTTAATAAGTAGTTAAATTATAACGTGTCAATTTTAAGATAAACAGAACAAACAAAAGTGACAATTTTAAAATAAACAGAACAAACAAACAAGCACAATACGATCTTTCATCTAAGATCTGAATTTTTGTTTTCATCGTCCTGCAATTTAATTCAATTCTGATATATTTTCCTGTAAGATAAAGGAACGTTTACTGAACCATATGCTCCTGTCGTCTCCAGAAGCAAACGACCTCTTCAATGACCATCAATACGGGTTTCGCCGAAACCGGTCCTATGGAGATTTTCTAGACAACTTGCAAATAGAGCGAAGCCATCGAGAATTCGAGAGGTATGGAGAGGCGCTCGCCGTTACTCTTGATATCTCGAAGGCTTTTGACAGGGTGAGGCATGATAGCCTTATTGCAAGCTTTTTCATACGGACTTCCCACCGGTTTTGTGTCTGGATCGGTCGATTCGAGTTGTCATTGATGGCTGCTCATCCGACCAGTTAGCTATCAATGCCGGAGTCCATCAGGGATTTGTCCCTCAAGGGTGGACTAAACAGGAACACCTGCTGCATATTAATGACCTGCTAATATCCGTATTTTGGGGTACACAGATGACCACACCGTTGTAGAGAGCTGCATATCTGATGCTCGAGCCAGTGCAAAACAAGCCTAGTGTCTTAGGGAGACGATGGTCAGACACATGAACACGAACCTGTCACTGCAGGCAGTCTCCGAATGGGGTGATGCCAATCAGGTCAGGCCACGAATTTAGTATATCCCGTCAGGCAGGTTCAATCCATCAAAATCCCAGGCGTTTCTGTTCTTTGCTAAAGGGGGTAGTTTGGACCCGAGTCACTTTCGAGGATCCGTGCCGATTACTGAACAACTAGACCTTCTCGGCATATCATTGACTCTGACACTCAATTTTGGCTCTTTCATTGAGAATGAAGTACAATTGGCATCTAAAAAGCTTAGCATTTTGGCAAAGGTGAAAAAGTACTTCACGCCGGAACAGCTGCTTATTCTATACCAAGCGCAAGTCCGTTCGTGTATGGAGTACTGCTCTCATCTTTGGGATGGCTCCGCCAAATACGAGTTCCAGACGCTTGAATCCTTTGAGCAGAGGGCCAGGATGGAAGTTCATCGGCAACGATAATCTTTTCTGTAATAAGCTCAGAAGTCTCGAGCATAGACGCAAGGTCGCAAGGTTTTTATCGGTTACATTTCGGCGAGTGTAAGGTGGTAGTGCACAATCTAATTCCGCATCTCCTTTCTTCCATCGGACAACCAGAGGTACGAAACAGCATTTTGCTTTAAATTTTATCATGCGTACTGCCAGAGAGTGGAACTATTTGCCTAAGTCTGTATTTCCCGACAGGTACAATATGGGGGCCTTCAAGTCGCGAGTGATCAGGTTTCTTCTAGGCAAGCGCGTTCCATCGTAAATCACGTCATCGCTTACCATCAGGCGTGTAATCGCGTAAGCGCTTGCCTATCTATCATTAAAAAATGCGTCATATCTTTTCGAGAGTCTCGAAATTTCGAGAGTCCCGAGAGTCAGCCATATAGTCTCGTCTCGATCTCGAGATTGTGAAATAGGTCCGAGAGTGGAAGCCCTAGTCGTAGTCATCTGGATATGTCTTACCTGCACAAACTTATGAACAACCACATTGATAGTCCTATATTGATAAATAAATTCAGTTTTAATGTTCCCTCAAGAATACCGAGATACCCCTGTAGACTATTTAAAAATAAATTCTGTAGAACAAGAATGGGTCGCAGCTCGCCAGTTGTTCGCTTGGCTCGTCTTTACAATGAAGTGTCCAAGAAATTACCTGATCTGGACATCCATTTACAAAGTCTTCCAAAATGTATGGACCATAATAAAGAATGACGTACCTTAGGTCTTTTATGTAGGTGTAATATCATATATAATTTTTTAATTCATCTCTTTTAATTTTATGTAAGATTTCATTTTGTATATCTTTTTTTAACTACAATAACGCATGCTGTGCCTGGATGAAAAGATGCTGTGGTTACCTCATAAGGTTAATATTACCTAGCGGAATAGAGGAACAAAGGGCTGAGCAAGCGAGATGTCACTAATCAGTAACAATGTGTGATAAAAAGAAATGCATGATTATGACGTGCAGAACTCTTTTTCGCAACTGATTGACAGTTTGTCAGCCCGTATCAGCCCGCTGAGAATTTGAGTTCTGAAAATATTTCTGATTTTTCTTGAAATCGTGGACATTTTTGCGAAATAATGCTTCGGAAACATGGTGTCCTGTTCAGTGATTGATTGTTGTACAACACATCGAAATAACCCAGAAAAATGATCATTTCACAGGTAAATTATTCTAAATCGACCCCGCCTAACTTTGTGTTTATTTTTGCCAATACGTTTCGAAATTTTAGCACTGAGCGTGATAATTTTCTTCTGTAAACACTCATTTTTGTAAGAAGCAAAGATCGGCTAGACAAAATGCAAAATCAACGAATATTTTGTGTAAAGAAATAATTTTCATTTTACAGTAGGGTTGCATAAAGTTATCGATATTTTTTGTCGATTGCCTATCACGCCGCATCACGCGGTAAACGAATATTAGTGGCGTTAGTACAGTAGGGTGAAAAATACGGCGTTTTGTGAACCAGAGATTTCCTTTGGTAGGATTGGTCCTTAGGACCCTAGGATGGAATAGCAGCAACTTCACTAACTCACTCAATAGCCACTCATTTCTGCTTTGTTACAGGTCAATATAAAGCCAAGACGCATAGTGTCGTCCTACGTTTATAGAGATGTACCAGAGGCATTGATTGATGATTTTTTCGGTTCATGTATCCCCTAAGCCTTAGGGGATAAATGAACCGAAAAAATCATTAAGGGCCTAAGGGTCCCCCCAGACCTACCGGTTTCCGTTCTTTGCTTTGCTGTTCGGCAATGGACCGCCGGCCAAGAGGCTCATTTTCAATCTATCGTATATTTTCAACCTAAGTACATTTCACATATAAGAATGTTCTTGTGAGCTTTGTTCCTTAAACGATCGTTATGAAAACACAAAAAAATAGTTCAGATAGGTAATGATGACACCCACAACCCTGTTCACAATTTATA
Organism: Agriphila geniculea; assembly: GCA_943789525.1. Taxonomy (NCBI): domain Eukaryota; kingdom Metazoa; phylum Arthropoda; class Insecta; order Lepidoptera; family Crambidae; genus Agriphila; species Agriphila geniculea. Next base: position 14,765,703 of record OX038893.1, read on the forward strand.
TAAATATGCTCGATCGATTTATTTTTAGCAATCGGAGACCATGTTCAGGGTGGCATATCTCCCAGAAGCTTCCTACTTCGCAACCCAGACGATGACACCAATTGCCAATTTGGTCTGGTCCAAATATGCGATAGATTGAAAATGACCCTGGTTGGCCGGCGGTCTAAGCAGCAAGTAGAACAGCAAAGCAAAGAAACGAAACCGGTAGGTCTGGGGGGACCCGGTCCCCGGTCCAGTAGGAAGCTTCTGGGAGATATGCCACCCTGAACATGGCCTCCGATTGCTAAAAATAAATCGAATTTCAATAAAACCGCGCTAGTATCAGTTAAAAATTGTTTTATTTCATGTCTACTGAGCGCGTAAGCTTGAAAGGTGAATATGTTAACCTCCCTTTCCTTCCATTTAAAATGAAAAAACCATACAAATGCTAATAATTTTCACTTACCTCCAAAGTATTCCAAGCGTTCCTCGTATACGTAGTGGGGTCGATTCCAATCACTGAGCCAGAAGGCATGCTATCAACTAGCCATGTTTGTATGGAAGCGTTTATGCCTGCAATCAAAACATGTCATCATATAATGCCCTTCTACAGGGCACTATTTTAGGTCCACATTTTTTAACAAATAGTGTTCATTAAGGCCCTACATTAGGTCATTATTTCTTTACAATATAAGCATAATAACACACCTTGCCTCATAAAAGTGTTAAGTATTTTGTGTTTACTCGTAGTTCGAACTGAGTGAAGTATCTACTGTCAGGCCAAACACGAGCTTCGGTTTTGTGTTCTACAGGGCACTGTTTTAAGCCCAAGTTTTTTTAACACATAGTGTTCCTCAAGGGGATCCCTTGTTTTCGCATAATTGTATTATACCTAATTTGATTTGGCATAACGGATTTGGCATAATCTTTTTTGTCATAATAATACTTTCGCATAATTGTTTTTTGGCATACTAATTATATTAGCATAATTATCATTTAGACTAATTTGTTTTCGCATAATGTTATTAGGCATATTGTCTATTCGCCTAATATTATTTAGACATAAAAATCGAAAACAATAAGAATAAATAGTTTTACGCACTCATTTATTTTCATGCAATAGGGGTAGGTATTGTATTAAAATGCCCTAAATATCGACTCATAAAACACCTATTTTTAAAATACCAAAAATCCTTAATGTCCATATCCAATAGACCGAAACTTGAAACATCGATTATTAAATGACTGATGATAGTTCGAAACCCTAAAAATTAAAATGCCGATAGTTAAAAATCCCGAAAATCTGTTAAGGTCCATTAGGTGCGACGACGAGCGAGCGTAGCGAGCGAGGAGGAGGTAAGGTTCCATTGCGACCAACAATGCACGAGCCGAGCGAGCGAAGCGAGCGTGCCGCGGCAGCGGCCGGCGAAGTGCCAGAACCGACCTGCTGGCATGTAACCCTCAATTAACCTTCGGTTTTTTAAGCTTCGAGATTTTGTATTATAGGTAAAATGTTCTTTCGTGATTTAAAACGTCGTGATTTTTTTGTTTATAAAAATATGCGTAAATAACATTATGCGTGTTTAAATTTATGCCAAAGAATATTATGCTTAAACATGATTATGCTTAAAGTAGTTATGCTTAAAAAAATTATGCATAAGCTGTTATGACTAAATAATATTATGCGTAAACATCATTCGGCGAAATCATATTATGCTATGACATATTATGCCTTAAAATTTTATGCAAATACATAGGGAACCTTCCTCAAGGCACAACATTAGGTCATTATTTCTTTACAATATAAGAACCGATCTATCTTGCCTCATAAGTGTGAAGTATTCCGCGTGTTGACTTATAGCTCAAATTGAGTGAAGTAGTAACTGTCCAGACGCGAGCTTCGTTTTTGTGTTCTACAGGGCACTGTTTTAAGCCCATTCTTTTACCAAATAGTGTTCCTCAAGATTAAGACACTACATTAGGTCATTATTTCTTTACAATATAAAAATTATCTACCTTGCCTCATAATTAGTGTAAAGTATTCACAGTGCACTTGTAGCTCGAACTGGTCTTGTGTTTTACAGGGCAGTACTTTAAGCCCACATTTTTTAAACACATAGTGTTCCTCAAGGCACTAAGGCAGGTCATTATTTATTTACAATATAAGAAAACTACCTCCCTTGCCACATAAGTGTAAAGTATTCAGAGTTCACTTGTAGCTCGAACTGAGTGAAATGTCTACTGTCAGTACAGACGCGAGCTTCGGTTGTGTTTCACAGGTCACTGTTTTAAGCCTACATTATTTAACAAATTGTATTCTTCAAGGCACTACATTAATTCATTATTTCTTTACAATATAAGATTTTTATATGCACAAGAGAATAGTGCTTGGCCTCCACCTCACCTGATGTTAAGTGACGATAAGGCCGAAAGTGGAAGCGCACTACACCCGGAATCCTCACCACTGAGGAACTAGCTATCTTACCTCTAACTGCCGGAACACAATAATTTTTGAATTGTTGTTATGTTGTCAGATACAGGTAAGATGGTGGTAGCAAGCCAGGTGGACTTGAAATAAGTCCTACCACCAACCAAACTGAGTACAAATTGTACCGCCCCTGGGAATCGAACCCGGAACCCCTGCGTCTCATCGACCTACCTTGCCTCATAAGTGTAAAGTATTCCGTGTTGACTTGTAGGTCGAACTGTGTGAAGTATCTAAGTACTGTCCGTTTAGACGCGAGCTTCGGTTTTGTGTTCTGCACTCTACAGGGCACTGTTTTAAGCACACATTTTTTTAACAAATAGTTTTCTCAAGGCACTACATTAGGTAATTTTTTCTTTACAATATAAGAAACGGCCTATTTTGCCTCATAAGTGGAAAGTATTTAGTGTTGACTTGTAGCTCGAACCATGTGAAGTATCTACGGTCAGTCCAGACGCGAGCTTCGGTCTTGTGTTCTACAGGGCATTGTTTTAAGCCCACATTTTATGACAAATAGTGTTTTCTAAGGCACTACATTAGGTTATTATTTCTTTACAATAAGAAACAACCTACCTTGCCTCATAAGAGTGAAGTATTCCGTGTTGACCTGTAGGTCAAACTGTGTGAAGTATCTACTGTCGGTCCAGACGCGAGCTTCGATTGCAGTCACCACAACACTGCCTGATGATCCTTGTAAGCCGGATAGCCATTCTCGTCGCGCGTCAGTTGGTGCTATGTATTGAGACTGGAGAAAAAAATAGACACAACCATAAAAAAATGCAAAGTAAAAAAAATATTTAAAGATCATTGCCTGTTTTATTTATACAGGGTTATTTGTAAAACACCAACAACCTCGCAGGAGATTGCTAACATCATAAACAACACCATTTGTTCTACGACTTTTCTGGAAACAGACAAAAAATATTCGATTTTCCATACAAATGTCCGAACAGCTAATCGAGTTTTGTTCATACAAAAAAAACAACTGTTCCCTACAAAAGCGCAATACCTTCTCTACCTTCAGATTTTTTATTCTCGATATCAGTGCCCTTAGCACGAACAGCTATCGAGAAAAAAAACGCGCGTAAAAGTACTCGATAGAGAATTATCTATGGAAATTTCAATTTCGCTATTCGGCGGTAGATGGCGCTGTACAAATGTTCAATACAAAATTACTCTATCGAATGATTTTACGCGCGTTATTTTTCTCGATAGCTGTTCGTGCTAAAGGTACAGAGTTGGCCCCATAGTAAAAGTTGCTTGTAATCATGAGTGGAACCACCCCACTGCGGGAACCAAATGATTAAAATTTCACTATATATTATTAACTATATTATGTTTTTTTACTTACATTATGCGCGTCAGCTGTGGGTATAACGTAGGCATCTACCCCACTTCTGTCCATCACGCTGCGGACAGCCGTCAACCGAGCCAAGCTACCATCACGGCTGGACTTAGAGGAGATTGCGTCGAATGACACTGCAGCATAAAAGATAGAAAGTTGTTTGTAATTTAAATAGTTTCCCAGCAATAATTTTGAACAGAAATGGTCCTGATGATGGGCAGAATACGTAGACTTCGGCTTTGTTGAGGGTCTTGGTAAAACTCTGTACCTATGCATTAGAATATTATCTTTTTTTTTACGTGGAATAAATTAAAAACTGTCTTACCGTAAGCGGGTGTATCTGGTTCAGCCCAATTGAAGTATCTCATAGGGATGTGCCCCAAAACTACATTGCATGTTAATCTAAAAATTGTGTCAAAAATATTAATAATTTCGTGTTACAATTTGTTCAATGTCAATAGGTTATGTCAAATTTCTAACAAAATATGAATAATTTTAGAGATTTTATTATTCACATTAAATACAACAAAATGGTTAGGAAACATTGGTTAAAAACATTGATTTATTTTTATTTATTTCTTTTCGGACGACCAACAGCTATATTAAACAGATAAAATAACTTACATGGTATCAGAAAGCCAAATATAGGTCATCACAAATAGTAACGAACTATACAAAACAAGCACCATCTTATTACTAAATCTTAATTAAGTACTAAATCTTAGTTACCTACCTAATGAATACTTAACCAGTACAATAATTATGCATCATTAAAAAATTCCTTACTTAAAAGCCTCACTCGTTGCAAACAGATCCAGGTCTGCCCGTCGCGATGCCAAATTAAAACTATTACACGCACGCCATAAAAATGCATACTGTCGGTAATTTGTGGATGCAGGGGGGACGCGTAGTAGCTGGTTAAATCTGAGTGGCTTAATGGGTGCCCACAGTGTCAATTTGGAAAGAAGTTCCGGACAGTTTATAGCACCTGACGCAATTTTAGAAAGAAAAACTAGGTCCGCAATCTCGCGACGTTTTTCTAATGGAAGAAAGTGATACTTCTTGAAAATGAACGACGATATTAACAATTTGTTTTCTACAATACTCAATAATATACTAGAAAAATTCTCGATAGCTTAGTTGGAAGCGTATTGGACCGGACTTCCAAAGGTCGCAGGTTCATTCTCGCTTGAGATTATGATTTGGTGCGAGAAGAATTTTTCTATTATATAATTTATTATTGTATAAAAATAGTATTGTGAATGCTAAAATCGCAAATTTAAAAATAAATTTGATTTGTTCAATTTTAATAACACATTTTACTAAGTACATTTATATGTACCGTGGTTGGAACTTATTTTCCAAGTCCAACCACACTAGTAGATAGAGGGCAGACTAAAAAAAAAATAACTTAATATAAAAATACTTACATTAAGCTGAAAGTTGAAAGGAAACCGAAATAAGCGGCCATTTTGTCCTAAAAACAATAGTTCAATGGCGCTATCTAAAGATTATAAAATATTTGTATTATCAACGCATTAAAGATAAATAGGATTAAGATAACTCTATAATATGTTTTATAAGTATCGATTATTGGAGATAAAGCTGTAATGGCGCAATTGCATTTTAGGTCGTTTCCTTTTAAGGTATTCGGATGCGTTAACGCCCACCAATCCACATTGGGCCCCATGGGTGTGGTGGGTTATGGCCTATCCTCCTTAAGGAAGGCCTGTGTCGTTTCTTGCTTTTGGGTATTCGAATGCGTTAATGCCCACCAATCCATATTGGGCCCCATGTGGTGTGGTGGGTTATGGCCTATCCTCCTTAAGGAAGGCCTGTGTCGTTTCTTGCTTTTGGGTATTCGAATGCGTTAATGCCCACCAATCCACATTGGGCCCGTGTGGTGTGGTGTCGTGGGTTATGGCCTATCCTCCTTAAGAAAGGCCTGTGTCGTTTCATTGTTTTTGGGTATTCGAATGCCTTAACGCCCACCAATCCACTTTGGGCCTTGGTGCGTTATGGCCTATCCTCAATATCTATCCTTAAGGCAGGCCTGTGTCGTTTCCCTGCTTTTGGATATTCGAATGCGTTAACTCCCACCAATTCATATTGGACCCGTGTGGGAGGTTATGTATGGCCTATCCTCCTTAGTGTCCCAGCAATGGGGCATTAAAATAGCTATGCTGATAAATTGTCATTTAGTCTACAAATGTTTCTAAAACACTGTTTTAACTTAGACACTGTTTAAAAGTGATGCTGTCACTTTTTTGACTATACTGTTTGAAAGAGCATCACGTTTAATTAAACAGTATCTAAATTAAATACTGTTTTAATATATTTTGTAATATTGTCTGTCTAAAAAGTCAGTTTACATGGGTAATTTCAAGGGTAATAGGGATGTTGACTTATGAATAAAATAACGAAATACTAATAAAAATCGTAAACATATCAAACTTTTGGAGTAGCTTGTATACCTCTTGGTTTTATATATTGCGTATTATTTGTTTTATGACCCTTCAAAGTTGGGTGGACAAGTCCATTTAAAGAGTATAAAATTTGTTAAAATAAATAATACATTTAATTAGTCCGTAAAATTTATAGCAAATTTGTCCAAGAAACCATTTTGATAAACACAATATTTAATATAGCTGCCGAACAAATTTCCTACGCGTTGCATACAACGTAGGAAGGCGTGACGTCATAACTTGTTAGCCGTTAGTATGGAGCGTTTTCGGGTGAGTCCAATTTTGTGCATTTCAAACTGTGATATCTCGGGCAGTTTTCATGCTAGCGTAATAATTCTTATACAAATGTTTCTTTTTTTTAGGGGTAATTTATGTAACATAAAATAAAAAAAATAGTCAACATGCCTATTATAATACCCACCCTAGCAACACAGCAAACAATATATAGTTTATTTGTACAATCTCGATACTTTGGAATAAAAATATTTAAGGATACTAGCGCGGTTTTATTGAAAGTACTTTGGTAACTAGTTGGTATTTGGTTTGATTTTTGATAGAGAGATTTTTAATAGAGATGATGGTTGGAAAATTCTACCAGCTTAGAACCCCTTCATCCACAAGCTTAAGCCCCTCACACACACTGTAAGATCTAATGATACGGTTAGTTCCTTTTGCAAATAAATAAATTAATATAAAAGACGGAGGTTGGTTTTTCTCTCCAAGTTTTCTTTCGCCTTTTCTTTCTTGGAGAGGCCTCCCAATTTTATAAAATGGTGGTAGTTTCAGTAGATTCTCTCTCTTTTTAGCACTAAATAATTCATAAAATTAAATTATAAATCAACATTAAACAATAAAAATTTTTTGTTAAATTTTAATTTCTGAACATCTAAAAAAAATCATCGCTTGAGGGTAGACTCACGGGTAGCTTCAGTCCCCCGTGACCACGGCAGCTGCAAAGTTGCCGAAACGTCGGAAAAACCAAAAATCAAACCAAATACCAACTAATTACCAAAGTACTTTCAATAAAACCGCGCTAGTATCCGTTAAAATTGTTTTATTTCATGTCTAGTGAGCGCGTAAGCTTGAGAAGTGAATATAAAAATATTTATACAGGGTGGAATTTCTTAATGCCACCTGGAGGGAAAGTACTCTAAACAATGGAGATAGCTAATTTCACTCAAAGGAAACATTCCTTTATTTTTATTAAGAAACAAAACTGCATTCAAAGTTTTTTAAAAATACGCTTCCCACACCCAGGAATCGAACTGGCTAAAATTCGATAAAACAATACCCTGTACTTTTATGATATCAATCGTTAGGGTCAAACATAAGGATCAAATCTCTCTAACAAACATGGTATATTATATGAAAGGAAAACCATGAAAGACAAGATAAAACACTTTTACTTAAGGCTCCATTATGTTAGTTAGTTCACAATAAATTATCTATGTAGAACTATACGTACTTCGATAAGATGTTCATAATGCAGACTATTACGCATCCATTGCATGCAAATGAGTTCCTTAAAATAATAAATTTATGTATCCAGCAACATGGGGCCAATTTCAAACAACTAATTAGTTAAGCTTTTTTCTCGTTTAATTAAAATAAAGTTTAGATTTAATGATTTTCCTTTCATTTAATTTACCATGTTTGTTAGAGAGATTTGAACCTTATGTTTGACCTTAACGATTGATAACATAAAAGCACAGGGTGTTGTTTTTTCGAATTTTAGCTGGTTCGATTCCTGGGTGTGGGAAGCATATGTTAAAAATCTTTGAATGCAGTTTGTTTTGTCTTCAAAAATAAAGGAATGTTTCCTTTGAAAGAAATTTGCTATCTCTATTATTTAGAGTACTTTCCCTCCAGGTGGCATTAAAAAATTCCACCCTGTATATAAGATGATAAGTAAATAAAAAACATTTGATTATGTACACTGTACATAATCAAATATTTTTTAAGTACAGGAATACAGGAAAAGCATTGACAGGTTTCTTTTTATTTGTCGACTTAGCTTTTTAGGGTTCCGTACCAAAATGGTAAAAAAGGAACCCTTATGGTGTGACTCAGTCTGTCTGTCTGTCTGTCTGTCACAGCTGGATATCTCGAGAACTACTAATGGTATCAACTTGAAATTTAGAATAGTTTGAGATTACATTTGCCCAACTATTTTGCAAATAAGAAAGAAATAATAAAATTAATATTTTTTTTACAACAGGGACTGAAAAGGGGTCTTAAAAATTTTAAGTGAGGTGACTAGGGCATGTGGGGTATCATATGAAAGAGCGCTGTTTGCACATTTTGAAACAATTTTTCCTTTTTTCTTAAGCCGCATAGTTTTCGACTTATGATGAAAAATGTAAAAAAAAATACCGTTCCCCCCCCCTTATCTCCGAAGTTTGCAAAGAGAAAAATCTGAAATAATTCTATGTGATAGTAGTTTATGTAAAGATTACAGGAAAAATAAAACGATGTCTCAATATAACACACTTTTTTAGAAATTCAAAAAACAAACAAATTTTTTTTAGTTTCACTACCAGTCAACAGATGGCGCTGTCCTAAGCATGCTAACCTAAGGGACAAAAGTAGTTCCACTATCGGTCAAGAGATGGCGCAACCTAACACTACAATAATAAATTGGTGGCTAATATAATTACCTACTATTTGCCGTACGAATAAACGAAGAATAAGTTCCTACTTAGTAATATAGTAATATAATAATAACGAGGAGCTCGGTGGCGCAGTGGTTTAGCGCCTGGACCAGCGATTGCGGAGGTTAAGCAACGTTCGCAAGGTTCGGTCATGGGATGGGTGACCAAAAATTTATTATCTCGAGCTCCTCCGTGCTTCGGAAGGCACGTTAAGCCGTTGGTCCCGGCTGCATTTGCAGTCGTTAACACCCACCAATCCGCATTGGGCCCGCGTGGTGGGTTATGGCCCGTCCTCCTTATCCACCCATAAGGAAGGCCTGTGCCCCAGCAGTGGGGACATTAAAATGGCTGATGGACTAGTAATATAAACATTTTGCAATGTGGAGTGGCTGAAACGTTTTTCAGTCACCATAAGCAGCATTTGTAAATTAACTGTCCGCCTGTTCGCCCTTCCACCTGTCTGCCGTTTATCCTAATTTTTTAAAGACTGTCCTAAAATAACATATCCAAATATATTTATGATTGTACGGAACCCTCGGTGCGCGAGTCCGACTCGCTCTTGACCGGTTTTTTTGTATAGGCAAGTAAAAGTTAATAAAAGTATGTACATAATGCTGTGAAGTATGTTTTTATTTACTTTTCCTGTAATCCTGTACTTAAAAAATATTTGATTATGTACAGTGTACATAATCAAATGTTTTTTATTTACTTATCATCTTTTATATAAATATTTTTATTCCAAAGTATCAAGATTGTACAAATAAACTAAAATATTATTATTTGCTGTGTTGCTAGGATGGGTATTAAAATTACCCATGTAAACTGACTTTTTAGACAGACTCTACCTACGATTTGACACTACGCTTGAAAAACTAGTGTGTTGGGGTTCTAACTAAACTAATGATATAAAAAAAACAAAAATCAATATTAAAATATTAAATATATTTTCAAAATGTACATTTAAGCACTGTTAATACATTATAAGTTACTTTCACTGATTATTATATGGTATTCTTCAAGATATTTATTATAATCTGAAACAAAAAAATCTTATTTTTAATCTGCAACCGGTGTGGCTTTCATCTCACCTGATGTTAAGTGACAATAAAGCCGAAGTGGAAGCGCACTACACCCGGAATCCTCATCACTGAGGAACTGGCTATCTTACCTCTAACTGCCGGAACACAACTATTTCACTTGTTGTTATGGCGTCAGACTCTGTGGTCTAGTGGTTCGCCCACGCGTGTAAGATGCAGGGGTCCCGGGTTCGATTCCCAAGGGGGTACAATTTATACTCGGTTTGGTTGGTGGTAGGGCTTATTTCAAGTCCGCCTGGCTAGCTACCACCATCTTACCTAAGTCTGACGCCATGACAACAATTTAAATTGTTGTGTTCCGGCAGTTAGAGGTAAGATAGCCAGTTCCTCAGTGATGAGGATTCCGGGTGTAGTGCGCTTCCACCTTCGGCCTTATCGTCACTTAACATCATGTGAGATGAAGGCCAAGCACAAACCCGTTGTGCATAAAATAATATACAGGGTCACTGGAAATATATTAAATACAGGTGAAAAAAAATCATAAAATACAGGTGTTTTTAAAAAAATCAATCCTTAAATGCATTTATTTTTTTATTTTTTCAGATTTTTCAGAAATAGCATCAAATATCTTTAAAAAAATCCTCGTAACTAAGCGTGCATAATATTTTAAAAACATCACCATCTATTCAGCTTTCAGTTGAGGTATAAAACTTAATAATAACTTTAATAAAAAATGAGAAATTAAGACTTAACTAAATAGCAGTCCCATTTCATGGAGCAAAAATTTCCTACTTCAAGAGCTTCGGAGGTAGCCGTATTATCCTACTTATTCCATAAATGTGAAAGTTTGCTTATTTGGATGATTGATAATCAATCACGCAAAACGGCTGAATGGATTTAGATGAAATTTGGCACACAGACAGTTTATAAGCCGGATTAAAACATAGGAGGATACTATTATCTTGGTTAAAGGTTCCTTCGGGATTTTCTCGAATGTAAATGCAGATAAAGTCGCGGGCGGAAGCTAGTTTGCCATAAATGAACGTGCTTACTAAAAACACTTTCGTCCGTCCGAGTGAGTCTGAAACAGGATTATTTTCCCCCGATGCGATGAGTCAAAATTTTATACAGACAGCATCAAAAATAACCATGCATATCAGCCATTTTTAATGACCCGCTGCTGGAGAACAGGTCCTTCTTTCCTTTTGGGATAAAGCGGACGGGCCATAACCCACCACGTGGGCCCAATGCGGATTGGTCGGTGTTAACTCAATGTACCTTACATTGAGCCCTTGGTTCTGACTGCATTTACAGTCGTTAACACTGACCAAATCCACATTGGGCCCACGTGGTGGGTATGGCCCGTCCACTTTATGCATCCACAAGCCAAAAAGAAGCCCAGTTCCCCAGCAGCGGGGCATTAAAAATGGCTGATATGCATGGTTATTTGTGATACAGTTTGTATAAAATTTTGACTCATCGGCGGAAAATAATCCTGTCTCAAACTCACTCGGACGAAAGTATTTTTAGTAAGTACGACCATTTATAGTAAACTAGCTTCCGCCCGCGACTTCATTCGCATTTACATTCGAGAAAATCCCGAGGGAACCTTTAACCAAGATAATAGTATCCTCCTATGTTTTAATCCGGCTTATAAACTATCTGTGTGCCAAATTTCATCTAAATCCGTTCAGCCGTTTTGCGTGATTGATTAACAATCATCCAAGCAAGCAAACTTTCACATTTATGGAATAAGTAGGATAATACGGCCACTGTCGGCCACCTCCGAAGCTCTTGAAGTAGGAAATTTTTGCTCCATGAAATGGGACTGCTATTTAGTTAAGTCTTAATTTCTCATTTTTTATTAAAGTTATTATTAAGTTTTATACCTCAACTGAAAGCTGAATAAATGGTGATGTTTTTAAAATATTATGCACGCTTAGTTACGAGGATTTTTTTAAAGATATTTGATGCTATTTCTGAAAAATCTGAAAAAATAAAAAATTAAATGCATTTAAGGATTGAATTTTTTATAAATACCTGTATTTTATGATTTTTTTTTATTCATTATTAACAACCAGATTGTTTTCTATCCCAAAATGATAAAAAATCCGGAATCGAATGTTATGAAAGTTATCTTTTATTTTAAATTTTTGTGTCTGAAAACCATTGATTTCAAAAGGTAGTAATATAATAAGTCTATGCTGAAAACGTACTTTTGGTAAAAAAATACTTAATTTCAATTAACTCAAGAACTATTAATTTTTTGAGAAAAAGTTATATGACAAAAAATATATGCTTTGACCTCATCTATAATAACCCCTTAAATAGCAGGAATACGTCATATTTCCAGTGACCCTGTATATTCCATCTAGTAAAGAGTTATTTCTCCTCACCTATTCTCTGTAGATAGGCTTGCATTCTTTCTCCAGCCATTTCAAGTCTTCTGTCAGTTTTCTTGCCTCCAGTATTGGGCCCAAAGTATCGTAAACACGTTTATGATATGTATTCAAGTATGACAACTGAAATAAATAAACAATAAGTAAATGTTTACTAGTGGGCTTTGTAGAGCCGTAGACTTAGCATTTGTGACATTTTTGAACATTTTTCAAAATGGCTGAAATATGAGTTTACAATCCTATATTCATATTCGGTCATAATATAAGATTCTTGACTTAACCCATAAGTATCTCCGCCATTTTGAAAAATTTCGAAAAACTGATTCGACAAAAAATCTATACACGCAGGGTTCGGTCATTAATGTATGAAGACTGGCATACCTACCTGTCCGCCATTTTGAAAAAAGTCGATTATGGCAGCCTCTGATAAAAGTGATGTCAATCGATAGAGTAAGTCCTTACAAACAAAAAGTAAAAAGAAAAAAATCGCGTAAGTGATGTACTTACTGAGATATTTGAGTTTGAAGTTGACATACAAAATCAGTATTGCTGGATTTAGTGGATCAAATATGTAAATAAATATTGTTGTTAGGCTATTTATGTATGTAGGAAGCGTCCATGGCTCAGCTGACAAAGTGTGCTCCAGTTGGGAGTATGGAATTCACTTGTTTGAAGAGACAGTTGTATGAAAAGTCGATTTTTCAAAAAGTTGTAGAACAAACATTGTTATTTATGATGTTAGTAATCCATCCCTGCGAGATGGTTGGTGTTTTACAAATAAAATATATAAATCAATGCAAAACATACATAATTTTATATTGCCTTTATTCAACTTCAAACTCAAATATCTCAGTAAGTATATCACTTACGAGATTTTTTTTTATTACTTTTTGTTTGTAAGGACTTACTCTATCGATTGACATCACTTTTATCAGAGGCTGCCATAATCGACTTTTTTCTAAATGGCGGACAGGTGGGTATGCCAAAAGGGCCTCATGCTCAATCATTTGGTTCCCGTAGTGGTGTGCTTCCATCCTTCCGAGAAAAAACATCAGCTGTTCCATACAAAAGCGCAATACTCGATTTTAATGTATGGAACAGCTGTTTTTTTTTTTGCGATATCAGAGTTGGCCCCATAGTAAAAGTTGCTTGTTATCATGAGTGGAACCACACCATTGTGGGAACCAAATGATTAAAATTTAATTGAAATATTTCTCACACGAACAAATTACTTAACTTTCGGTTTAATAATGTTTGAACCTGCTCACAAAACTCCACGAGAATCGGTTGGAAAATGCGATTTGTAGAGAACAAACGGACAGCCGGACAGACTACGAAATCATTTTTGCCTAAGCTAAACGGAAACGCTTCGCGCTCGCTCGGTCAATTATTTTAATCTTATCAACACAATTTTTTTCCAAGATTCCAAGTTGTACAGTTTAATGGTCCCTCTACCATATTCATTCGGCATTACGCGTTGTTTTTTAACACCCTGTATAATAATTACCTCAAAATCATCCAATAAGTTTACATCAATGCATTCCCTCTGGTTGGGCACTAGCGTTATTGTCTCAAAACCCAACGCTCCGCGACCGTCATAGTTGCCCACCAAATTCTTAGCCTGAAACAAATTTTATTTGAGTAAAACAGTATTTAATTTCTGTGTTGTACGGTTCTTACGCGCCTATGTCTTTTGCCTTCTCAGTGACAGGAAAGGGGCCATCCATAAATTACGTCACACGTTAAGGGGGAGGGAGGGGGTCGACGAAATGTGACAACGTGTGACAAGAGGGTGGGAGGGGGATTTAAATTGAAATAAAACAAATTTCTGAACTGTTTTTTAATTCAATAATTTTTTCAAGATGCAAAATTGTAAAATATGTGACGTCACACTAGGGAGGAGGGGGTCTCACAAATGTGACCAGCTGTGACAAGGACGGGGGAGGGGGTCAAAAACCATGAAATTCGTGTGACGTAATTTATGGATGGCCCCAAAATAGGACCAAAAAAAGTTAAAAAATACAGAAATTATACAAATTTATTATTTTTCAATTCAGTTGCTCGAAAATATAAGCTTACGATGACAGTCCAGCGTGCGGTAAGATGATTTTTCAACACACTTGCTCGTAAAGTGAGCCCTAATAATTACATCGCTTTTAGGGCCATAAACCGTGCTATAACAAACGCGTGCAATAATATATAAAACACTAGGTTGTTATAGAATTATCCCTACAAAGTTAAATTAGTACCTTACTGCAAGTTCTATGCGAGTAAACAGAGCATTCCCAATTTAACCGGGTAATACAGTTATTTTTTTTAGTAACAACAAAGAGGTTTTATGCTGCTGAAAATTCATATTCATTTTTAAAGTAAATAAATGTGTAAGTCCTTAATTAAGTCAAATAAATATTTATTATCATCAAATTATTTATAATTCAAAATATTTTGTTATAAAATATTAAAATATTTGCATTTTTTCACTTAATATTATAATTTTGAAGTAGGCTGTATGCTCACTCACCGCTTTGTTCGCAAAATATTCTTGCATTGGGCGTGTGAAAAAAACAAAAAAAAAACCTACGCGCCTTTTCCCATAACTGTCATATTTTGTTTTTGTCGTATTTGCTGCTGTGTGATAAATTACTTTG
Organism: Agriphila geniculea; assembly: GCA_943789525.1. Taxonomy (NCBI): domain Eukaryota; kingdom Metazoa; phylum Arthropoda; class Insecta; order Lepidoptera; family Crambidae; genus Agriphila; species Agriphila geniculea. The sequence continues at coordinate 14,780,712 of OX038893.1, forward strand.
TATTTTTCTCGCAAATGTGTTGAAAAACGTCGTATGAAACTCGTGAGCTTTTGCTTATTGCACACTCGGCTGAGTTACGCCCTCGCCTGCGGCTCGGGCTGCAACCCACAGCCTTGTGTGCAATGAGCAACCTAAGCTAACTTGTCTCATAATGTACTATTACCGCTCGCCGTGCGTTTTTGTTTACGGATTAGTACAGTGTGCGGTAAGTTGATTTTACCGCACGCCCGTGCCGTGCGATTTTATTCGTACGTTTTTTTTTAATTTCTACTAGCTTCGGCCCGCGACTTCATCCGCTTGGACAGTAGAAAAATATAAGGACCAGTTTAAAATGACCTCTTTAGTGTATGAAAGCTAGTACAACGGAGAGTTCAAGCTGTTTCCCTGGTTCCACCCATCTGAATTTGATGAAACATAGCTTAGATTTTAACTTGGACCTCAATCTACTAAACTGTGAAAAGCCCATCAAAACTCTTTTAGCGGTTTTTGCGTTATTCGCGCACAAATATTTAGAATTCACAGTTTTATTATATGTTATAGATTACAATTTCAGTAGTACCTGTAATGTTTTCTCGCAAATGTATTGAAAAACGTAGTATGGCCAGGCTAGGCGCACTCCGCGCTTTAGGTACGAAGCTACAAGTAGGCAGCGGGTCCGTCCGGACGGACTAATTTCAGAGGGCTGCCGCCGTTGGGTGGCTGTTAGCAGTTCGATTTCGATATACACTCACTCGCCGCGTTCATCTTAATACTAATATATCCGAACCTCACGTTTTTCACACTTCCAAAAGTTCCAAATGACATCGAAACGTAAAAAGTGCTTGTCTACTACCTAGATATTATTTAGTATCCGTTTATTCTTATCTTAGGTATGTACTTATATACTTGCTTTATTTGCTAAACAATCTTCACCCAACTAGGTATTTATTGAAATAATAATTTATAGATTAGGTAGGTACTTACTTACCTACTTTCGAAATAAAGTTAATTATTAATGACAATGTTATTTCGTAAGAAAGCAAATTTCCTCAAAGTCAGCATGTCTGATGTGGCGTCGATTGTACCTAGCCTAGGTTTTTTTGAAATGTATTTAAGTACATTAAGTACCTATTATTTAATTATTATTTAAAAGAACAAACCCTAAAGTCGTTAGAAGAGATAAGAGCTACGCGATAGAAAGAGAGGCAACTTCTAGGTGAATATAACTGTAGGGTGGGAGCGGTGTGCGACCTGAATTGCACTTTATTGTGTATGGGATAGAGTCGCTATTTATTTAAATGACTTTGCGGAGTGGATCTTCTGTACTTGTACTATTATGTATTCTGTGGTATGGCACACGGTTGTTAAGGTTTTAAAAACCTCCTTACCAACCTTGTATCATAAACTAAGTACTATTTGTACACGCGCAACTGTGTGTGTGAGTCTAGGGCTACCGTGCAGTTTGTACTGTATGAGCGGCGCTCAATTCATAATTCGAACTTTTTGGTAAATAAAGTTACGACGCATTTCTTGGAATATCAAAATAAGTTGACAGTTGACAAACACTACTAAACGAGCACACGATTCGGCACACGAACTCGCGGGGTGGGGTGAGGTAATTGATTCTGGGGCGGGGCGGAGAGTGTCCTTTCTGTACGGTAGTACTTCTGTGACTAAAGTGTATGTTTATTTGATTATATTTTTGAATAAATACAATAGATACAACATACCCTAGGATGGTCGGATTCTTTAGTGATGGCTACAGTGATCACCAAATCTTCGTGACGGATTCCGTATTCACCAACTTTGTAGTATCCCGGCTCTGATGACAACAGTGACCATATTTACTATGTTTTTTTAATACCATATACAACGTGTTACAAAAAACTCCTATAGCCGAATATGGTAGATAGGGACCATCAAACTGAACAACTTTTGCTATGGGACCAACTCTGAAATCGCGAAAAAATCAGCTGTTTCATACGAAAATTAATGACGAAAATATCAAAATTTATGAAACAGCTGATTTTTTTCGCGATTTCAGCGTTGTTCCCGTAGTAAAAGTTGTTCAGTTTGATGGTCCCTATCTACCATATTCGGCTATAGGGATTTTTTTGTTGTATAAACATAAAAAAATGAAAGTTATTTTGTACATTCACAAAAAATATGCGGAAATACATACATTAGAAATATGCTGTTTGACAATCATTAAATCACAGTAGGTATACATATTGAGGAGCTCGGTGGTACAGTGGTTTAGCGCCTGGCCCAGCGATTGCGGAGGTTAAGCAACTTTCGCAAGGGTCGCTCATGGGATGGGTGACCAAAAATTTATTATCTCGAGCTCTTCCGTGCTTCGGAAGGCACGTTAAGCCGTTGGTCCCGGCTGCATTTGCAGTCGTTAACACCCACCAATCCGCATTGGGCCCGCGTGGTGGGTTATGGCCCGTCCTCCTTATCTACCCATAAGGAAGGCCTGTGCCCCAGCAGTGGGGATATTAAAAAAAAAGGCTGATGGATAGTCCCCAAAGTACAACATACAATGCTATTAAATTGGCAATAAACAGTGATCTGCTTCAATTTCACTTTAGATGAGAATGTATGGAAAAGAGAAAAAAATACAGATTAAAAATTGTTTTAAAAAACAAAAAACCAGTTAGAATAAAGAAATAAGTTGTCTTCCAGCCCCACCCGACTTCAATAGACGTGTTTTATTACAATGATAATGCGTATCAATAGTGATTTGAATATTATTTCTTGCTTTATAGAGGTAGAGTGGGGTTTTGAAGTCGGTTTTTTGTTTTTTAAAACAATTATTTTTATTTTTTCATTTTTAGTGTAAGTACTTTCTGTATTAGATATATTATCTAGGTAGGTAGATGGAAAAATCGGTTTGGCCAAACGTGAGATAATCGCGGACAACCATGCATACAGGTCAAACTGAGAAAAGATCCTCCTTTTTTGAAGTCGGTTAAAATACCAAAACCTTGTCCTAAGTGTAACAAATACTTTTCTGAAAACCGCATCAAAATTGGTTCAGCTAAACGCGAGATAATCGCGGACAAACATACATACATACATAGGAGTCAAACTCAGAACCTTCTTTTTTTAAGTCGGTTAAAACACTGAAATCTTCTCCTAAGTATAACAAATACTTTTTTGAAAACTGTATCAAAATCGTTTCAGCCAAACGCGAGATAATCGCGGACAAACATACCTACATAATACGAGTCAAACTCAGAACCTTCTTTTTTTTCGAGGTCAGTTAAAATACTAAAACCTTCTCCTAAGTGTAACAAATACTTTTCTGAAAACCGCATCAAAATCGATTCAGCCAAACGCGAGATAATCGCGGACAATGATACATACAGGTCAAACTGAGAACCTCCTTTTTTTGTTTTTTGAAGTCGGTTAAAAATACGTCGTTTTGTACCTCGCTCTGAACACTCTGAAGTTGGTCACTGCTGTTGTGCATTGATAAATTAATTGCATTGTAACTATTGATGAAAGCCAGTCGAATAAGTAATGTTTGGAAGAAAAGTGTTTAATTTTTATTAAAAAAATCCCTGAAAATATGAAAATAAGTAAATAGCGCTGAAATAAATATAAATAGTGCTATACCGGGTGTAACAAGACACTCAACGAAGCCGAGGTCTACGTATTCTGCCCATCATCAGGACCATTTTTGTTCAAAATTATTGCTGGGAAACGATTTTAATTTTTGGTGTTAAAAAAGCATTGCATACATTACCACGCAATGTAACTCGTACAACAGACCGCGCCTGCGAGTGTATGCTACACAGCTGCGTGCGGCCGAGTTGAAACGCAGCGTTTATGTGCGTGCTCATGAGATACATTGAGTGATGACGTTTTGAAACCATTTTTTGTTATGAAATACATAAAATTTTGATAATGTTTCTGTAGACAAAAATTAGGAAATAACGAATAAAATAAGATTACATAAAAAAATTTAAAATTATTTTTTGACTTTGACCTTCAATAACTTCGTAACTATCGGTTTCCCAGGTCAGGTATAGTCTAAAAGACAAAAATGGTCCTGATGATGGGCGGAATGCGTGGACTTCGACTTCGTTGAGGGTCTTCTTACACCCGTTATAACTACCACTCACCATTACTAAGCACCTGTCCCGGCTTCATTCCCTGGTCGTGCGGGTAGGGGCGCCATGACACCCCGGATGGTCCCTCGTGCACGTCCAGGAAGTGTGTCACTATAATATTACTATAGTGCTATATCACTATATTACTACCACTCACCATTACTAAGCACTTGTCCCGGCTTCATTCCCGGGTCGTGCGGGTAGGGGCGCCATGTCACCCCGGATGGTCCCTTGTGCACGTCCAGCAAGTGTCCCACTATAATATTACTATAGTGCTATATCACTATATTACTACCACTCACCATTACTAAGCACTTGTCCCGGCTTCAGTCCCGGGTCGTGCGGGTAGGGGCGCCACGACACCCCGGATGGTCCCTCGTGCACGTCCAGGAAGTGTGTCACTATAATATTACTATAGTGCTTTATCACTATATTACTACCACTCACCATTACTAAGCACTTGTCCCGGCTTCATTCCCGGGTCGTGCGGGTAGGGGCGCCATGTCACCCCGGATGGTCCCTCGTGCACGTCCAGCAAGTGTCCCACTATAATATTACTATAGTGCTATATCACTATATTACTACCACTCACCATTACAAAGCACTTGTCCCGGCTTCAGTCCCGGGTCGTGCGGGTAGGGGCGCCACGACACCCCGGATGGTCCCTCGTGCACGTCCAGCAAGTGTCCCACTATAATATTACTATAGTACTATATCACTATATTACTACCACTCACCATTACTAAGCACTTGTCCCGGCTTCAGTCCCGGGTCGTGCGGGTAGGGGCGCCACGACACCCCGGATGGTCCCTCGTGCACGTCCAGGAAGTGTGTCACTATAATATTACTATAGTGCTATATCACTATATTACTACCACTCACCATTACTAAGCACTTGTCCCGGCTTCAGTCCCGGGTCGTGAGGGTAGGGGCGCCACGACACCCCGGATGGTCCCTCGTGCACGTCCAGGAAGTGTGTCACTATAATATTACTATAGTGCTATATCACTATATTACTACCACTCACCATTACTAAGCACTTGTCCCGGCTTCATTCCCGGGTCGTGCGGGTAGGGGCGCCACGACACCCCCGATGGTCCCTCGTGCACGTTCAGGAAGTGTCCCACGCCGTGTCCCGTCCCGTGCGCGTAGTCTAAGCCAACGTCCCACAAGGATTTGCGAGCGAAGCTGTCTAGAACGTTACCCTGTTGGAGAACAATAGTTTATTAGTAAGTTACAATATCTTATTTTTCAACACACTTGCTCGTAAAATGCGCCCTAAAACATCGGTTTAGGGCCATAAACCGAGCTATAACAAACGCGTGCAATAATATATAAAACACTAGGTTGTGATAGAATTATCCCTACAAAGTTAAATCAGTGCCTTACTGCAAGTTCTATGCGAGTAAACAGAGCATTCCCAATTTAACCGGGTAATACAGTTATTTTTTTTAGTAACAACAAAGAGGTTTTAAGCTGCTGTAAATTCATATTCATTTTTGAACTAATTAAATGTGTGAGTCCTTAAATAAGTCAAACAAATATTTATTATCATCAAATTATTCATAATTCACAATATTTTGTTATAAAATATTAAAATATTTGCATTTTATCACTTAAAATTATAATTTTGAAGTAGGCTGTATGCTCCCTCACCCATTTGCTCGCAAAATATTCTTGCATTGGGCGTGTGAAAAAAACAAAAAAAAAACCTACGCGCCTTTTCCCATAATTGACATATTTTGTTTTTGTCGAATTTGTTGCTGTGTGGTAAATTACTTTGTATTTTCCTCGCAAATGTGTTGAAAAACGTCGTATGAAACTCGTAAGCTTTTGCTCATTGCACACTCGGCTGAGTTACGCCCTCGCCTGCGGCTCAGGCTGCAAGCCACAGCCTTGTGTGCAATGAGCAACCTAAGCTAACTTGTCTCATAATGTACTATTAACCGCTTCTGTGGTCTAGTGGTTCGCCCACCCGTGTAAGACGCAGGAGTCCCGGGTTCGATTCCCAGGGGGGGTACAATTTGTACTCGGTTTGGTTGGTGGTAGGGCTTATTTCAAGTCCGCCTGGCTAGCTACCACCATCTTACCTAAGTCTGACGCCATAACCACAATTTAAAAATTGTTTGTGTTTCGGCAGTTAGAGGTAAGATAGCCAGTTCATTAGTGATGAGGATTCCGGGTGTAGTGCGCTTCCACCTTCGGCCTTATCGTCACTTAACATCAGGTGAGGTGAAAGCCAAGTACTATCCCGTTGTGCATAAAAAAAATCTTATTAATACCCCAGATGTCCGGTCAGTCTCAAAAACGGCACCTTGAAATAACGCCCCACTTACAAACTGAGGTTTGTGATGACTTAGCAATATACTATTTCCTTTTGTGTTGTTTTGTTCTGGCGACACCTTTGTTTACATTTTTGCTGGGAAATGAGTAATGCGACTTTACATGGCTATCGTAATCGCTTTCATTTGACATATGGATGTGATACATTGCTACTTTTCTTTGGTAAGTTTTTATTTGTGCCAAAATTAAGTAGCAATATAACATCCATCTATCTAATGAAAGCGATTAAGATATCCAATGCAGTTATTAGTGCTTATTTTGAACAAAAGTACATTACAGCTGAGAATGAGAAGCTAGCAATTGCATTGTCTAGGATGGTTTGAAGCCCGAGCCGCAGCCGAGGGCTTTTATCATTCGAGGCAATGCAAGTAGCTTCCAGTACAAGGCTTGTATAGTGCTTTTCTTAAGAAATGCGAGGAAATTCGATTTTAAAGTTTTAATTTTTTTTTGACAAATTATATAATTTTGGAATGTGCTCATCAAGACCTTTCATTTGATACCCATATTGAAAAAATGAAAAAAATAATCTTAAATTGTAGTAAAAAATATATAATTTTCGAATATGCTCATCAAGGCCTCTTTCATTTGATACCCATAATGAAAAAACGAAAAAAAAAATTTTTTTTTTTAAGGAAAAATGAAGAAGAGAAAATAAAAACTAAGAAAAAACAAAAAAGATAATAATAATAATAATAATAATAATAACGTTTATTCAATAAAAATTACAATGACAGAATAAGGTATACTATGTTAAATTTAAAATTCTAAATATAATCTTATTTACCCAAACTAGGTTATAATAATAACCTGTATTTCAGGCGAATGAAGTCCCTAGTTATTAAATTAAGCCTTAACTATATAAAATTAACAGTAAATAAACTTTTAATAAGTATTTAAAATAACAGAAACATTGGAAAACAAAATACTAATCTTATTTAACTTATTTATTTACATATTTTAAGCAACTCTTCAGTCTCGTCGTAGGACAAGTTACATAAATAATTATATAAAACTAACTTACAATTGAAATAATTTAGAGCATAAACATCTAGTAATTTATTTAGTCTATTGTAAAGGAATGGACCTAAAAATGGGAAAAATCTCTTGTTAAAAACATGTTTTGAGGTTGATTCCAAAGTACATACTCTATCTCTCCGTCTTTTATTATTAGTAATGTCAGCATTATAAGGAAGCATTGTGTGTTGTTTTAGTAATGTGTGCATTATGAAAAGTTGGCGTACAGTTAATACTTTACAGGATTTATACAATAAGCGTGTAGGGTATCGGAAAGGAAGGGAGTTGGCTACTTTTAGAATAGCTCGCTGAGCTCTTTCTAGAGAAATAATGTTCGTTTTCAATGCCCCGCCCCATGAGACAATGCAGTATTGAATTATAGACTGACATAGAGCTAAATAAACCTGTGCAATTAATTTACCATCTGCAATAGTCCGAAGTTTTTTGAAAACATAGATTAATTTACGGACCCTACTAACTAAATTTTCAATATGTGGTTTGAAGGAAAGTACATCATCTATTATTATCCCAAGATATTTTATGTTGTTCGTATTGAGAATAGTAGGGCAATTACATAACGTGTCAGCTGAAGAATTTTGACATTTGTGCGCATATAATTTAGCGTCAAAATTATCATGGCGTTGGCGCACGGTGAAGCGAATGTATTTAGTCTTGTCAGCATTAAGCGTTAGTAAATTGCATTTCAGCCAATTATTAACAACATTGAAACCTTGCTGTGCGTTATAATACAATTCTGTGCTCGTTTTTCCTGTAAATAAAAGGACCGTGTCGTCGGCATATGATATTAGTTTGCCATTTATGATGTTAAGATTACACAGATCATTAATATAAACCAGGAACAGGGTAGGACCAAGGATACTTCCTTGGGGAATTCCATATTCTGAGGATTTTCGTTCATCACTCATAATGTGTCCTATTTTAACACTTTGGTGCCGATCAGTTAAGTAATTTGCAAACAGTTTTAACTGTATTCCTCTTACTCCTAGTGCTTCAAGTTTGTTTAAAAGCAGAGGTATTGACACTGTATCAAATGCCTTAGCTAGATCAAGGAAAATTCCTAAGATGTGGTTCCCATTGCCGAGTTTCTCTGTGACATATTCTGTTAAATTATTTACCGCATCAGAAGTGGACATCTTAGCTCTAAAGCCAAATTGCCTTGGTGAAAGATAGTTATATTTTTCTAGGTAGCTAACAAGTCTATTGTTTATAATTTTTTCAAGTATTTTAGAGATTGAAGGAAGTATTGATATTGGTCTGTAATTAGTACATTGCTCTTTATTTCCGGCTTTATATATGGGAATAACTACAGCCTTCTTTAAACATCTTGGGAAGATTCCTTCAGATAGGCAGATTTTAAATATATGCGTTAAGGGACGTACAAAAATATGTTTAAAATGTTTTATGATGTTATTGGTTATATTGTCCCAACTAGGGTTGGGTAAATTTCACGAAAAATTTCGGTCTGTGAAATATTTAGAATAAATTTCATTTTGGTTTGAAATATTTCAGTTTAGAGTGAAATTTATTTTTAAGTTTCATCTGACCTAAATAAAACAAAATTACATGCATTTTGTCAATATATCAACATAATTATAGAACAAAACAATAAACAAATAAGTTGGCTTAAATTACGAATAGCTTTGGCTATTTTACAACTTTTAATAACAAAATATTCAATGTCTGTTTCGAATGTCGGCCACGATGGCGTAGAAGAAAAACGACTTCATCAACATTACGAAGGAATATGTAGAAAACTAACGATAAAAATCGCAAAGTAGGACCAATATTCAGAAAATTGTAAGTTTAACCGTGGCCGCGCAGTCGAAACGTGGAGAACCGAGCGGCCACACAGTTCTCTTAAAAGGAGCTTAGTAGGGGTCCCATTACTTTTGATATAATATAAATTGCTGATACGATTTCGTAGAAAAATATAGAAAGTATAAAAAACCCTGTTTGGATTTCACGACCTACATATCTTAAAGGCTATGGCCGCGCCATAGTCCGCGCGGTCACGCAGTTTTCTTAAACGGAGCTTAGTAGAGGTTCCATTCTCCTTTATAATCCCTGATACGATTAGGTAAAAATAGTAGACACTAGACAGTATAAATAAAGCCCTAAGGTTTTGATTTCACGACCTACAGAAAAACGTGGTCCTAAAGTCCAAACATTAGGGCTTTACTTATACTGTCTTAATTATCTACGAAATCGTATCTGCGATTAGCAAAAATAATGGAACCTTTATTAAGCTCCGTTTGAGAGAACTGCGTGGCCGCGAGGTCCTCCACGTTTCGACCGCGCGGTCATGGTTAAACTCTCTGAATATTGAACCTACAAATTTGCGACTTTCATTGTTAGTTTTTTACATATTCCTTCGTAATGTTGACGTAGTCGTTTTTCTTCTACGACACCGTGGCCGAGCAATCGAAACCCCTTTTCCCTCACTGCTCACAAGGTCTTTCAAAGCACATGTAGGTTAGATATATTATTTGATTACGTGCTGTTTGGTATATTATTTGGTAGCTATGCGCAGCTAGAAGGCGCTTCTAATTTTGAATACTTATTTTTGGAAATGGGTGATATTTTTGATAAATTTCAACTAGCTCGACTTAAAAAATCTATAATATTATGGAACTGCTCGCAAAATTTCACGAGAATCGGTTTGATAAATGGGACCTGGGGCCCTATTTTTGAATCACTCGACTGGCGTCGAGCGCTCGTTTTTACTGATTTTCGTTCGACATATGACTCAAAACAATGGGATGTCGAACGAAAATCAGTATAAAAGAGCGCTTGACGCCAGCCGAGCGATTCAAAAATAGGGCCCCTGTAGAGGAGAACAGACAGCTAGAAAGTCAGACTAAAATATGTTTATGAATATATCTCCGCCATTTTAAAGAATTAAAAAAAACTGGCTCGACAGTAAAATTCTATATAATTTTCGAACCTGTCCACAAAATTTGACGAGAATCAGTTGAGAAATGCGCCTGTAGAGGAGAACAAACAGTGTTCTTTTACATATCTCCGCCATGAAAAATTTCGAAAAACAGACTCGACAGTAAAATTCTATATAATTTTCGAACCTGTCCACAAAATTTGACGAGAATCAGTTGAGAAATGCGCCTGTAGAGGAGAACAAACAGTGTTCTTTTACATATCTCCGCCATGAAAAATTTCGAAAAACAGACTCGACAGTAAAATTCTATATAATTTTCGAACCTGCCCATAAAATTTCACGGGAATCGGTTGAGAAATGTGACTTGTTTGTAGAGCAGAACAAACAGCGCCGGAAAACTGGACTGAAATATGTTTCTTTTACATATCTCCACCATTTAGTAAAAAATCGAAAAACAGGCTACAAAAAAATGTTTATGTTATAGGCAAACGCCGAAGCTCAGGCACTCCTAGGTTTGTCTAGTCAAACCTCAGGTTTGACAAGAAGCCTTAGTCAAAACCCAAAATAAAATCGTGTTTCGGCTTAAAGCCCAAAATAAAATCGTGTATCGTCTTACATTCCTAACCTATCACGTGTCCTATAGAAGTAACGCAGACTCTTTGACTAAACTTAACCTCAAGATTATGAAAAACATCATTCATTTCCGATGTGATATTTAGTTACTCATGTAAGTCACGTGATAGATTAGAAATTTAAGACAATCGCGAAGCGCAGCGGAGCGTTCATCTTAAATTTCGTGGTTATTTTCTTTTAAACAGACAACAGAATTTTTTTGTTTACAGGAAGATTGTTAATTTAGTTAAATTTTCACTCTACAGAATGTGTTTTTCATAGTTGTACAAACAAAATATCAAATTCTGTGCCTAATTTAAGCGTGACTGGTCAGACCTCGATTTGATCGTATTGAGTTTCGGCTTTCGACTGCCCAAGTTAGTCTCTCCTAGGTTTGGCCATAAATTCGTCAGTCAAAGGCCGAAATATGCCATTGGTTGTGGATTTGACTAAGCCTTCTTGTCAAACCTGAGGTTTGACTAGGCAAACCTAGGAGCGCCGGGACTTCGGGGTTTGACTATAACATTTATATAATTTTCGACCCTGCTCACAAAATTTAACAAGAATCGGTTGAGAAATGCGACCTGTACAGGAGAACAACAGCGCCGGAAAGCCGGACTGAAATATGTTCTTTTACACATCTCCGCCATTTTGAAAAATTTCGAAAAACTGGCTCGACCATAAAATTCTATATAATTTTCAAACCTGCATACAAAATTTCACGAGAATCGGTTGAGAAATGCGACCTGTAACCTAAAGAGGAGAACAAACGGACAGCAGGAAGGACATACGAAAGAATTGTTGCCCAAGCTGAAGCAGAGACGCTTCGCTCGCGCTTCGCGCTCGCTCGGTCAGTTACCTAAGCCTTTAAATTTCATTTTATACGTTAAAATAGTAAACGAATTCAGAAAATAAGGGATTTCTAGTACTGGAAATAAATTTCACTCAAAAGTTAAATATTTCAACCCGTTTTGAAAGATTTCATAAATTTCATATAAATTTAATTTTCATTTCATTGAAATTTTCACTGGACCCATCCCTAGTCCCAACCAGGTGCACAGTCATTTTTTAGTCCGGAAATAATCTGTAAAATTTCGTGTTCATCAGTATCAAATAAAGCAAAAGTGCTTGATAGTAGGGCGGTAAAACAAGGTTTGAGGTTAGTTTTCGCACAAGTCATCACGGAAATACAAAAATGTGGTATCGATGAATTCAGTACGATGCCCTGATCACAAATATATAAGATGACAAGCGCGAAAATGGTGGGGCTAGAAACTGTGACGTCATAAAGTTTTCAGTACAAAGAAATTTTTTTTTCATACCATGTGGTATATCAAATGAAAGGGCTTTGTGAGTAGATTGCGAATATATAACACACTTTAACATTCTCACTACTTGGTCTAACAAATTATTAGCCAACGTCGGAAAATTTCACAGTTCAGAGTCGCCATTGAACAGGTCTAGATTGAAAACGACTGAATTGATTCTTACAAAATACATAACAAATAACTCTGCACATACTCTTTTCGAATGTCTAAAGGTAATTGACCAAAGATATTTAAAAATAAGAAAATTACAGCAGTTTTAATAACAGCATAATTTTCTGCTTTTTCTAAATTCTCAGATTCCGTTAATAATTAATAAAAAAATAAATAAATAAACTTTCGTATGTTTATCCTTACTAGGACAAGTTAGGATAAACAGACGAAGGTTTAAATAACCAAATTTTGACACTTTAGATACTTCTTTTAAACTTAATCACTATTTTAAAATATGTTGTCTTATTAAATCAAATATTATTAACTATTTACAATATTTTTGGTATTCTATGCGTGGTAAAACATTTGTTGTATTTTATGAATGATTATTTACACCCGTTAAGCCCCTTTTACACCCATTAGAAAGACTGTGATTTTTGTGTATTGTTTTGATTTTTTTATAAATAACTTTTGCCTATTGAGTTTCGTCACGTTATTTAGGTCTCCGAGCAACTGTGTGTGTTTTCCATGTGTATTTGTTATTACTTTTAGTTATCATTACTTGTCCTATTTGGTAAACAAACTATACTCAATTCTTTTTTGAAATAATCATGTATAAAATTCAACAAATGGTTTTCCACGCATTGAATACTAAAGAAATTGTTAACACATTTTTTATAGTGATTTAAATTTAAAAGAAGCATGGAAACTGTCAAATACTGTTTACTAAGTAGAAAAAGTAAGGATAAATATACGAAAGTTTATTTATTTATTTTTTATTAATTATTAAAGGAATCTGAGAATTTAGAAAAAGCAGAAAATTATGCTGTTATTAAAACTGATGTACTTTTCTTATTTTTAAATATCTTTGGTCAATTACCTTTAGACATTTGAAAAGAGTATGTGCAGAGTTATTTGTTATGTATTTTGTAAAAATCAATTCAGTCGTTTTCAATCTAGACCTGTTCAATGGCGACTCTGAATTGCGAAATTTACCGACGTTTGCTAATAATTTGTTAGACCATGTAGTGAAAATGTTATAGTGTGTTATTTATTCGCAATCGACTCACAAAGTCCTTTCATTTGATATACCACATGGTATGAAAAAAAAATTTCTTTGTACTTAAAACTTTATGACGTCACAGTTTCTACCCCCACCACTTTCGCACTTGTCATCTTATATATTTGTGATCAGCGCATCGTACTGAATGCAACGATACCAAATTTTCATATTTCCGAGATGACTTGTACGTAAAGTGTTTTCTAAGCGTCTTTTTTAAGATTACCGCCGCTCTATGAAGCGGAGATAGAAGTTGTGTTTTGTAGCGCACATACAGGGTTTCGAATTTTCTCCGCAAGGGTTTTACCTACATCAGCAAAGTAATTATTAATATTGTTAGCTGACAAAAGCGGTGAGGTATCTGAACGCAATAAGCAAGTATTTGACTCTTGATTTTTTGACATATAGGTGACGATTTTAATATGTTTCCAGATTTGTTTACTATTTTTACCTGCTTTAAGCAACACATCCTTATCATACGCGATCTTTAACTTCTTCAAGAGATTGTTACAGAAATTCCGATATCTTTTGTATGATAATTGAAGTACTATATTATGAGGAGATTTCTTTGCTTTTTGGTGTAATTTATCTCTATTTCTTATACACCTAATAAGGCCTGGGGTAATCCATGGTTTTATATTATAATACTTCTTACACACTTTGACCTCTAATGTATTGTTTGCAATAGCTTGTTGTATTTTTTCACTACATATAATAAGGATGTATTAGCGTCAGCAGTTTTATAAACTGGGCTAAAGTCAATGTTGTTTAAATCACGTTCAAGTTTGTTTACGTTTAATTTAGACTTAATTAGACAGCGTTTTTGCTTAGGCATTTTTAAATTTAGGGTTAGTAGAACAGTGCTATGATCAGTAAAAGTTGTGTTAGTTACAAGTGTAATGCATGGGTAGATGGATTTTAGCATAATATGGTCAATACACGAACCACTTTGATGAGTTGGTAATGTGTGAGCAGGAAGGAGACCATGATATGAGCAAAGATTAAGATAATCTTCTTTACCTATTTCGGAGCAATCAGGTTGAATATTTATGTTTATGTCACCTGCTAGTATAATGTTTTTGAAAGAGCTTAATGTTTCAAAACTTTGGTTTAATGAGTTGTAAAAAGAATCAAAGTTTTTATTTGAGGGAGATCTATACATTGCTATTACAGCTGTGCTGGTTCCAATTTTGACATATAAGCTGTTACAATCGGGTAAATTTGGTTCTTCAACACTGACCTTTAGGGTATTCCTGGCGTAGACTATCACACCGTCGTTTTGATTGCGATTTATTTTGCTATAATAGATGTTGTAACCCGATATAACTGGAAGATTGTCAAATCGATTTTCTAACCAACACTCAGTTAAAATGATTACGTCACATTCATATTTAAGCCTATGTAGTAATATATAAAAAGCATCAATATTTTTATAAATACTACGAATGTTTTGGGTTAGTATTGTTAATGAATTTTTATGAACAGAGAGATATTGTCTGCAGTCTTCAATCTCACATAATTTTGATTCTGATACAGATATACTATCTATCTCGTTTATTTTATTAACATCCATAATAAAAAGTACAAATTAATAAACAAAAATATGTGGTGCTCTTAGGCACCTTCATAATCGACAGAGTTAACATACCTACTTTCGGCAGCTTTTTTAGCTGGGCACTCGGCATCACCAGTCTTGTGGCCGCAGGGCTTATTGAAACGAAGGCAGGTAGCACACTTTGGTTGTTCCCCTGTTTTTGAACACTCTTTGATAGAGTGACCATCTTCACCGCAATGACCGCATGTAGGGGCTGTTGCTCTGCACGTTTTGGCCGCATGTCCATATTGTTGACATTTATAACATCTAGTTACAAGAGTGAAGTCTCTTACAGGACAAGACGTCCAGTTAATGAATAAGCGTTCATTAGTTATCAGGACTTTGCGTATGAGCGCTGGCACTTCAAGGACGTAGTTACAGCTTTCTGCATTCTTTTTCCCTGATTTATGACTGAGTTTTACTGAACTCAGGAATGCTTCTCGAGATAGAGTTGGAAGTTTGTCAGCTAAGTTCTGTTCAAAAATGCATTTGTAGACATCATTTTCACCCATAGATGAAGGAACTCCTATTATTATGATGCGAGGTTTTCGCTTACTTGTTTCGTCTACGGTGAGGCCTGAGTTTGCAGACTGGACTGATTTTTTGAGCTTTTCCATATCGTCCTTGGTCTCAGTGCTGATGACTACTCCTCCATTTTTAATTTTTCTTACTCCACGGACTTTCAACTTCATCTCTTCTGGCCTGACGATTTTTTGGACTAGATTTTTAGTATCATCGCTACTTTTTGTAGTATCGCTAGGGAAAATAGTAACAGAACTGAAAGGGTTTCGACGAATACATTCGTTGGACCCCTTTTTCACCATATCTGCAAAAGATGTACTTGCCGTTACTTGATTAGAGCAGGATTCTTGTATGGTTTGTTTAAATTCGGATAAACAGATCGCTAGTTCTTGTTTTTCTTTTACCGCTTGAAAGTTAGCGTGGGTTTGTATCGCTTTTTGTTTTAATGATTGATATTGAACAGCCATTTGCGCAGCTCCATGTCCAACTTTACGGCAAAGGTTACTAATACGGAGTTTTTGGTCACTGTTTAGTTTTCCTTCGCCGGAAATAGTGCATATTTCTTGCAAATGTTGATCAATCGATGTCAGCCAGTTCTGAATCTCCGGTGTGGAGACCACTTCTTGATCCTTTTCATGAGGTATCCTTTGAGGAGTTGATGCAGGAGGGCTGCGGCTCATAATTTGGCTCCGGGAAAAGGGGCTGTCCACTGACATTTTAACATAAATTCACCACTTGTTTGTGTTCATTATTTGTACTCACTACTATTAGCATAAATGTGCATGAACGCACTTTATGCACTATGTCACTAAACTAGGCCACGGTTTAAAAAATGTTTAATTTACGTAATTATTATGATATTTACACGAAGAGCACGTCTGCACTCGACGAAGACTTTATGGATTCCTCATTATTTGTTTACCTTTTTTAAATAAAACCGGTCAAGAGCGAGTCGGACTCGCGCACCGAGGGTTCCGTACAATCATAAATATACTTGGATATGTTATTTTAGGACAGTCTTTAAAAAAGTAGGATAAACGGCAGACAGGTGGAAGGGCGAACAGGCGGACATTTAATTTACAAATGCTGCTTATGGTGACTGAAAAACGTTTCAGCCACTCCACATTGCAACATGTTTATATTACTAGTCCATCAGCCATTTTAATGTCCCCACTGCTGGGGCACAGGCCTTCCTTATGGGTGGATAAGGAGGACGGGCCATAACCCACCACGCGGGCCCAATGCGGATTGGTGGGTGTTAACGACTGCCAATGCAGCCGGGACCAACGGCTTAACGTGCCTTCCGAAGCACGGAGGAGCTCGAGATAATAAATTTTTGGTCACCCATCCCATGACCGAACCTTGCGAACGTTGCTTAACATCCGCAATCGCTGGTCCAGGCGCTAAACCACTGCGCCACCGAGCTCCTCGTTATTATTATATTACTATATAGTAATATATATAATTACTTAGTAAAGTATGAACTTATTCTTCGTTTATTCGTACGGCAAATAGTAGGTAATTATATTATTTGAACCAGCCACCAATTTATTATTGTAGTGTTAGGTTGCGCCATCTCTTGACCCATAGTGGAACTACTTTTTACCCTTAGGTTAGCATGCTTAGGACAGCGCCATCTGTTGACTGGTAGTGAAACTAAAAAAAATTTGTTTGTTTTTTGAATTTCTAAAAAAGTGTGTTATATTGAGACATTGTTTTATTTTTCCTGTAATCTTTACATAAACTACTATCACATAGAATTATTTCAGATTTTTCTCTTTGCAAACTTCGGAGATAAGGGGGGGGAACGGCATTTTTTTTTACATTTTTCATCATAAGTCGAAAACTATGCGGCGTAAGAAAAAAGAAAAAAAAGTTTTAAAATGTGCAAACAGCGCTCTTTCATATGATACCCCACATGTCCTAATCACCTCACTTAAAATTTTTAAGACCCCTTTTCAGTCCCTGTTGTAAAAAAAATATTAATTTTATTATTTCTTTCTTATTTGCAAAATAGTTGGGCAAATGTCATCTAAAACCATTCCAAATTTCAAGTTGATACCATTAGTAGTTCTCGAGATATCCAGCTGTGACAGACAGACAGACTGAGTCACACCATAAGGGTTCCTTTTTTACCATTTTGGTACGGAACCCTAAAAAGAAGAATAAAACAGAAAACAAAGAAAATGTATTTTATTGGTTCATGTGGCCGTGTGAATCGGCCCACTCACGCACTTCCCGTACAAGGTATTAAAATTCATTTCCGCACTGATGAACCAGACCCCCACCACAAAATAGAGAGACTAACCAAAGAGAATATAATTACTACGTTTAAGACTAACAGAAGTTTAGCTTAGTACAAACGTAGTGGTTATTTCCTCTATGCTACGGGCGCTCGAGCATCGCACACACACAAAGACAGCTCTCGCCGCTGCGTCACGTACTCGAACTCGAACTGTTTTGAGAGTGTTTTGAGACTTTTCTACTATCGGACATCCAGACGCACTGCGGGCTATCACCCGTTCTTGGTTGATATACCTTTTCTGCGTACCAAGCGCTACTCCACATTTATAATGCGCACAGCTATGGAATGGAATTCCCTGCCGGCGTCTGTGTTTCCGAGCGCATACAACCTGACTCTATTCAAGGCCGAAGATTGCAGTTATACAGTGTCGGTGAGAGATGTCTGTGTGTGCGTTGCTCGAGCGCGCAAGTGCTTAGCTCAACTACTGTACTCTCTCTATATTGTGCCCCCACGGAAATGTTAAACGCCCCGCATACCTTTTTCACATGGAATGATAAGATTTCAGAGCATAAGTGAGAAAAGTATTATCTTCTTTGTTTCTTACTTTTTAAGAGGCCGTACACGTTTTGCCACTCTCTCGCTAGCACATTTCATGTTTTCTCAAGATTTCTTAAATCTGAGGGCGTAATTAAAAAACCGGCCAAGTGCGAGTCGGACTCGCGCACGAAGGGTTCCGTACCAAAAAACGCCAAAAAAATTACGTTTGTTGTATGGGAGCCCCCCTTAAATATTAATTTTATTCTGATTTTAGTATTTGTTGTTATAGCGGCAACAAAAATACATGATCTGTGAAAATTTCAACTTTCTAGCTATCACGGTTCATGATATACAGCCTGGTGACAGACAGACAGACAGACGGACAGCGGAGTCTTAGTAATAGGGTCCCGTTTTTACCCTTTGGGTATGGAACCCTAAAAATGTATCTCGGCCACTTTCGGCAATATAAAATTACAGACATTTTAAAATATAACGGGTGTAACGAGACCTTCAACGAAGCCGAAGTCCACATATTCCGCCCATCATCAGGATCATTTTTGTCTTTTAGACTATACCTGGGAAACCAATAGCTACGAAGTTATTGAAGGTCAAAGTCAAAAATTTTTTTTCAAATTTTTTATGATATCTTATTTTATTCGTTATTTCGTACTTTTGTCCAATGAAACATTATCAAACTTTTAAGTATTTCGTAACAAACAATGGCTTCAAAACGTCGTCACTCGATGTACATCATGAGCACGCACATAAATGCTGCCTTTCACCTCAGCCGCACGCAGCTGTGTAGCATACACTCGCAGGCGCGGTCTGTTGTACGCGTTACATTGCGTGGTAAAGTATGCAATGCTTTTTTAACACCAAAAATCAAAATCGTTTCCCAGCAATAATTTTGAACAGATATGGTCCTGATGATGGCCAGAATACGGAGACTTCGGCTTCGTTGAAGGTCTTGTTACACCCGGTAACTATTTAAGGTTTATATTGCTGAAGTGCAAAAAGTTGTCGTCTCTGACAGTTCAAATAACTGTTGGAAAGTAAAAAAAAACCGGCCAAGTGCGTGTCGGGCCACGCGCCATAGGGTTCCGTAGTTACCTTATACCATACCATATTTAATACCACCTATCATTTTTCGTATGCAAAAGTAACTTTGTTTTTCACAGTGTTGGTATGAATGACAAAGTTATATTTGCGGTTTTGGAAAATGTGCTATATCTCAAAAACTAATTACTATATCTCGTTCAAACCAATTTTGGTTGAAAGTGTTTATTAAGATCTACAGCATGTATTTTTTTTAGATTTTTCACTCTCTTATTTCAAAAGTTAAAGGGCCCCCCCCCCTTACACACATTTTACCACTTTGGCGGTGTATATCTTTCAAACGGTTGACTTTGAGAAAAAGTTGTCTGAAGAACCTCAATGTCATTTTTAAAGACCTATCTATAAATACCCAACACGTGTTGGTTTGAAGAAAAAAATTTTTTTCAGTTTCAGTTCCATGTATGGGGAGCCCCCCCTTTATCTTTTATTTTTCTTATTTTTGTATTAAATTCGTTAAGCGGTTAACAGAATACATCTACCTACCAAGTTTCAACTGTGTAGTCTTAATACTTTCGGAATAAAGTGGCTGTGACATACGGACAGACAGACAGACAGACAGACAGACAGACAGACATGACGAATCTATAAGGGTTCCGGTTTTTGCCATTTAGGCTACGGAACCCTAAAAAACGCACTTATTATATTTTTTTGTGTATCTTCATATCACAACTTGTACCCAATACAATATTTGCATGCCTTTGTTATGGGTCAAATATGAGAAACTTTATTACACTATTGAAACATCAAATGTACCATGTTTGTGGCCATGGCCAGTGGGAATGGGTCTGCTTCTGTCTGCTTGTACTAAGGGCGTCGCATATATATATATATATATATATATATATATATATATATATTATTATTTTTTTTCTTCATGTTTAATATTATCAATATGTATGGCACTTCTTACTCAAAACATAAAATTAATAACTAATCATTGTTTTGATTTCTCACTTTTTTTTATTGCTAATGACTAAAATGATTATTTTGCTTTCGTAATATTTTTTCGTATTTTTTCGTCTATAGTTTTGTAAGTAAAGGCCTATGAAAAGCTTTTGGATATATGTTTTCAATTCGGTGCCTTAGGATGGGTAGCCTAAGTATGTCATGCTCTCTTTAATCATTTCTGCGGTGGTGTCGTGTGGGGCGGGTCGTTACGTTCCCTCAAATATGGTTGAGCGAAGCGATGGCTGGTCCATGCGTCATGCTCGTGAACGGGTGCTGCCAGTGGGAATGGGTCTGCTTCTGAGTACCTATCTTAAAGCATATTGAATTGTAAGAATTGCGTTTTTACTTTTTATGTCTTGCATCAAGTGTTTTTGGTTCGAGTAGCAGACAGAGTGATTTCTCAAATTCTCAACTAGTTGAAAGTTATTTACTCTCACATTTACCTATCTGAATGTAGTAGATATATTTAATTTTAACCTACCTACCCATTGTGTGCAAACTTTTGTTAATTATTGTGATGGAAAATGACCTCACTTTAAACGTGGAGCTCATTTTTCAATCTTGACGACTCTGTATGAAATATACAGGGAGAAAAAAGCAGCCCTTGACGAGTTTCTTGCCGGTTCTTCTCGTTACAAGGTCTCCCGCTTAGGGTTTGCGAACCGATGGCGTAGCTTCTATGACATTCACAAGTGCTTGTAACAGCCTAGACTGAATAAATTATTTTGAATTTTGATTTTTTTTTTAATTTTGATATAAATAATTTCTATTTGTATAGTTTAATGTTAATTCAGGTCCCAATCTCACTCCACACACATACACAAACTTCCGCATTTATAATACAACTTGTTACAAAAAACCACTAAGGCGAATATGGTACATGCATAAAACCCAAGAAAATTATCATAACTCCTATCACTCTTTTGAATAAAAAAAAATGTTTTCATTTTGATGATAAACTGCATAGTGGCAACCCTAAAACTAAATTGTTTTTTTTGTCCATTAATGGGATTGATTATCGAGAACAATAACACACCCCGGACACTCCTGCGCCATTATCAACAGATGACGTCAGATGACGTTTTTGTACACGCGCAACTGTGTGTGTAAGTCTAGGGCTACCGTGCAGTTTGTACTGTATGAGCGGCGCTCAATTCATAATTCGAACTTTTTGATAAATAAAGTTACGACGCATTGCCACAGAATAACTAATAGTACAAGTACAGAAGCAGCACTCCGCATAGTAATTTAAATAAATAGCGACTTTTGCTCCCACACAATGAAGTGCGATTCAGGTCGCGCAGCGCTAATGGCCTACAGTTGTATTCACCTAGTAGTTGCCTCTCTTTCTATTGCGTGCTCTTACCTTTTCTGATGACGCAACGTTAGGGTTATCTTATTTTAAATGAACTGTATAGCATATATCATAATGTGAAAAACGACAATTTGTTCATTGATTTTTTGATTTCGATTCGACATTGTTACTATTATAAAGAGACAATACCTACGCAGGCATAAGGTGCCGCGCGACTACACAGGCGGGCGTGTGGCGGCCCTCTGCTCACTTGTTCGTTCGAACGAACGGCTGGCGGTAGGTGCTTATCGCGCGACCTTGAGCGAGTGAAGGAGGCCTGGCATTGCTTTGAATATCAAAATAAGTTGACGTTGACAAACACGACTAAATGAGCACACGATTCGGCACACGAACTCGCGGGGTGGGGTGAGGTAATTGATTCTGGGGCGGGGCGGAGAGTGTCCTTTCTGTATGGTAGTACTTATATCTATTCTGTGACAATAGTTGATTTGCGTCTAGGGTTGTCACTTTGCAGTTTTCCATACAAATAAATAACACAATTTTACGGGTTATTATAAAACACCGTGGATTATGTAGCTCACCTTAACCCCTTGCGGGAAGAGCGCACTCCCCACCATCATCTGCCCTTTCAGGACTCTAGTGAAAGTGTCCTTTTGATCAGGGGTGGGAGCGCCGCTCATATGTCTGGTCCGAGTTATGTCCGTTGTGCCATCCCTGATAACCAACCATATTTCATTTCCATCCTATATTCTCATCGAGTCACACTGAATCGTGAAATGGTTCATATTTATTATTCTCCTTCTTCGTCCTCTGAACGTTCTGAATATCACCGATTAGACTTGTTGAAAAAATATCGATACATCGATATATCGATATTTATAGCCGATATATTTAGATCCGATATATCGATACATCGATACAAAATAACCAATATCGTAAATGGTATCAAAAACGATATATTTATTAGCATCACATCACTCAAAAGTCGCTAGAATGGCGGGGCGGGACGCTTGGTGGCGCTACTGCCGCTGGAGACCTTTGTACGGGCATTTACCACCAATTTCCCATTTATTTTAAATTATATCTAAAAATGGTTGAATACTCATAATAACTATGGAAGTTGGATAGTAAATGAATTAAAGATTGTGAAAAAACCAAAATACTTCAGTATGTTCGAAGAAAAAATGATATTCACGAAATGTCTAAAAAATTCTATTGAGATTTCTGAGCTAGGATGAACTAAATACATTATATTTTAAAACTGCAAATGTTCTTTGAAAATTTGACCGATATAACGATTTTTTTTTTCGCGATAATCGAGGCCAATATTGATATTTTTATAAATATCGATGTATCGATATTTTTTTTTTCACTTTCGACATCTCTATCCCCGATTCCCGCAGTGGTGTGGTTCCACTCATGATTACAAGCAACTTTTACTATGGGGCCAACTCTGATACCACGAAAAAAAATCAGCTGTTCCATAAATTAAGATTGAGTAGGTATTGCGCTTTTTTTCGCGATACTCAAATTACTCAAATTACTAAAGTACTCAAATTTCAGTTGGCCTTAAAGAGCATTTTGATCACAGAAAGAAATAGGATCATTTGGCATAAAAAAAATTGAGTTGATTTATCGTTTTTCAGTACAAAATGTATGGGAAAAGTTTTTGGCGATTTCTGTCATTTCTAGTACTCATACCTTAAATGGTCCCATTGAGTTTTTTGATCCTCACACGAAATAGGATCGATTGGCATAAAAAATATTTTTTTTGGTATTTTAGCATTTTTTTTTGCTAACGGTATTTTTTTTCCAAAATCTGTGAATGCAGTTCATAATATCTTAAGAAGTTATGGATGGTCCCCTTGGAGAGTTTTCCTGTAACTATAACTGTTAAGGTACTTGCCCTTGATGTACCGTTTCAAAAATCCACCCTGTATTGTTTATTTTTCAGTTACTTACATATACTGTCCCCCAGAGTCTAGCAGAAACATTCCTCTTGGGTCCAAGTTAGTTTGCGCCCCGTCCCTCGACGGCGCGTAGTGTATAATGGCACCGTTTGCACCCGCGCCGGGAATAGTCTCGAACGAGGGACCCATGAAGAGTTGCTCATCTCTGTGGGACAAATAAATATAATAAATATAAGTATTGCCACAGAATACATATTACTACAAGTAGGTATCCGTATAGAAGATGGACTCCGCAAAGTCATTTAAATAAATAGCGACTCTTGTTACAACACAATATTTAAAGTGCAATCAGCCCCCTGATTTCGTAACTTTGTTGCATCAACTGACAGAAATCACAGTTACATTGCTGCTTTAGTAAGAACCATTATGACAACTATCTTACTTTAAGCAGCAATGTAACTGCGGTTACAATTGATTTCAATTGAGAAATGGGATGATGACATTTTATTTTATGTTACGTAAATTACCTCTCAAAAAAATAAAGTCCAGGTGTGAAACCAGGAAAAATACTTAAAATGTTTGTTGGATAAAAAAACAAAATAAAATAAATATTTTATTATATTTTTGACGGAACCCTTCGTGCGCGAGTCCGACTTGCACTTTAATTTTTTATTAAAACTTTTATCGTTAATTAAGCAATGTCCATAAACAATAACTTACTTGCGGAACTCCAGGAGTTTGTCCGCAGCCTGTATTTCAGTGACCGTTGCGCCGGAGTCGAGCTCGCGATGCAGCCAGTTGAAGAATCTGACTACTGCTATGCCATCGCGGATGTGACACTGGCGGAAACCCTAGTGAAAATATACAGGGTGTCCCAAAACTTTGCCATAGGGAAGGAAAATACTTTAAATATTGAAGATAGGATACAATGTGTTACAAAATAACCCCTAATGTCTTTGCATTTTTAAACATAGATTTTTTCTTTGTTGCCTTTATAGTTCTAACACCCATTTATACACTCGGCGTCAGAAAAATCGCACCTTTTCAAAAATTTCTTCAAAGTTAATTTAATCCTATCCAATTTAATGGTAAGTGTATTTATTTACTTCTTCCCCTTCGGACATAGCTAACAGTCACTAGAAACCGTTGTAGTACTCGTCGGACGGAATCAGTAACTAAGATTCAGTTTCCGAGCAACTTACATTGCCTCATTTTTTTGCAATAATTGAGTAACTTCATGGGCAATAGTATCCATCTTGGGTATTCCTTTTTTAATTGAACTGTTGAAGTGAGTTTTCTCCATCATCTCGATAGCAATTTTACCCGCATTTCCTGAATTGATCCCTTTTATTTCCTTTTTATGGCGGCGCAAGCAATAACGCTTTAATCGATTAATTATGGTAACTGTTATGTTCATTAAATCAAACAATTATTAAATGAAAGCTTATTAAATGTACTTTCAATAGATATCAACATTTACACAATAAAATGTTAGCTAGCAATAGCAGGTGGCCAAGACTTAACTTATTTTCGAAGAGGTGCGATTTTTCTGACGTCGAGTGTAGTTCTAACACCTTTACAGGTTGACTGTTAGAGAATGCCTTCATTTGCTGTAATTTTATTTTTTGCCATTTACTGTAACTTTATGACAATAAAGTTTAAATAAATAAATATATAATGCCGATGGTAGATATGGACCATCAAACTGAACAACTTTTACTATGGGACCAACTCTGAAATTGCGAAAAAAAGCGGCTGTTTCATACAAAAATTAATAACGAAAATATGAAAATGCATAAAACAGCTATTTTTCTTTTGCGATTTCAGATTTGGTCTCATAGTAAAAGTTGTTTAGTTTGATGGCCCCTATCTACCATATTCGGCATTATAGTAGGTATGAACCTCTATACAAAAAAAAGTTGGGAGTTACAAGTCGTGATAAAGTTTGGCCACGTGATAGAAACTGATCTGTCGGCTGTTTCTAACTAATATTGAGCTGGGCCAAACTATCCTTACATACAGTTCCATACGGCGGCGGGTTGAATAGCGCACTTTTCCCGGCTCCATTCTAAAAACTATAACAATTCAGGTTTAACTAATAGGTCAAATGTGGTATCATTTTCGGATAAATCAATAACGTAAGAATTTATTTCTGGTATAAAAAAATGCAATTTATTACGCAGTTTCTGAAAAATTTCACAATAACCAACATTTTTGAACTTCATTTTTTTAGTTTAGGTATTGGCACTTGTTTCAGTATTTTCAAAAAAACTACTTCAAAGAAGCATTTTTCAGGTTAATTTGTAATATGCTTTTGTTTTGTTAACTATATTTTATACGATTTGCGCCTAACCCAAGTAGTTGAGGTCCATTGTTTGCGGAGACACAGCTAGTCAAAAATATGCATTTTTTCACGAAACAAAAGGGGTTTCCATTTCGTTCGGAAGCATTTCTCAGTTTTTTTGTTTATATTTCTGTAAAGTTAATTAAATTTTCTACAATTGGAGCCTAATTTGATTAGTCTAGGTTTACTAGTTGCAAAGACACAGCTAGTCAAAGATAAGATTTTTTCAATTAATTTCAATAAATAGCCCATTTTTAACCAGCTATGTCGCTGCAACCAATAAACCTAGACTATTCAAATTCAGCTCAAATTGTAGAAAATTTAATTAACTTTACAGAAATATAAACAAAAAACCTGAAAAATGTTTCTGAACGAAACAGAAACCATTTTTATTTCGTGAAAAAATGCATATTTTTGACGAGCTGTGTCTCCGCAAACAATAGACTTAAACTACTTGGGTTAGGCTCAAATTGTATAAAATATAGTTAGCATAACAAAAACATATAACAAATTAACCTGAAAAACGCTTCTTTAAAGTAGTTTTTTTGAAAATACTGAAACAAGTGCCAATACCTAAACTAAAAAAATGAAGTTTAAAAATGTTGGTTATTGTGTAATTTTTCAGAAACTGCGTAATAAATTGCATTTTTTTATACCAGAAATAAATTCTTACGTTATTGATTTATCCGAAAATGATACAACATTTGACCTATTAGCTAAACCTGAATTGTTATAGTTTTTAGAATGAAGCCGGGAAAAGTGCGCTTTTCAACCCGCCGCCGTATGGAACTGTATGTAAGGATAGTTTGGCCCAGCTCAATATTAGTTAGAAACAGCCTACTGATCAGTTTCTATCATGTGGCCAAACTTTATCACGACTTGTAACTCCCAACTTTTTTTAGTATAGAGGTTCATACCTACTATTAGAGGTTATTTTGTAACACCTTGTATAATTCTATTTTCATGAATTTGGTTTTTTTATGAATAAGGCGGTATTGTGTTTCAGATAGTCTGTGTATTCTTTTATTTATCAACTAGCTTTTGCCCGCAACTTCGTTCGCGTGATAGACCTAGATATTTATCAGTAGACCTAATTTCACACATTTAAATTTTCCCATAAAAAATATGCACAAACTGGAACACTCTGTAGCATCCTGTATATAGGGATTTTCCAAAACCCTTTCTTAGTGCTCACCTACACCATGAAAGGTATCTATCTACCCTCCAAAAATGGTGTCTCTATCTTCAACCCTATACAAATTCCCATACAAACTTGAACAACCTGTAGCACCCTGTATAACGGGAATTTTCTAAAATCCTTTCTTAGTGCTCATCTACATCATGAAAGGTATCTACCCTCAAAAAATGGTGTCTCTACCTTCAGCCGTTAGGGCTCTACACCTATCCCAACACTCAATCAATTTAGAGTTTTATATACACGCTGAAATTTTAATCATTTGGTTCCCGCCGTGTGGTGGTTCCACTCATGATTACAAGCAACTTTTACTATGGGGCCAACTCTCCTGCTCGCAAAAAAAAATCAGCTGTTCCATACAAAAGTGCAGTACCTACTCGACCTTAATGTATGGAACAGCTGATTTTTTTTTGCGAGCAGGAGAGTTGCCCCATAGTAAAAGTTGCTTGTAATCATGAGTGGAACCACCCCACGGCGGGAACCAAATGATTAAAATTTCAGCGTGTATATAGATTATGTGATTGTGTTATTTATTTATTGGAACGCTATCTCTGTTATTAACGGAGATGGGCGTTAGTACTGCGACACAGTTTTCGTTGAACAGAGTATAGATAATATAGGTAGGTAATATAATCGTCGAATTATTCCACATTGTCCCACTAAGGCGACCCACCAGTGGGACAAAGTGAAGTGCCTCACAATGTGCAGTGGAATATATTAAATTTCCTAAGAATATACTTTATAGTTTTATTTAAAACACTACATATGTACTATATCTAATGCCGTTAGTTACATAACTTAAATACATACCTACTTTTACAACCAAATATTAAAATATGAGCAAACCTGTACCCACACAAACACTTATGTGCCGACCACTTTTTCACTTTTGAATTATTATGAAGTATTAAGTTTTTGGCTATGTTAACATAAATATTCTTGCGTTGAACTATCAATTTACATCTAGGGAATTTGAGTCCTAGTAAGAGCGCTGTGCCCGAGATACAGTTTTAACTAGTTCGGGTGCAGATGTCATATGATTGTTACAAAGATGTTTAGCTCATTTAAATATGATATGTTAAAAAACCTTGTATTTTTTATGCCAATAAAATGTTTTTATTATTATTATTAACTCTAGCGGGGCAGAATCTACTACATTATAGCTGTGGAACTGCCCCACTAATGGACATTTTGAGGCATTCCAATTTGCCCCACTAGTGGGGCGCCTTCGTGGGACAAAGTGGAATAATCCTAATCGTTGGGCTCTTACCTCTAATTCCACGTCGTTTTTGACAAGTTTCATGAGTGCAACGGGAGACACTTCCGATATCAAGTCCACAGGAACTTCTAACATGTCACGCTGAAATAACAAGAAGACTTTGTGACCCGCACAATTGTATTGGAGCGGTCCGAAAGGGTTATGTATAAATCACGGATGTTACGGTTGGAAGTCGGAGCAATTTATCTTTTGGCAAACTGTTAAGTGTATTTTGTGTGTGTCTTATACTTAATTTCCGCAAATTGATAAAGGACCTGTCGGCCATTTTTTTAACCTCAAAAACGAAAAATAATTGTAATTTTTTTATACAGGTTTTGTATTAACCATCCAAATTTTGAGGATGTGTTCAGTCCATGAAACTGAACAACTTTCTCTAAGGAACACATGGTCAAATATGTAAAATAAAAATCGACTTTCCATACAAATCAAAGAGATCACATGATCAATTTACACTGGCCTGCAAAAGTAAGTACTACACAGGCCTATTTTCATACAAACGAGGTAACTTTGATGCT
The DNA here is from genome assembly GCA_943789525.1 of Agriphila geniculea. Taxonomy (NCBI): domain Eukaryota; kingdom Metazoa; phylum Arthropoda; class Insecta; order Lepidoptera; family Crambidae; genus Agriphila; species Agriphila geniculea. The sequence goes on from OX038893.1 coordinate 14,809,750, forward strand.
TTGGGTCTCCGTCCAGGATTAAACGGGGTGTGATTTGATAATGGCCATTCAAAGAGTAAATGGAGGAGGCCCAGATCGCTAAGGAAACCCAACGGATTAGAAGAGTCGTTTAGGTCAGGGTTGAACTTAAAAAAATAAAAAGTTAAAATTACATCAAAAGTATGGAAAATGTAACACTAAAAAGTCCGTTCGGTCTCTGGTGTAAACGACTCTTCTAATCCGTTGGGTTTCTTTAGCGATCTGGGCCTCCTCCATTTACTCTTTGAATGGCCATTATCAAATCACACCCCGTTTCATCACACACACAAATTTCTTTTACTCCCTAGGGTGGAACGAAGAGTTTTGGACCCGCTGCTCAGTTTAAATATACATCACTTTCCGAATATGAGAAATGAAAAATCGCTTTCTCTGTCCCTATATCCCTATGTATGCTTAAATCTTTAAAACTAGGTACGCAACGGATTTTGATGCGGTTTTTTCTAATAGATAGAGTGATTCAAGAGGAAGGTTTGTATGTATAATACATGGTGTCAAATTCCACACTACACTGAAGCGAAGCGAGGGCGGGTCGCTAGTATTAAATAGTATCTTTTTGAATTTTATTGTTACATGTAATTTTTAGTTGCGGACTATATTCTACATAGAAATAAAAGCTGTGGACGAGTGTGTATGTGTGTTTTATATGTGTTTATGTTAATGTGATGTTAGAAATTAAAGCTGTGTGTGTGTGTGTTTGCGTGTTGTATATTTTTTAATGTATGATAAACATAAAAATCTTACCCCTGAAGCTGCAATATGTATGGCCTCGCTGGCTTCACTCGAAAGCCATAAAGATCTGTTGCCATCGCCCGATTGTGATACCTATACAAGAAAAAAAACTGTTAACTAAAGTTGGTCTGAAGTTATCCTGAAAATATCTATTTAACCTAAGTAAGTATAATTTATATTTTATTGCATGCGAAAAAATAAATAAAAAAACCGGCCAAGTGCGAGTTGGACTCGCGCACGAAGGGTTCCGTACCAAAAATCGGCAAAAAAAAAAATACGTTTGTTGTATAGGAGCCCCCCTTAAATATTAATTTTATTCTGTTATAGTATTTGTTGTTATAGCGGCAACAGAATACATCATCTGTGAAAATTTCAACTTTCTAGCTATCACGGTTCATGAGATACAGCCTGGTGACAGACAGACAGACAGACGGACGGACAGAGAGACAGACAGACGGACAGCGGAGTTTAAGTAATAGGGTCCCGTTTTTACCCTTTGGAAACCCTAAAAACGAAATAAAAAGTTAAATAACAAGTGTCATTGCAGTCGGGGGACCGTTAAATGGAACAATTTTTGATCAAAGAGGTCCCCCGACTGCAATGACACTTGTTATTTAACTTTTTTCAACACACTTGCTCGTAAAGTGAGCCCTAATACATCGCTTTTAGGGCCATAAACCAAGCTATAACAAACGCGTGCAATAATATATAAAACACTAGGTTGTTATAGAATTATCCCTACAAAGTTAAATTAGTACCTTACTGCAAGTTCTATGCGACTAAACAGAGCATTCCCAATTTAACCGGGTAATACATTAGCGTATAGTTGGCAGCCTCACCATGGAATTAGAAGGTTTTGACTAGGTCAAAAAATTGTTAGTAAATAGTTATAAATAGTGAACTATAGCATATAAATAGTGATACTATGGTTCAAAAGATATTTGAGTATCTTGGTGAGGCTGCTATCTTGACGTCAAGCTAGCAGACACCTTAAGAAATACAGTTCGTATCAATGTGATTTATATGCCAAAAAATTGTTAGGAAATAGTGAATCGTATACGCAAAATTTCAATAATATTGCTTCAGTACAAGCCGAGATATTACGATCTCAAAGTGGGCTGCTAACTTGACGTTTCTGGCAATGGCGATTCCAGAGAAACGGGTACAAGTTATAAACAAATAAATATATCAAAAAATTGTTAGTGAAATTGTGATTCTTACGATATAAATAAAAAAAGAATTCTTCATTGCTATTTTCTAAAAATCGAATGTTAACTTCTACATAGTACTCTGAATATAGGCTGTCGATCAATATTGAACTTTGCTCCACAGTAATAAGGTTTAAACTTGATTGCAATCATAAGGTGAGTACTATCAAGCAAAAAAGTGAAATTTAAATTTTTTGACTGTGTCAATAGTCATATCCTCGGTTCAAGGCTATTGATTTGGTATAAGTAAACAAATATTTTTCTACACACTTTTTTATTTTTTAGAGTATTGACACAATCAAAAAATTTTTGATTAAATCTCATCAAAAAAAATTTGGTCGTTTAATACTCTACTCTCAGTTCATTTATTTAGTTTAGGAAAAACTACAAATATTTTACTACCAATTAGGTACCTAACGTTAAAACTATAACTTAAAGGGAGGAATCTAATGAAAATACCCTAACCTGTAATTTTTTGAAAATGAATATTTTGTATTTTTTTTTAGTAACTGAAACGTTAACGTTAGGGTGTGTCACCACTCAGGTTTGCGAACCTCCGCGCTCCGCGCTCCGCGAACCTCGGAGCGCGCTTCATATTTGGGATCCGATGCGAACACGCGAACACGGAGCGCGGAGCGCCAGTGTGACCAGATTCAGTATTTTAATACTTTTTCAGTATATTTTATCGACTTTACCGAACATCAGTATTTTTGTAGGTATATTAGCGGAAGTAAGTATTTTCGGTATATTTTGGTTATAAAGTTATGGTAACTACGGTGTTAAGTCCCCGCAAACATTGATGTTCAAGGAATTTCCCGGATTAAGTCTATATTTCATTCAGAAGCAAAGATCAGTAGAGTCTGTTTTGAAAAAGAACAAACTTGGGATTTATGCTTGATACCGTTTTTGAAATGTTGATGGTACTGTTACGTTTTAGTGCGACTGTATTAACAAGATAAATATTAATTCAAGATAGTCGCACTATAATTACGTATAAGGCGACGGCTACACACACAGTATTTACCAACTGTGTGGTAAATACTGATAATTCCAATTCCAACGATGGAATGAAAACGCACGCCTACAGGCTCAGTATTTACCACATGGTAATGTTGCCAGATCGTGCCTATTACTACAATGTTAGTAATAAATCTAAACTAATAATAAATAAATAAATCTAAAAGATAGCAGCCAAATATTATGTTTGGGGGTCGATTTCGATGAAACTCGGTTTTGGGTACTATTTCGACAACAAAACAGCAACGCAAAGTTAAAAATATAAAAAATCTAAGATGGCGGCCAACTTTTTTGTTTGTGGGCCGATTTAGATGAAACTCGGTTTTAGGTACTATTTTGACAACAAAACAGCAACGCAATGTTAAAAATATAAAAAATCCAAGATGGCGACCAACTTTTTTGTTTGTGGGCCGATTTAGATGAAACTCTGTTTTGGGTACTATTTCGACAACAAAACAGCAAAGTAATGTAAAAATATAAAAAAATCCAAGATGGCGGCCAACTTTTTTGTTTGTGGGCCAATTTAAATGAAACTCGGTTTTGGGTACTATTTTGACAACAAAACAGCATCGCAATGTTAAAAATAAAAAAATCCCAAGATGCTGCTAACTTTTTTGTTTATGGGCCGATTTAGATAAAACTCGGTTTTGGGTACTATTTTGACAATAAAACAGCAACACAATGTTTAAAATATAAAAAACCCAAGATGGCGGCCAACTTTTTTGTTTGTGGGCCGATTTAGATGAAACTCGGTTTTCGGTACTATTTTGACAACAAAACAGCAACGCAATGTTAGAAATAGTACGGAGTTTCATCTAAATCCGCCAGATGGCGCTTTGTAGTAAAGTTAAAAATATAAAAAATCTAAGATGGCGGCCAACTTTTTTGTTTGTGGGCCGATTTAGATGAAACTCGGTTTTAGGTACTATTTTGACAACAAAACAGCAACGCAATGTTAAAAATATAAAAAATCCAAGATGGCGACCAACTTTTTTGTTTGTGGGCCGATTTAGATGAAACTCTGTTTTGGGTACTATTTCGACAACAAAACAGCAAAGTAATGTAAAAATATAAAAAAATCCAAGATGGCGGCCAACTTTTTTGTTTGTGGGCCGATTCAGATAAAACTCGGTTTTGGGTACTATTTCGACAACAAAACAGCAACGCAATGTTAAAAATATAAAAAATCCAAGATGGCGGCCATCTTTTTTGTTTATGGGCCGATTTAGATAAAACTCGGTTTTGGGTACTATTTTGACAATAAAACAGCAACACAATGTTTAAAATATAAAAAACCCAAGATGGCGGCCAACTTTTTTGTTTGTGGGCCGATTTAGATGAAACTCGGTTTTCGGTACTATTTTGACAACAAAACAGCAACGCAGTGTTAGAAATAGTACGGAGTTTCATCTAAATCCGCCAGATGGCGCTTTGTAGTAAACATAGTCTCTACGTTAAATATTGCCGAATAATTTTAAATCACAATTCTAACATTTGGAATCAAGTTAAATCAATTATTTGTCTAGTGATTCACCAGTGATATCGTTTGTAGAACTATACCTATAGTTTAAAAGTGTGTATTTGTGCTCAAAAAGTATTCAGTGCCTTTTTTAATCAGTGGATTATTAAAAACTGCTGAATATAGTCTGAGCATTATCCTCAGAAAAGTGATAAAACTGCGCTTTAATTTGCGTAATAAATCTCATCTCCAGTGTTAAAACTAAATATTATCATCAGTGATATTATCAGTGTTGAGGTAGTACAATAATTATTATTTTCGTCTTGACCTCATACTCAAACCAACTCATACATCAAGTTTCAAACCCTACTTAACTGATCAATACTTTGAACGCTTTAAGTCGCTTTGGCGCATACGTTAGCACACTGAGTGCTGCATACTGAATTCAGCTGTGAGTGGCCCGAAGATCGATCCTCGCTTATAAAGACTTTTTCTCCCAAATTTTTTTTAGAGACATTTTATTTATTTTTAAAGATATTTTTTTTTATTTGTATTGAAGATATTTTTGGACATTACTTTTCAATTAATTTTGATTTACTAAAACATCTTCATTCACCAAAGCCGTAGTAAGGTATAAGATTATTGAGAGTAATTGTATAAGAAGAAAAAACCGGCCAAGTGCATGTCGGGCCACGCGCAGTAGGGTTCCGTAGGTACATTATACCATACCATATTTTAATACCGCTATCATTTTTCGTCTGAAAAAATAACTTTGTTTTTCACAGTGTTTGTATGAATGACAAAGTTTGCGGTTTTGGAAAATGTACTATATCTCGAAAACAAATTACTGTATCTCATTCAAACCAATTTTCGTTGAAAGTGTTTATTAAGATCTATAGCTTATATTTTTTTTAGATTTTTCACCCTCTTACTTTAAAAGTTAAAGGGGGGGGGACACACATTTTACCACTTTGGCGGCATATATCTTTCAAACGGTTGACTTTGAAAAAAATTGGTCTTAGGAACCTCAATGTTATTTTTAAAGACCTATCTATAAACACCCCACAAGTATTGGTTTGATGAAAAAAAATATTTTCAGTTTCAGTTCCATGTATGGGGAGCCCCCCTTAATCTTTCATTTTTTATATTTTTATGTTTAAATCGTAAAGCGGTTCACAGAATACACCTACCTACTAAGTTTCAACTATGTAGTCCTAATACTTTTGGAATAAAGTGGCTGTGACATACGGACGGACGGACAGACAGACAGACAGACAGACAGACATGACGAATCTATAAGGGTTCCGTTTTTTGCCATTTTGGCTACGGAACCCTAAAAATGTCGACTAAAGGATCATCTGAGTGCGCGGGATGTCCTAATATCATGGATGGAGCAATATTCATGCAATGTAAACGTTGCAAAGACAATTATCATTTGCAGTGCACTGCATATTTACTCGCAGATTAGAATGCGATGACAGCTGATACTAAAAACGCCTGAATTTGTGATTTCTGCCACATTCGCGAGCCCAAAAAGGGTAATAACACGATTACACCAACGAGAGCTAAATTACCCACTGCCTCCAATGATAGCTTCGTTACCCAGCGCTTGAAGTCAAGTTTTCCTGCGCCAACGAGTTGTTCCTGCCCTTCGGCCAATGATTTAAGGGACATTATTAGAGAGGAGATTTACAATGCTTTTGAGGATGTTATTAATCCAAAAATTGTCTGTCTATCTGTCTGTCACCAGGCTGTATCTCATGAACCGTGATAGCTAGAAAGTTGAAATTTTCACAGATGATGTATTTCTGTTGCCGCTATAACAACAAATACTATAAACAGAATAAAATTAACATTTAAGGGGGGCTCCCATACAACAAACGTAATTTTTTTGCTGTTTTTTTGCTCGATATTTATAACAACAACAGGTAGACAGTTGAAATTTTCACAGATGATGTATTTTTGTTGCCGCTATAACAACAAATACTAAAAACAGAATAAAATTAATATTTAAGGGGGGCTCTCATACAACAAACGTATTTTTTTGCCGTTTTTTGGTACGTAACCGAGTCCGACTCGCACCTGGCCGGTTTTTAACATTGCGTTGCTGTTTTCTTACCAAAATACTACCAAAAACCGAGTTTCATCGAAATCGGCCCGCAAACAAAAAAGTTGGCCGCCATCTTGAATTTTTTTTACATTTTAACATTGCATTGCTGTTTTCTTGTCAAAATACTACTGAAAACCGAGTTTCATCGAAATCGGTCCGCAAACAAAAAAGTTGGCCGCCATCTTGAATTTTTTTACATTTTAACATTGCGTTGCTGTTTTCTTGTCAAATTACTACCAAAAACCGAGTTTCATTGAAATTGGTCCGCAAACAAAAAAGTTGGCCGCCATCTTGAATTTTTATTTTTTTTTAACATTGCGTTGCTGTTTTCTTGCCAAAATACGACCAAAAACCGAGTTTCATCGAAATCGGTCCGCAAACAAAAAAGTTGGCCGCCATCTTGAATTTTTATTTTTTTTAACATTGCGTTGCTGTTTTCTTGTCAAAATACTACCAAAAACCGAGTTTTATCGAAATCGGCCCGCAAACAAAAAAGTTGGCCGCCATCTTGAATTTTTTTTACATTTTAACATTGCGTTGCTGTTTTCTTGTCAAAATACTACCAAAAACCGAGTTTCATCGAAATTGGTCCGCAAACAAAAAAGTTGGCCGCCATCTTAAATTTTTATTTTTTTTAACATTGCGTTGCTATTTTCTTGCCAAAATACTACCAAAAACCGAGTTTCATCGAAATCGGTCCGCAAACAAAAAAGTTGGCCGCCATCTTGAATTTTTTACATTTTTAACATTGCGTTGCTGTTTTCTTGTCAAAATACTACCAAAAACCGAGTTTCATCGAAATCGGCCCGCAAACAAAAAAGTTGGCCGCCATCTTGAATTTTTTAATATTTTCACATTGCGTTACCTTGCGTTGTTATTTTTGTGTCAAAATGGTACCAAAAACCGAGTTTCATCGATATCGGCAAATAAACAAAAAAGTTGTCAGCCGCCATCTTGGAACTTATTTTTTCATTATTATTTCCTAATTGAGTACTAATTTAAGATTTATTTTATACTTATTTAGCCCTAAATTAGTAATGATTTATAATTAAAATTATGATTATCATACATCCTTTCCATATCCTTTCCATAATTCCTATAATTCCTCGCACTTATGATGCAAGAAGAAGAAAAAAAGAGAAAATACTAAGAAAAACTTTTTCTTTTCCTTATTTTAAGAGCATTAAAAGAAGGAAAAGAGACAAATTTGAAAAAAAATATTCTTACCTTCTAGAAAAAAATGACAATAAATAATTCAAAGAATAAAACAAGAATTTTGAAGTGTCTATCTTATTTTTCCTATATATTTTTAAAATTCGAAAAGGCAAATTACATCTTGCCAACCCTTACACTTTTAGTCGTTGCGTCAACTGTCTAGACGAACGGCGGCTTTTGCGCCAACACAAAGGGCGATGTCCGACTGTAAGAAGAATACTCTCTAGGCTGTGGTATTACCGATGATTAGAGTAGTAAAGTCGCATTACTAATTTCCCAACAAAAATGTAAACAAAGGTGTTGCCAGAACAAAGCAACACAAAAATAAATTGTATATTGCTAAGTCAAGAAATAAACACACTTACATGTTTTTTCATCACAAACCTAATAAAAATAGATTAGATAAATATTCTGAATCATGAGTTTTGCGGCAAAAACTGTAATATAATTTAATATTTCATAATACCAGTTTTATAGTAGAAAACATTTTTTTGATGCTGTGCACACATCAACTGCAAACCGTACACATCAACCTTTGGTCATTTTATAAAATTTCATAATAATTAGTATTACAAGTAGTAGTAGCTGCATGTAAACATTTGTCTTTTGGTATTGGGGGGGAACCGGGGAACAGGCGAAGACGCTACGTATTTTTGATATGTAGTTTACATACCTACAGTAAATATCTAAGTTAAGTTTTCTTATCAGTTCGTTTCAAGAACTTTTAACATCAAAAATTATGTAGGTTATAAAGATAAAATTCCTAATTACCATCCTACTTTAAAATTACCCTGGATGACAATAATGTCATAAATATAAACTAGCTGCCGCCCGCGACTTCGTCTGCGTGAAAAGGTTTTTTTGCTATCCCTCGGGAACAATACTTTTTTTCGGGATGAAAAGTACCCTATGTTCTTCTCTGTACCCCTGACAATGTGTATGCAAAATTTCATGATGATCGGTTCAGTAGTTAAGACGTGAAGGCGTAACAAACAAACAAACAAACAAACGGACTTTCGCATTTATAATATTAGTAAGGATTATGACTCAAATTTTAATAAACAAATTAAAAAGTTGTGAAAGTGACCAAAGGTTTTCAATATCTGAAAATGTCACTATCAGGGTCAGTTTGTCAATTTGACAGTGACGTTTCTTTGTTTACATTTTTGCTGGGAAATTAGTAATGCGACTTTAGTATTAATTATTATTAGAGTAGTATTACACAATCAAATTTTTTTTGATGAGATTTAATAAAAAATAAATTAAAAAAAGTAAGTAGAAAAATATTTGTTTACTTATACCAAATCAATAGCCTTGAACCGAGGATATGACTATTGACACAGTCAAAAAATATAAATGTCACTTTTTTGCTTGATAGTACTCACCTTATGATTGCAATCAAGTTTAAACCTTATTGCCTTGGAGCAAAGTTCAATATTGATCGACAGCCTATATTCAGAGTACTATGTAGAAGTTAACATTCGAATTTTAGAAAATAGCAATGAAGAATTCTTTTTTTATTTATATCGTAAGAATCACAATTTCACTAACAATTTTTTGATATATTTATTTTTTTATAACTTGTACCCGTTTCTCTGGAATCGCCATTGCCAGAAACGTCAAGTTAGCAGCCCACTTTGAGATCGTAATATCTCGGCTTGTACTGAAGCAATATTATTGAAATTTTGCGTATACGATTCACTATTTCCTAACAATTTTTTGGCATATAAATCACATTGATACGAACTGTATTTCTTAAGGTGTCTGCTAGCTTGACGTCAAGATAGCAGCCTCACCAAGATACTCAAATATCTTTTGAACCATAGTATCACTATTTATATGCTATAGTTCACTATTTATAACTATTTACTAACAATTTTTTGACCTAGTCAAAACCTTCTAATTCCATGGTGAGGCTGCCAACTATACGCTAATGGTAATACAGTTATTTTATTTAGTAACAACAAAGAGGTTTCATTTTTTAAATAAATGAATGTGTAAGTCCTTAATTAAGTCAAACAAATATTTATTATTATCAAATTATTCACAATCCACAATATTTTGTTATAAAATATTCAAATATTTGCATTTTATCACTTAAAATTATAATTTTGAAGTAGGCTGTATACTCACTCACCCCTTTGTTCGCAAAATATTTTTGCATTGGGCGTGTGAAAAAAACAAAAAAAAAAACTGCGCGCCTTTTCGCATAAATTGTCATATTTTGTTTTTGTCGAATTTGTTGCTGTGTATGTGGTAAAATACTTTGTATTTTCCTCGCAAATGTGTTGAAAAACGTCGTATGAAACTCGTGAGCTTTTGCTCATTGCACACTCGGCTGAGTTACGCCCTCGCCTGCGGCTCGGGCTGCAACCCACAGCCTTGTGTGCAATGAGCAACCTAAGCTAACTTGTTTCATAATGTACTATTATTATTTCATTTTTGGCAAGGCAGTAGTGTTTTTAATATTTATTAATTTATTTGTTTTTATTTCACACATTATAGTGACAAATTATATTGTTTTGGAATGTACTCATCGAGGCCTTTCATTTAATGCCCATATTGTAATAATAAAAGAAAAATGATTTTTTTTCACATTTGAAAGAGGCGTCGTACAGTACCATATTATTTGTTTTTTTTTCAAAAAAAATATAGCTAGTGTCACTCGGGGTGATGTAAGGATTCTAACGATACCCCATACATCCAAATCCGTTAAGGCATTTAGAAGTTACGGTGGAATAAAGAAACTCACATACCCACAAACATACATGAACCCTTAACACATACGAGGGCGGTTTGGTCCATGACTTGGAAAAGAAGATTTTTTTTCATAATTTATTTTTGTATCTTAAAAAGAAACTCCTTAAGAATCTTTTTCACAATTTTTTCCAAATTCTGCAAAAGATTATTACTTTTGAAAACAAAACGCTCAAGCGACTTCTAACTTTTCTTAATGACCCTGTCGACCCTCTTGGCGGCACTCATGACATCAAAACTCATCGAATGAAGATGCGAATCCTTCCTATCCTCTAGATTTAGCCCACTGAGATTTTTTCGTCTATCAAACATGAAAAAATGTCTTGGCAGGCAAAGATTTCCATCAAGCCAAAAGGTGGTGTCTGAAATGAGCCCTCATTTCAGTTACCTCAGTTTTCAGGCGATGATAGAAACAATTATGGGTTAAAGAGGCAGGAACTTCGTTGGACTGAATACGCAAAGCTACAAAAAATTTATGTAGAGAAATAAAACAAAATATGGCGAAAAAAGATGTTTCTTCTTTACAAAGTCGTGAACTTATCAAACCACCCTAGTATACACTCCTTTTTGGGCAGTCATGTAAAACATACTTGTTCACCCCTTAAGCCTCCAAGTGCTGTACCACATCACCCGGTAACGTACCATCACCCCAGAACAACAGCACCGAAGTCGGGGTGGTGACCAAGTACGACAAAAACACTGGGTTGTATTCTATGATTACAGATAAAAATAAAAATCTTACTGCCAACTGCTGCAAGTAGTCCACTGTGTCCACAATCTCCCCATACCCCCTCCCCTCGATCTTTACCCCTCCACCCTCTAGGTGCTGTACCACATCACCCGGTAACGTACCATTACCCTAGAACAACACCACCGAAGTCGGGGTGATGACCAAGTACGACAAAAACACTGGGTTGTATTCTATAATTACAGATAAAAATAAAAATCTCACCGCCAACTGCTGCAAGTAGTCCCACAATCTCCCCATACCCCCTCCCCTCGATCTTCACCCCTTCACCCTCTAGGTGCTGTACCACATCACCCGGTAACGTACCATTACCCCAGAACAACACCACCGAAGTCGGGGTGATGACCAAGTACGACAAAAACACTGGGTTGTATTCTATAATTACAGAAAAAAATAAAAATCTCACCGCCAACTGCTGCAAGTAGTCCCACAATCTCCCCATACCCCCTCCCCTCGATCTTCACCCCTTCACCCTCCAAAAGCTGCACCACATCACACGGTAACGCGCCATTACCCCAGAACAACACCACCGATGTCGGGGTGATGACCAAGTACGAGAAGAACACTGGGTTGTGTTCTTCGATCAAGAATACCCTAGATGTCCGCATTAGTCTCAAAAATGGCACCCCAAAATAGCGTCCCACTTACAAACTGGGCGCTTATTTTGCACAAAGTAAGTGATAAAAGATGTGATTTTGTACAAAATAAGTGACATAAAATGTGAGTTTGTACAAAATAAGTGGTGATTATGTACAAAATAAGCGCCAAGTTTGTAAGTGGGACGCTATTTCGAGGTGCCATTTTTGCGTGCTGTTTTAGTTCGTGAAGCGTTATCTATGATAATCTTGATCGAACGTAGTATTCTATGATTATGGATAAAAATTAAAAAAAAAAAACTCACCGCCAACTGCTGCAAGTAGTCCACAATATCCCCATACCTCCTCCCCTCGATCTTCACCCCTTCACCCTCCAAGTGCTGCACCACATCACCTGGTAACGTACCATCACCCCAGAACAACACCACCGATGTCGGGGTGATGACCAAGTACGAGAAGAACACTGGGTTGTATTCTATGTCACTGCCGCGGAGGTTGAGCGTGTCTGTGTGACAAATATTATTATAACTACATGAGCCGCTCAATGACTATGTCAAATTATTATAATAATATCTTCAAGGCACAAGTGAACAATAAATACTGTCGATTTTGGGGTGATCACCGAGAAATCAGATAAAAAAACATAAGCTTATTCGTACATACACGCGACTTCATCCAATGCAGTGATGACTAGAGTGGCCGTTTTTTTCTCGGCCATTTTTTCTCTCAGCTCTTTTATTTTCTCTCCTGCTGGTTTACCTGTCATAAAATAACAGACAAATAACCAACTTTTTTATTTTTTTATCATCTAAGGTATTATATTTATGAAATGAAACAAAAATGCTACATATTGTTACAGATTCCGGCAAACATCTTGCCGCTTTTTCGACGGAGTGGGGATAAGTTCGCGCATGTGCTCTTGTGAGCGCCCAATAGCGCGCGCCCCTCTCCCGCCGCCCGCGCCCCTCACCGCTACGCATACACAAAATACGCGTTCCGCGCAATCCCCACCCGATTTCAAGATGTTTGCCGGCTACTGTACACAGTTTGACATTTCGTGATCATTGAGGTAATCCTTACTAATATTATAAATGCGAAAGTCCGTTTGTTTGTTTGTTTGTTACGCCTTCACGTCCTAACTACTGAACCGATCGTCATGAAATTTTGCATACACGTTGTCAGGGGTACAGAGAAGGACATAGGGTACCTTTCATCCCGAAAAAAAGTATTGTTCCCGAGGGATAGCAAAAAATCTTTCCACGCGGACGAAGTCGCGGGCGGCCGCTAGTAAAAAATAAAGCAAAAAATTTAGTGAATAATATGTAAAGTAGGTACCTACTTAAGTATGGAACAGAACGAATTAGTATGAATTGGACTGGTATGGTATGGAGTGTATTGAATTGGATTGGATTACAGTTGTACGGAATAGAATGGATTGAATTAGTATGGAATGGATTGAAGTGGCGGAGAATAGAATGGACTAAAGTAGGGCCACTTTAATAGGTCACATTTGACATTTGCCAGTCCATAGTGTGATTTGTCAAAGTTAATCGTAAATTTGCTTTCTTTCCTGATTATTACAATAAATATGTATTATTAACTGAAAATTATGCCTTCAAATAAATTAATATTGTGTGCCCACCGTTAAAAGGATACGTTGTTGAGTTTTGATTAAGTGTCAAATGTGACCTATTAAAGTGGCCCAACTTTAGATCAAATTGGAGTGGAATTGGCGTTTATGGCGTTTATGGGCTGGACACATAGCGAGAAGAACCGATGGCCGTTGGGGCGGAAAGGTTCTGGAATGGCGACCGCGCACCGGACGACGCTCCGTGGGTAGGCCCCCGACAAGGTGGACCGACGATCTGGTGAAGATTGCCGGAAGCCACTGGATGTGGGAAGCGCAGGACCGATCGTCGTGGAAATCCTTGGGGGAGGCCTATACCCAGCAGTGGGTGTCGTGCGGCTGATATGATGATGATGATGATGATGGCGTTTATGGTATAGAATGGATTGGATTAGTATGGAATGGATTAATATTGAATATGTACATTATAATGGATCAGGAGATCTATGAAAATCTATTCCGGATTGGTATGGATTGGATTAGAGTGTTATGGAATGAAAGGGAAAGGGAAGTAAAGTGGTGTGGATTATAACAGAACATTATTTAACTACAGGGTGATTTTTGAACAATCAACAAATTGTAGTGTGGCTTAACTTAGACAGTGAAACTGTACAACTTTGTCTATGGGACCAACTTAATCAAAACAAAAATATAATCAGCCAAAACTCGACCAAAATGTATGGAACAGCAGATTTTTTTCTCTGATTAAGTTGGTTCCATAGACAAAGTTATCCAGTTTTACGGTCTAAGCCACACAACATTTGTCGACTGTTCTGTTTCTCGATTTCACATCCATTCCATACAATAAAAGTCAATTCCACTCCAATTTGATCCAGTCCATTATATTCTCCGCCACATCAATCCATTCCATACTAATTCAATCCATTCTATTCCGTACAACTGTAGTCCAATTCAATACACTCCATTCCATACCACTCCGATTCATACCAATCCATTCCATTCCAAACTCCATACCACTATGTAGGTACTTTACATCTTTTTGTACATAACATAAGTAGCTTCATTTTCTATCTTTTTTTGCCTGTGTTATCACGAAATGTCAATCTATGTAACAACATGTAGCTTTTTTGTTTGTTTCATTTCATAAATATAAATTAGTGTTTACTTATAAAGTAAATACTTACCAGTGAATTTCAAAGGTAAAGGTATGATATTGTTTTGCGGACGAGGCGGGGGCGGGTCATTGACCTGTACTCTCGCCTCATCCACCAAGTTCTTGGGAACTGCTATCAGCTGCATCTTAGCTTTAATTAGGGCAGTCTGAAATAAATATGTCGGAGCGTGAGCGAGCACCGTACTGCTCAAGATTATTGGATCCCCTAGCGCCATCTATTAAGTGTAGTCGTAACTATCAAGTCGGAAACGTCAAGTGGCTCACTTGGGTAAGGTCGATACGGCGAGTGTGTGATCTGTGCAGCAAGCGATGTCTTTGTCAATGACACAGTTTGACAGTTTGACGTGTGACAGTTGACAGATTTGATGTTTGTCAGTTTGACAGTTGACAGTCTTGACGTTTCCGGAGGCGGGAAAATGGGAAGAGCGCGATCTCTGGATGGTCTGTGGGACATTCTGTTACCGGCAGCCGTAGTGAACGGTCGTGGAATTGAATTCGCCTCGCTGTGTCGAACTTGCCGCGTTTACCGACTTGAATCCGTGTGAATCTGTTCGATCGTCCGTTATTTTGTGCTAACTTGATTTTGATTGTAAGGATAGAGGTTGTGCATTGTAAAGAGACTATTATTTCATGCTCGGCGGTGCATAACCTTATCCTGACGACACCCAGCTCGTCCCCTTCGCCGTTATCAGAAGTTGGGATGCAATCCAAATGTCCCACGTGGTGAAAAAAGTGAATCAAATGATATGAGGTGTGATAACGAGACACGTGCAACAGAAAATCAATGTGATTGACGAAAAATGGCGTCTATTATGGAGCAGTAAAATCGCAATTTTATGGCTTTGGAACAAGTTATGCGTGCGTTTACTTCGAGTGCCGATGTTCGTTCCTGATTTTGACCCCGACATGGAGCGATTTCAAGGAGCTGTTAATGCAAAGGTGACGCATAGCAGGACAGCGCAGCATCGACTGATTTCAAGGATAACAGGTCATGTGATCGTTCTACTTTTTCTAGTGCTTATTCTCATGTCAAACAACAACCAAATGCGCCTGTGTTTATCTGCTTCAGGTGCTTCACCAGACAACAGTTGTGCAATGCAACTGCAGTGGCAACAGTTGTGGAGCTGAGCAAAGCAAATCAGCGCAGGCAAGGTGATGGAATGGCGGCAGCGAGGCAACGGTGGCAGTACGATGGCGACGCATTGGTGGGTGCAGCCAGCGTGGCGAATCTACAAGGTCATTTTATAAGGGTCAGTCGTAACAATTTTATTTGGATTTTGTTTTACAACTGAAAAGTCACTAAGTAATTCTGTTGGTTATGATTATGACAAAAAAGAATTGATTGGCGTAGAAATAGAAAAATTACCAAGAAAACGGTCCATATTGAGTCTCAATCTGTTTCAAAAGTATTCAAGGGAGTTAATTTAACTAAAATTAAAAGAGCTAAGTAATTTGTTGTTGGTGACATCATTCACCAGAATTGATATTGGAATTTAGAGCAAAAATAAGGAAATAGAATAAAATCTTTCTGTAGTAACGTCATATTCTGTGGTAATGTAATGTTAGTACTTTTCTGTTGTAATGTAACCACTTTTCTGTTCGAATTCACTGCTAACAGTTGGTAGATGCATCAATGTTTCTGAATATGTTTACTATTGGTGTAGTGTTAGTACAGTGTTAGTACAGTTTTAGTACAGTGTTAGTACAGTGTTAGTACAGTGTTAGTACACTGTAAGTGCACTGTTGGTAGTGTTAGTACACTGTTAGTACACTGTTAATGCACTTTTAGTACACTGTTGTACATTGTTAGTACACTGCTAGTACACTTGGTAAACTGATAGTACGCTGTTAGTACATTGTTAGTATACTGCATGTACACTATTAGTAAACTGATAGTACACTGTTAGTACACTGTTAGTACACTGTTAGTACACTGTTAGTACACCGTTAGTACACTGTCAGTACACTTTTAGTCATAGTGTGGTGAATTTGAGTAAGCAGCTGTTGCTAGGTAGGAATATGAATTCAGTTTAGTCACTAGTGTTCGTAATCATGAAATTAATTAGTTCCTGATTTAACAAAGTTAGACCCAAGTTCAGGGGGCCGTTTAAATTCTAGAAATACTTGATAACGATCGTTATGTTTTAAAAGCCCTAAACTCAAAGCGTACTTACAAGTACGCACATGATAGGTTAAGAAAGATGCCTGAGGGACAAGTACCTGATGACATCAGTGATTCGGAGTGTTCTGAAAATTTTGAGTCTTAACTGATTATTTTATTGTGTCCTCTTAAGTCATTTTTGTTGTGTAAGATCACAGGGATGATCTTATGTGTGAGATCACAGGGATGATCAAATGTGTAAGAGCCACAGGGATGGTTCTGAGAAGTCACAGGGATGACTTCATTTATGAGCTACAGGGATAGCCGGACTAAAGATCACAGGGATGATCTTATGTGTGAGATCACAGGGATGATCAAATGTGTAAGAGCCACAGGGATGGTTCTGAGAAGTCACAGGGATGACTTAATTTATGAGCTACAGGGATAGCCGGACTAAAGTGGTACACAGTAAATTGATAATTCAGTTGTTTGAAAATAAAAAAAAAAATAAAAAAATAAAACAATTGGGTACTTGGCCCTCCAGCATATTTGGCTGTAAATTCTGTAAAAAGTTATTATTAGTTATTATGGTGATGATGGGGAATATGGTGATGATGATGATGATAATGATAATGGTAATGATGGTGGTGATGATGATGATAGTGATGATAGTAAGCGAAGAGGCTGGACCTTCAACTAGTTTTAATTAGTTTAAACAATACTCATTTTTTGTGATTGTTTATTCAATAGTATGCAAGTTGCTCAGATTGGTTACATCTTTCGAGCATTCGTAGTCGTAGGCGTAAATCGGGCCTGATTTCCCGTCGCATTGCGGCCACGCTTGTGAGTGGCGTGCGTTTAGCTCAAAGATGTAAGCAATCGCTGTTGAGTCGCCGGATAGAGGCGCTGTGTTGTTAAGGGTACCGGATGGAGGTAGCCCTTGTTTTGGGTGATGACCGGATAGAGGTTGTCATTGCTGGATGGGAGCATCTGAATTGTAGAGTATTGCATACTACACTGATTACACAATCTATTTAGTTTGATTTGGAAAGATTGGGTTGATGAGTTTTGTTGAATTTTAAGTGAATAGTTATTTTGATTTGTTTACTTTCATCACTGTTATTTCATTAGTACCTATGGATTTTGAGTAAGCAATGTTGTTATTTTGAATAAAGTTGTGATTCACAAATTATGGTATTACAAGGCCTGACCCTTTTGGTCAGGAAGGCCGAGCGATTGAACATTTTACTGTTCAGGTATTATCTCTCTTTGCAGGATCTTCACCAGCAACCTCACACGAGGACGTGTGAAATGTCAAGATGGCCGTGTCGGAGCGTGAGCGAGCACCGTACTGCTCAAGATTATTGGATCCCCTAGCGCCATCTATTAAGTGTAGTCGTAACTATCAAGTCGGAAACGTCAAGTGGCTCACTTGGGTAAGGTCGATACGGCGAGTGTGTGATCTGTGCAGCAAGCGATGTCTTTGTCAATGACACAGTTTGACAGTTTGACGTGTGACAGTTGACAGATTTGATGTTTGTCAGTTTGACAGTTGACAGTCTTGACGTTTCCGGAGGCGGGAAAATGGGAAGAGCGCGATCTCTGGATGGTCTGTGGGACATTCTGTTACCGGCAGCCGTAGTGAACGGTCGTGGAATTGAATTCGCCTCGCTGTGTCGAACTTGCCGCGTTTACCGACTTGAATCCGTGTGAATCTGTTCGATCGTCCGTTATTTTGTGCTAACTTGATTTTGATTGTAAGGATAGAGGTTGTGCATTGTAAAGAGACTATTATTTCATGCTCGGCGGTGCATAACCTTATCCTGACGACACCCAGCTCGTCCCCTTCGCCGTTAAATATAACATATTTTACATACTATAAAATCCGCGAGCAGCTCGATAGTGTACAGGGTGTTACAAAACAATCCGCAATGCCGAATATGGTAGACAGGGACCATCAGACTGAACAACTTTTACTATTGGCAGGCTTCCTTCACTCGCTCAAGGTCGCGCGATAAGCACCTACCGCTAGCCGTGCCTACGGAGGCACAAGTGAGCAACGGGCCGCCACGCGCCCGCCGCCGTACGAGCGCGGCATCTTACTGCACAAGTAGGTATTGTCTCAGTATAATAGTAACAATGTCGAATCGCCATTACTATGCCGTGTACGGATGTCAAAATCAAAAAACCAATAAACAATTGTCGTTTTTCACATTATGATATATGCTACTCAGTTCATTTAAAGGAAGACGACCCTAACGTTGCGTCGTCAGAAAAGGTAAGAGCACGCGATAGAAAGAGAGGCAACTACTAGGAACGCTGCGCGATCTGAATTGCACTTTATTGTGTTGGAGCAAATGTCGCTATTTATTTAAATGACTTTTTCATTTCTCATATTCGGAAAGTGATGTATATTTAAACTGAGCAGCGGGTCCAAAACTCTTCGTTCCAACCTAGGGAGTAAAAGAAATTTAAAAATTGAACTGAATTTGGTTACATAGTCAACCATAGAGTTACCTCATTGGTAATGGTTTAAAAAAAATAGATAGGGCGCATTCACGAACAAAAACGAAACATGGTATAACCAGCCAGTGCAAAATTAAAAAAATTGGGCGGAGCGGCCGGCGACGCAGCGTGTTCCAAATTCAAAATAAGAAAAACTATAAAATATTGGCGGGTTACCTTACTCTGTGACTTTGAGCTGTGTGTGTTGAGTTGATTTTATATTTACTAAAAAATAGTACATCAAGCGATTTTGAAATATTGACCCCGGATTCAGTAACAAACGAGGCAAACAAAATAATATAAAATCTTTTGCCAGTAGTTTCGAAGGAAAAATACTTAAATGCGTATAATGATTTTATGAAGTGGCGAGCAAACAACAAAATAAAATCATTTTTAGAAAAAGTATTTCTCACATATTTCAGTGGATTATCAAAGAAAATACTGCCTTCCACTCTATGGAGCAAGTACTCTATGCTCAAGAGCACATTAAGTGCTAAACACAATGTAAACACTATATAATTGTTCTAATTTTTCGATTAATTTTAAATAGGTATAATAAGTATAAGGTACCAGCTACATGTTATTATTAATAAACATTTTGAAAAAAACTACGATTTTTTTACTTGCCTTATATTCGAAATGAAAATTACACCCAATTGCACTAAACTTAAGAATCGCCCAAGTCTTTTCTTAATTACAACTCGACCAAGTTAACTAGGCGAATGACAGCTACATGACCGCTAAGTTTGACACCGTTTTAATTTGGTCGTGTTGTAGTTAGGAACAGACTTAGGCGATCCTTAAGTTTAGTGCAATCGGGTGTTAGAGTGTTAAACACGGGTAAAAGTCATCAATTCCATCCTCGAACTATAGCCTAAAATGGCCTAAATATCTCGTATGGGTATTGCTTCCTTTTGACCCTTATATAACAATCTACTATATATAAATGGGAAGTAGTTATATAAATGGCGGCATTTGGGACTCGCACAAAGAAGAGTCCGTTCTAGTACTGTCTATTCTTATGCCCATATATCATATTCGACTTAAGAAGTTTTTTGGAACACATTCTGTGTTAATGTTGATTATAAAGTCACCGTGACAAACTTTCAGGATTCGTTTAGCCCATGAAACTGAACAAATTTCTCTAATGCTGCGGCCACGTTATCGCGCTGTCGCGAAGCTTTGAGTCGAGGAATTAGTTAGAGTAAAGTTTCATACTGCAGTCACCGCTGCAAACCAACCTTCTGTCCAACAACTCCAGCGGGATACAAATGAGGGAGAAAAACAACGCCAGCCGGTCTCTAAACCTGTGCAGTCAGTTCCAAGGAGACTGGATGGAGAGTGCGACAAGGACGGCTTCAAGAAGGTGGAAAGGAAGAGGAAGCCCACTCGCCAAAACCTATGTGGCACCGCCCTGACCGGACACAACCACCTGCTTCGTCCGGCCATCCCGACAACGCTGTTGTACGTGTCCCGCCTGCACTACAGTACAAAACCTGATGATATTGTAGAGTACATCAGAGTGAAGACCAAATTCTGTCTGAGGGTCGAGCGGTTGGAGCGCCCGCCACAATGTAAACTTCAATTCATTTGTGATGAGGGCACCGACCGAATATCTGTCGACCTTCATGAAAGAAGATTTTTGGCCGAAGGGTGTTTTGGTCCGACGGTTTCGCGGTTGGATACCGGACACTGCGTCAATGCGTGTAAAATAGTTGAATGTAATTTAAATATATGTATGTTAGTCTGTAAGGTATATATTATATGGGCCTTACCTGAATTAAATAAATAATAATAAAATAAAAATTATTTCACTTAAAGGAAATACATAAAAGAGATTAAATAATAATAAACTTTAATCCCATGACTCAAATAAGTGATAAAGTGGCCCCAGCTTTAGTGAAAGTTGTTCAGTTTCAAGGACTGAACAAATTCTGGATGTTTGTCACGCGAGTTTAAAATCATCCTGTAGCATGAATGGTATGTTACCTGTAAAGGCGTCCATGTTTCTCTGGACATGAGGAATGGATCGACTCCCACAATGGCGCCATCTTGCAGATTGGTAGTCAGCCATTTTTCCATGGTAGGAGTGTCGGGTAACGCTGCACAGGGATGACAATAAATATCAATGATCAGGACAAGGGGATTCAATCTTGGGCCCACTGAGGAGTAATGGGCATTTATCATGGATGGGCCTTGTAAGGAATGGAAATGCTGGGTTATCATCATGGGCCCCCACCCAGACCCAGCAATGAGGATTAGTATCACGGTGGTACATAGTAGACCCATTGAGGGATGTTGAGTATTCATCATGGGCCGATTGGGGAAGGATGTGGTAAATATCATGAGCCTAATCAGCATGGGTCTACTAAGGAATTTAAATGAACCCAGAAGAATCTTTATGAGCCCAGCCAGATGGAAATGATAGGTGTTAAGTGTTAGTCACGAGCTGGCCCAAAGAGGAATGCTGGTTAGCCATCAGAATCTTTGTGGGCCCAGTGAGTAGTGAGTAATGT
Source organism: Agriphila geniculea (assembly GCA_943789525.1). Classification (NCBI taxonomy): domain Eukaryota; kingdom Metazoa; phylum Arthropoda; class Insecta; order Lepidoptera; family Crambidae; genus Agriphila; species Agriphila geniculea. Next base: position 14,831,512 of record OX038893.1, read on the forward strand.
TGGGAGTTTAATTTATCATGGCCCTGTGAGAAATGTTAGGATTTTATGACGGGCCTAGTTAGGAATGTTAGGTGTTTATCACGGGCCCAGTAAGGAATCTTCGAGGAACTCACACTGCTTCATGAGCGTCCACACTGCACCGTCGGTCTCCTTCTCGAACTGCGTGTAGTACCTGCCGTCGGTCCACATGAGCGCGTTACCCGCCGTCACTATGGCCGTGCCCGCCGATCCGGTAAAACCGGACAGCCATGAACGGCGACCGTCCGTTGGAGCTATGTATTCAGACTGGTCGGAAAGTAAAAAAAACAACATATATTTAGCATGGCGACCTTGAGAGGGGTTTGTCTGCGTCAAAAATGACATCCTGATGTCGACATGTGATACGTTTAACTGGAGTTAAACCATTTTACAAAATTTAAACCATTGTTGGCAAGGTTTGCAATCGTCAGTTTTGGCAAAATAAGTGGGTTAAGTAGACCATTCGTCCTTATAGGTCCTTCACATGCACAGGCCAGGAGGAGGTCGTCCCTCCCCCTACACACGCTGTTTGACCGGAAGCACACCCTGGACACTTCATATATTTATAACTGCGCCATTATAAACAGATGACGTCAGATGACGTTTTTGTACACGTGCAATTGTGTGTGTAAGTCTAGGGCTACCGTGCAGTCTGTACTGTATGAGCAGCGTTCAATTCATAATTCGAACTTATTGGTAAATAAAGTTACGACGCATTGCTTTGAATATCAAAATAAGTTGACAGTTGACAAACACGACTAAAAAGTTACGACCAATTGCTTTGAATATCAAAATAAGTTGACAGTTGACAAACACGACTAAAGAGTTACGACGAATTGCTTTGAATATCAAAATAAGTTGACAGTTGACAAACACGACTAAAAAGTTACGACGAATAGCTTTGAATATCAAAATAAGTTGACAGTTGACAAACACGACTAAAAAGTTCCGACGAATAGCTTTGAATATCAAAATAAGTTGACAGTTGACAAACACGACTAAAAAGTTACGACGAATAGCTTTGAATATCAAAATAAGTTGACAGTTGACAAACACGACTAAAAAGTTACGACGAATTGCTTTGAATATCAAAATAAGTTGACAAACACGACTAAACGAGCATGCGATTCGGAATACGAACTCGCGGGGTGGGGTGAGGTAATTGATTCTGGGGCGGGGCGGAGAGTGTCCTTTCTGTACGATAGTACTTATATCTTTTCTGTGCCGGAAGGCAGCATCTCTCCGTACGATTCTCTCTCAGGCCAGACCTGTGCATGTGGCGGGTTTATTATTCATTTATCTATCTATATGAAAGCCCAGCTCCCTAGTATTGGGGACACTAAAAATTACTGATGATATGATGATGACATTAAATACCACAGAATAAATAATACTTACATTGTGAGCATCGGCCGTGGGCACTATATAAGCGGATAGCGGAGTCGGCTGACTCGCCATAAGCGAGCGGAGCGCTGCTAACCGCTGCTGCGACATGTCTAGGCGGTCTGTTTGAACAAACAATAAATATCAAAAGATACGCCAATAAATAAAAATTTTAAAAACTTCATTTGACAGTTGGATTTCCTACACCGCTACTTTTCTATAGAAAGTTTTTATTTGTGTAAAAACGAAATAGCAATGTAAGGTTACCGGGGCCAAGTGCGCCTAGCGGGCAAGTGCACCTACCACAAATATCTCGAAAACTACCGATTGGATACTAGTAGTGAAATCTTACATCCTTGCTGCAAACTAAATCATAGTTTTTGGTAATAGTCACAGATGGCTCTCGTCACACGTTCTTGAGAAATCCACCATTTTATTTTCACTGTCATTCAAAGTGGTGAGCAGAGATGACTATGGGTGTGGTCATCGTCATAAAACTCAAGAAATAGTGTTTTGATCGATAAACGAGTGCTTTAAGATTCTGACTTTATTTCACTCCTATCTAGTATATTTTTTATATTTTTTTGCAAGTTAAATATTTTAACTTTATATTATTACCTTATACTTGCCAGTTATGGGCCAACTTCAACCGTGCGTCCTACAGTTCCATAAGGATACAATACAATGACGCGTTTCGTATCCTTATCATGGGCGTACCCACGTTGGGGCAAGGTGGGGCGCCTGCCCCATTATGTTGTTATGAGAAAGCGCATAGCTTCGTTTTGGACGAGGATATGTCTTTCTGATAATAGCATAATTAGGGCCGTAAGTAGGGGCTTGGACAATCCGCTATATAAGTACTGGATTTCAGTGCACCGGAGCGACAACAGAAAATAATGTTCGACTTTGAATGTAAACATACTGAATTATTTTATTTTTATTTTATTTTATGTAAGTGTAATTTTGACTTTCACTTTGTTTTATTTTTATTTTGTGAATTATGTATTTGACTGTTTATTGGGTTTTTTATGCCTTTGAATAAATCATTATTATTATGTATTTCTGTGCAATGAACAACACGGCTTCAGACCACGAAGATCAGTTGAGACCAATTTATTAACAATAGTAGATTTCATCTCGAAAGTTTTGGATCGTGGGTCCCAAGTGGATGTTCTCTATTTTGACTTCCGGAAGGCGTTTGATAGGGTTAATAATGACGTATTGTTGGCTAAACTTGGAAAGATAGGTTTTACTCCAAACCTTCTACACCTTATCGCAGACTACCTTCGCGATCGTAGACAATACGTCAGGCTTGGTTTGTATGAGTCTCACACCTATCACACTCGTTCTGGTGTAAGTCAAGGCTCTATACTCGGCCCTCTCTTGTTTTTGCTAATGGTAAACGATCTCCCTGCCGTTCTCAGTTCTACACGATGCTTACTATATGCAGATGACCTAAAACTCTACGTGGAGGTTAAGTCACCAGAAGATTGTATAGCCCTTCAGCGTGACGTTGATGCCATATACCAATGGAGTTTGAGTAACGGCATGGAATTCAATGCTGATAAGTGTCATGCGATGACTTTCGGTCGATTGCGATGCCCAGTGGCTTATGAATACAATATCAACGGGGATACGATAACTCAGCTCACCACTATCCGAGATCTGGGTGTTGTTTTTGATCGAAAGTTAACGTTTCACGACTACATAACCGCTCTTGCAAAAGAATCTTTTCGGCGTTTGGGATTCATTCTTAGAAATGCAAAAGATTTTCAAAATATTCAAGTCATAGGACTTATTTTCATGGCGTTGGTACGTAGCAAATTGGAGAGTGCCATGTGTGTATGGAACCCTCATGAAAGCTCGTATGTCCTTATGTTAGAGAAGGTGCAAAAAGCATTTCTTCGATATTTGTACAAACGCGTGAATGGATACTATCCCTTCATGTATCCGTCCAAGTTTTTGCTGGGTTGTCTAGGCTATAATTCCTTGGAAGTTAGGCGAATGAAACACCAACTCGCAACTATGTGCAAAATTCTTAACGGTAAGATAGATGCTCCTGACTTGCATAATGAGCTGTGTCGACTTTTTGTACCGAACAACTACCGCCGCAGTAGAAGGCACCGGTTGCTTGCCGTGCCATGGGGCCGTACTGTGGCACGTGCTAATTCACCTATACCGCGCTCCCTTTCCGCGCTCAACTCTCTCCTTGCCAACAACCCTGAATGTGACTTGTTTGCGGATGGATGGATGAAATTATTGTCAGAATGTTTGCGTTATTGTGAAAGTATGAATGAATAGTTGTTGTTGAAATTGTGTTAGAAAACTGTATTAATTATGTTCTTTAATTATTGTAATTGGTGTGTCCGTTATAATTAAAGTAAAAAAAATAAAATAAAAATAAAAAATAAAAAATTATATATTATTATATTATATATTTGTAAAGTTGGGGAAGCGCGCCATGTACTGACTTTTTACATGGCGCACTTTGCCGCAATTCAGAGGTTACAAACTTTATCTTAGTCCTTTTTTAATAATGATATCAAAAAAGTTCCAGCATTGTATTCCATCAAAAAAATATACTTGAAACTCGATTATCACTATTTAGAAAAAAGGTCACAGCCTCTGATTTAAGATTGTATGGCGCACTTAGCCGAAATTTGGTTTGAATACCATAGATTCTTCTAGAATGTGGTTATGAGAAAAAAAAATTATGCATTTTGTTGCTTGTTTCCTCAAAATAATAAGTGTATGTTTTAATTGTAATGCTTCATTATTGCGTTTTATTAATACCATGTGCACCTTACCCGATTTGTCGGCAAAGTGCGCCTACGGTCCATGTTTTCTAATTTTGTGTTAAAAATAATTATTTTACGGTCAGATTCCAATGACACCACATTGGTTGTATTTGCAAAATATCACAGATCCCTACGGTATCACGACAAGTATCATAATTATGTGAACTTAAACACAAGTTATATTGCACCAAAGTCAAGTATGAAAAAAGTATGGCGCACTTTGACCCAGTCACCTTATCACATGTAAAGTTCAGGTAATCTGTTATTTGATGTGATTCACATCAAATAACAGTTGGCAGGCTGGCAGTTAGAGGTAAGATGCCAGTTCCTCAGTGGTGAGGATTCCGGGTGTAGTGCTCTTCCACCTTCGGCCTTATCGTCACTTAACATCAGGTGAGGTGAAGGCCAAGCACTATCCTGTTGTGCGTAAAAACAACTCACCTGTCAGTTTGGTGAATGTGTTAGATGTGGCGCTCCTTCCAAACACCACATTGACGGTTAATCTGGGAAATAAAAATACACTTCTATTATTTTCCGCAAGAGGGCGCAGTTTGCACACTAGCGTCGCCATTGAAAAGAGAATCATAGTGCTTAAATATACACGACATTGTGAATTACCTCTCTGAGTCTCTGTAGTGCACTCCGAACAAGCTATGTGGCACAGAGGAAATAATCACTACGTTTTCAACTACCTTATTACACAGACGCTACACAGTGACGTTTTTGCACCTGCACAACTGTGTGCGAGGCGAGCTATTGAATAAGCACACGGATCGGCACACGACTCGCGCGGTGGGCGCCGGTGGGGTGAGGTAATTGTTTGTGGGGCGGGGCGGAGAGTTTTCTTTCTGTACGGTAGTACTTATATCTATTCTGTGGTTTTGTTGCAATTTTACTTTTTGCAATAAAAGTCACTAGTTAATCTGCAGATTAACGGATTCCGTACTTTAACGGTAACATAAAATATGCATAATTCGTATGAGGATGTGGTTTTCAATCACAAAAATTGTTTTGATTTTTCACGCTCCTGTTTACACCAACATTGTAATTTACTCCATGTGAAATAGGAAGGAAATAGGTGACGACTTATAGGTTTCGAATACGCCGTACTCAAAACATAAGCAAGTTATAAGGCCGTATACAGACAGAAAACCGACAGCCTACAAGCGGCGGCGCTTATTTCGATTTACTTAAATGGACCTTATCCCGGGGCGTATTAAAGTATATTATTATTACCGGCGCTTATCGGCGCCGGTCCATTTTAGTATAGCGAAATAAGCGCCGGTAGGCTGTCGGCTTTCTTTCTGTATATGGCCTGTATGCACCGCTTATGTTGTTGCATTCACAATGCTTTTTAGGGTTCCGTATCCGTACCCAAAGGGTAAAAACGGGACCCTATTACTAAAGCCCGCCGGTAACGATCAATTGCGATTGAAAATTTTTTCGTCAATGCCATTGTTGGAGCAAATGACAATCGCCTCAATTGCACGCGTAAACGATCAATTTTCGCATCAATGGGCATCAATGACGTAAAAATTGACAATCACAAATGATCGTTACCGGGGGCCTTTACTGGAGTCTGTCCGTCTGTCTGTTACCAGGCTGTACACCACATAAGCTGTGATAGCTAGACAGTTGAAATTTTTACAAATGATGTATTTCTGTTGCCGCTATAATAACAAATACTAAAAATAATCGGGTTGCACTCCGGGAGTGCCGGCAGAAGTGAAAACTTGAAAATTTACGTTGTGCATTTTTGATATTTTGGAATGGTTAGGGAATAATTTTGCACGAATTGCCGTCTTACGAATTTACTATGCCTTTGAATTTACGAATACAGAACAGTAATGTACGAAAGTCTTATCCATAGCTTCAGAGAAAATCTAGAATTTTGACATTGAATTAAAAAATTCGCGCGTTGCTATGGTGACACAAGTGTCGTCTTGAAATGACGCGCCGCCGTTTTCACCGCGCCCCGTAGAAAGAGAGGGGGATACTTCCGCCGCCGGCTGTCTACTCTCCATCCGTCACATCCGTCTTACGAATTTTCGATCAGGGTCACGTGATTCTTACTGACGCGAGTTTAGCATTTTTTCCCCATTACAAAAAAGCGTACAACGCCGCTAAAGAAGTTTTCACTTCAACAAGAATAAAATAAATATTTAAGCGAGTCTCCCATACAACAAACATGATTTTCTTGCCGTTTTTTGGTACGGAACCATCGTGCGTCCGACTCGCACTTGGCCGGTTTTTTATTATTCTTTTGGAGAAAATATTCATTCGTCATTGTAATGGTCGAACCTAGATAGGTATATGAGATTTTTTTTAAGGGTTTAGAGTTGGCCCAAAATTAGTATCCCTAATTTGAATACCATAATACGCACTTAATTAGAGTAGGTATATAAAACAAGTCCCGAACTCCTATAATAAAATCTTAGATAGATAATTAAAAATCATAAAATAATATTTAAACCCTAGTAGGCTAGGGCTGTCTAGGGACAGAGTACACACGTCCGTTTTTAGGGTTCCGTACCAAAATGGTAAAAAAGGAACCCTTATGGTGTGTGTGTGGTGTGTGTATGGTGGGTGTAAAAATTTGAAGTGGGGATACTAGGGCATGTGGCATCATATGAAAGAGCGCCGTTTGCACGTTTTCAATCATTTTTTCTTTTTGTTTTAAGCCACATAGTTTTCGACTTATGATGAAAAATGTAAAAAAATATCGTTCCCCCCCCTTATCTCCGAAGTTTGCAAAGAGAAAAATTTGAAATAATTCTATGTGATAGCAGTTTACATAAAGATTACAGGAAAAATAAAACGATGTCTCAATATAACACAGTTTTTTAGAAATTATCAAATTTCTAAAAATGTTAACATTAGTTCCACTATCGGTCAAGAGATGGCGCTGACCTAAAACTGCAATACTAATTTTATTATTCTACTCTGCAGTGTGGTCTGATGGTACGGAACCCTCGGTGCGCGAATCCGACTTGCTCTTGACCGGTTTTATTTTTATTTGAAAGCAATGAAAATTAACTTTAAAGCTAAGTTATCTATTTTTTATTTATTAATTAAGTAATTAAAGTCATTTCAAATGTTGCTTGCTATAAATAACCTATAGTTTTGTGGTATTTCTCTTCATAAAATATTCTAAATACCCAATATGAAAAAAAAACATACTCACATTAAAATTAACGTCAGAACAAACAGCGCACATTTCACAAAAAAAGCTCGTTTGGTTAATTTCATTGTTTGATTATTTATAAAATGTCATTGAAATACCACGTTACTTAAGGACATAAACTAAACATATTTAAACAAAAAAGTTTAAATAACTTTTTAAAAGAGTACCTATTTAACTTTTCAAATGCCAGATTTTATTTTTATTTTTACTTGCTATGCAAGAGACTCGATCGTACTGCGCTGCGCATACGTCGCCGCCATTGACAATGTACTGAGAAACGTTATTACTTGACAATGCACAGTCATTGAATAGTAATGGAAACTGTTACCTGTTTTGTCGAATAACAAAGGCGCCATATAATTGCATACTAAGTACCTAGACTTTTTTAATAAATCGATTTATAGTTTGTACAATGTGATTAATCAAGAAAAATCATTACAACGAAATAACTATGTTAAATAAACTTCTGAAAAATATAAAAAAAAATTAGTTATAAACTATTTTTGTAAGTATGCGTTTTTTATTGTGCACAGTTTTTGTATTTTTCTGAATTTTTTAAGCCGTTATTAGTTTGTAAATGGTTTTTTTCTTGTTTGGCGGCGCTAGTGGACTCAACGTCACTGATTGCAAAAATATTAATCCCATTCTTAGATTAACATTTAATCTAAGAGTACCCTGAGCGAAAGTGGTGCAGCGGTGAATTTTATTTAATATTATAATAATTCTAATACACAATTTTAATAATGTTTATCGTGGAGATTTTAGGGCCCACAGTCTAGTATTTTTAGACGGTATCATTACATTTCCTAGTAGTCACTGCTAGAAGTAGATAGAAAAACTGCTAAAAGTGGCCGTTTTTACACATTTGCTATCTACTTCTACGAATGACTACACGAGGGCATGTAGTGATACCTTCTAAAAATACTAGACCATGGGCCCTAAAATCTCCACGATAAACATTATTAAAATCTTTTTCTATTAATAACTTATTAAATAAAAACCTCTCATACAACCGCCTTAAAGTAGGTACCTCCTTAAAGCAAATAAGTCGATCCTATAAGTTACCAACCCGATTAGTAAGAACTACTACCTAGGTAAGTAATCGATTAATTTTATTGGTACCTAATATTAATATCTTTATGCCCTTATCACGTGATTTTCGTCACAACTTGATGGAATGGTTATTTTGGATAAAAGGTCTCACTTCTATTCTTACTTCCTGAGTAGTTAGTTACTTCCAGGCCAGATCACAAACGGAGTAGGTAGTTTAGTCATTGAACTAGAAATTAATCGACCTTTTGCTAATAAAAGATATCGTGTTTATATCAGTAACCTTCCGCCATGATAATTGAGATACCTACTTTTGAAGTCTCTGTATGAAATATAAATGGAGAAAAAAATCGGTCTAGTACGAATAGGACCCGAGTGCAAAGGGTTCCGTAACAAAAACGCCAATAAAATCACGTTAGTTGTATGGGAGACTTACATTATTTTATTGTATTTAGTATTTTATAGCGGCAACAAAAACACATCATCTGTGAAAATTTCATGTCTAGCTATCACGGTTCATCATGAGATACAGCCTGGTGACAGACAGGGATTGATAACGTTATTTTAAAATGTAACGTTATTTCTTACTTTTTTTTCCGTTACTTTTAACATTAACGGTATTTTAATAAATAACGTTATTTTTGTGTCGTTACTAATTCAATAAATAACGTTACTTTTTAGGGTTCCGTAGCCAAAATGGCAAAAAACGGAACCCTTATAGATTCGTCATGTCTGTCTGTCTGTCCGTCTGTCTGTCTGTCTGTCTGTCTGTCTGTCTGTCCGTATGTCACAGCCACTTTATTCCGAAAGTATTAAGACTACACAGTTGAAACTTGGTAGGTAGATGTATTCTGTTAACCGCTTAACGAATTTAATACAAAAATAAGAAAAATAAAAGATTAAGGGGGGGCTCCCCATACATGGAACTGAAACTGAAAAAATTTTTTTTCTTCAAACCAACACGTGTTGGGTGTCTATAGATAGGTCTTTAAAAATGACATTAAGGTTTCTAAGACAACTTTTTCTCAAAGTCAACCGTTTGAAAGATATTCACCGCCAAAGTGGTAAAATGTGTGTCCCCCCCCCTTTAACTTTTGAAATAAGAAAGTGAAAAATCTAAAAAAAATATATACTGTAGACCTTAATAAACACTTTCAACCAAAATTGGTTTGAACGAAATATAGTAATTAGTTTTTGAGATATAGCACATTTTCCAAAACCGCAAATATAACTTTGTCATTCATACCAACACTGTGAAAAACAAAGTTATTTTTACAGACGAAAAATTATAGGTGGTATTAAATATGGTATGGTATAAGGTAACTACGGAACCCTACGGCGCGTGGCCCGACACGCACTTGTTTTAGGTTAAATAACGTTATTTTATTCCGATACCTGCCCGCGAATGCGACGTTGCCAGTTCTATGCGATTGATTTTCTTGTTTAGGTATACCTATCTTCTTTTAATTTGACCTTTTTAATACCGATATTTTTTTTTCATAATATAGTCGCAAACTACAATAGTAATAATTTATATTGAGGTAACGGTTAATATACCGGTACAATATTTTAACGTTACATTTAACGGTAAGTATATTGGTAAATTTACCGGTAAAAAAAATTAACGTTATTTTTACCGGTTTTACCGATAAAACGCTTTAACGGTATTTTTTTTGTATCGTTATTTTTTTTAACGCTTGTAATAATAGCCTAGTCTAGACTGACCACCCCAGAAAAAAGCCTGATATATTTTTCTATTTCCTTTCAAACGCGGCTCTAGCATCCCCCCCCCCCCCCCCCAGAACTGGAGGCCAGGCCCCCTGGAAAATATCTCTAGATACGTCCATGAAACTGACCCTTAAAACAAGACAACTTTAAAAATTAGTTTTTTAACTTTTTTTTCCGACCACGCGCCTACTTGACGCAAAGTACTCTATATTATTTAAGATTTTTTTGAGCAAATAAAAAAGTAAATTAATTACTGCCAGCAGTTCTATGTATTTCATAATATTTGCACATAACTTAGTCGGGGTTTACAGTCCAAAATACAATCATCACATTTTTTTAATCAATGGTGTCAAATGAAAAGTAAATTAAAAAATGATTGACAGTTTTGTACAGCTTTATGTGCGGCTGACTGTACATTCTTACAAATCAATTGACACCATTAACACCACAAAGAAAATACTTATGATTTTAAAAAAGAAAAAAATATAATACAACTTTTAAAAACTGGCTAATTTTAAAACACTGTATAGCTCGCGACAATCTTTTAGTTCGGTCTGAAGTTGCTTCGCGCATGCGTACAAGGACATCATCCAGTTTGGCCTAAATGTGAAAGTGCCGGCCAAAAAGCAAAAGTGCTTTATTCTGATAGATTTTATCAACCTTAGCATTTCTTATTATGGCACCGAAGCTGTAGCACCGCTATACTTGATTTTAAATAAGTTCAAAAAGTCTGACTTTTCATACATTTTGACACAAATGTAAAAAAGTCGGCTAAAAAGCAAATTCTGATAGATTTTGTCCGCCTAAGCATTTCTTATTATGGCACCGAAGCTGTACCACCGCTGTACTTGATTTTAATTGAGTTCAGAAAGTCTGTCTTTTCATACATTTTGACACAAATGTGAAGCGGTGCTACAGATTTGTTGCCATAATAAAAAATGCTTAGGTGGACAAAATCTATCAGAATAAAGCACTTTTGTCTTTTGGCCGGCACTTTCATATTTGGACCAAAAATGTATGAAACATGGATGTCCTTTGCGAAAAATTATAGATCGCCTCATGTTCAGGAGTTAAGTTTAGCGCGCTCTATATGGACCGTCGGCCAACCAGGGTCATTTTCGATCTATCGCCTATTGTCACCAGACCAAATCGGCAAGATAGCCATTAGTAGGAAGTAAGTAGTGGCATATCTCCCAGAAGCTTCCTACTTCGCAACCCAAACGATGATATTTGATAACACCAAGCTAACGGCTATCTTGCCGATTTGGTCTGGTCCCATTATGCGATAGATTGAAAATGACCCTGGTTGGCCGACGGTCCAATAGTACTTAATGTTAGACATCAGCACTGGACTCGAAACAATGCTGTCAGCATAGATGGCGCTATAGTCAGTGTCAGTTGTATTCGCCAAATACTACTCATACAAACATATTGCATTTAATAAGATAAATTAGCTTTGATAAAATAGTTCATAGTGAAGAATTGTCATTTGTTGTTGGACACACTTAAATATATTGTGTAAATCCTAAAATCCTGGGAAACCACGGTATGCTTAATCGCGCCATCTATTTGGGCCTATAGTTTCGAGTCCAGTGTTGATGTTCTTAACAGCATACATTTGTAAAACAGATTATTAACTTCTTAAGTCATAAAATAAACAGTAAAGTGTATGTTAGTTTTGCTAACCATAGTCTAGCTAGTGTTTTAAAACATCAACTTCATACATTTTTAGTTTAATGTGAAGTCTTTTACCCATTTTACAAATATGACTTTGCCAAAAGGACATTTCTTAATTATTTCTCTTTATATATAAACAAAATAGTGAGTTTATCGTATTTTTTGTTATTATGAACAAAGTCAAAACATTCTGCTTTCTAACTAAACACATTTTCTTTTGTTACTGGCTTCAACAACCAAAAATTTATTACAGTACCTACTTTAAAATAAAGAATGGGCATCGGAAACAATCGCCTAACATAGCGAGGACAATAAAATTAACAAAAAATAGTTTGGCCCTAAAAGTCATTTACAATTTCAACTTTATTGCAGCGAAATAAATGTCAATATAATTTCTAAGAAAAGCAAAAGCACGAAGTTAGCCAATGCCTAGTCTTTATCTAGAAGTACAGGCATAAGAATAAATTTATTTTTATGGTACAGGCCCATACTAATAAATAAACAAGCTTTCCGCCAAAAGAAAAATAATTTTATACTAAAGTCGCATTACTCATTTCCCAGCAAAAATGTAAACAAAGATGTTGCCAGAACAAAACAACACAAAAAGAAATAGTATATTGCTAAGTCAAGAAATAAACACACTTACATGTTTTTTCATTATAAACCTAATAAAAATAGATTAGATAAATATTCTGAATCATGAATTTTGCGGCAAAAATAGTAATATAATTTAATATTTTATAATAACAGTTTTATAGTAGAAAGCATTTTTATGATGCTGTGCACACATCAACTGCAAACCGTACACATCAACCTTTGGTCATTTTATAAAATTTCATAAAAAATAATATTACGAGTAGTACTGTAGTAGTAATATTTGTCTTTTGGTATTGGGGGGAACAGGCGATGATGTTACGTATTTTTGATAGTTTACATACAATCGATATATAACCTATCATACTTTTAACATCAAAAAATATGATAGGTTATAAAGATAAAATTTCTAATTACCATCCTACTTTAAAATGACCCTGGATGACATTATATTGATTATAACTCAAAACACAAATATTATTTATATTGATTTTAACTTGATTATAACACAAATTAAAAAGTTATAATAGTGACCAAAGGTTTTCAATATCTGAAAATGTCACTATCAGGGTCAATTTGTCAATTTGACAGTGACGTTTCTTTGTTTACATTTTTGCTGGGAAATGAGTAATGCGACTATAAAATAATATAAGATTTTGTAAAATCGGATTGTCAACTTAAAGTCGCCATATGATTAACGAAACGTCCATTCCAAATGGACGTACTACGTCCAGATTTAAACTACGGAAGGTACGGCATTGGTGCATCCAAAAATAGAAGTTTAGTCAATACGGAAAGTACAGCGTTCGTGCGTTCAAATGAAGTTTACAGTCAACGATGCTCCATAGCTTTTTGGACGTACTTCCATTTGGAACAGATGTCTGCCAAATGGACATTTCGTCAAGGGCGACTTTATGTATTATTTGGTTCAAAATGCCTAAATTATTAGTAGGGTACTAGTAAATCAACCTTAATACATATAAATAAGTTCCATTATTTAACTAAAAGGGAAATACTATAAGTTACTTGTCAATTTGCACTTTGCTAACTATGAGTGGAGAAAATGATATAAAATAATTTTTGGACAATTTTGTATAACCTGACGTGCAGTGCTGCTAAATGTACAATACGATATGTATAAAATCTTATTGGCAGCTTGGAAAAATCACACGAAACGGGACGGGACGGGGATAGGGTTACCATCTGACCGCATAAATCCGGTCTTGACCGGATTTTAAGAGATCAGACCGGACTCCGCCCGGATTTCATTCGAGACCGGATTTTTAATTGCGCTTGGTCATTACACCATCATTGATTGTAATGATTTTGTCTAAATCATCTTAGCCACACAGCTCGGAGCGTGCGATGATTGGGTGGTTTTTTGAAAGAGGCACATAATTTTCTTTAAAGAACCACCCACTTGTGTAAAAAATTCCAAATAAAAAAAGATAAGTAAATTAAAAGCTGTTGCTTTATTTTAGTATTAGTACCTAATGTAAGTGGCCTACAATTTTTATATTATTTTAATCAGAGACCCGACTTTTATCCAAAAATCAGGGTTTTCAACCTCTTGCGACCGGATTTCCGAATTTTGGTCCTGGTAACCCTAGACGGGGACGACGAGTAGGAGTGAGGCATGCACATGCGTATGGTGGCTAACTTACTGACGAGTTTAAAACGCCACATTTTACAAATGTCACATTATACAAATGCCAACTTCTACAAATGTCACTTTTTTTGTTGATATGGCAATAAGTGTTTTGAAAATTATAAAAGTTAACCTTTGCAGACTTTTGTATTATGTAATAAGAAAGAAATTAAAAATAATTCAAAAGATTTTTAAAACTAAGCAAATAAAAAACAAAAGAAAGTAGATTTTTCAAACTTATATTCTCCATATTTATGTGATCCTGGTACTTTAGACGTTTTTATTACGAAAGAATGAATAAAACGAAAAAAGTATATGTATATCCAAAAGAGATTGAAAATAACTATAAACAAAAAAATATATATCAGAAAGTGATTGAGAATGTTATTGTCCATATTAACAAAAAAAAGTGATATTTGTAGAAGTTGGCATTTGTTGAATGTGACCTTTTAAACTCGTGTGACATTTGTAGAATGTGGCATTTGTAAACTAAACCGAAAGTATTGTTTGATAATTTTATGCCAACAATATCTGTAAGTCATATTTATGTACCTAAAATGCAGAATTATACCTAATATACTGTTACAAACAAAACAATGTTTCCCTCCACTCATAGTTTAAAAAATATTATCAGCTTTTAACTCAAATAATTCTTTAAGTTAAGGTCACCCATATTTTAAAATGAGTTGTCAGATTTAACACACAAATACTATGAAAATGACAGCTTCAGACCTCAGCTGCGTTAACATAATCAAAGTATCCAAGCAGGCTTGGAAGAAAGAAGAGCATGGTCTAAGTTTACTTTGATTAAAATTTTGACCCAAGTGTGGTTTAATTGCTCATTTACATGGTCAACACAAAATTAGAAGCTCGTTTTGACAGATGAAGTGTTCAAAGTAAAATGTTACTTATGCTAAAGGAATAAAGCTCAAGAAAAATACCGTTCCGCCATTTTAGTGAAAAATTATGTTCGAAAATTATACTGTATTTCTTTGGGGTAGACAATATTTTTCTTTGAACACGTTATCTGTCAAAACAGGCTTCTTATTTTGTGTTGACTTTAGTAGCGTCAAAGTAGTCATCAACATTACTTGGTCCAAGTATACTTTGATCATGTCAACATGGCTTTAAAATTTTGATCAACCTGCTCTTTGATTGCTAGTTTACATGATCCAAGTATCGTCTAGGTAGTCATCAAAATTACTCACTCCAAACAGGGTTGGAAAAAAGAAGAGCATGGTCCAAGTTAACTTTGATTAAAATTTTGATCCAAGTGTGCTTTGTTGCTTGTTTACATGATTTAAGTAGGGTCAAGGTAGTCATTAAAATAACTTGATCCAAGTATACTTTGATCATGTCAACATGGCTTAAGAAACATTTGAGTGTTTGGCCGTAATTAAATATATAACCTTATTGTTTTTTTTCATACACAATCAGTCGTTAATTTACAGTTTTTCACTACTAAAGTCTCTGGACCACTCATTGTGTCCTGGTCACTCTGTGGTTAGTTCTCACTCGACTAGTATTTGGTTATCTGGAAAAAAGGAATATAAATAAATTAGGGCAAAATTTTTAACAATTTGAAAACATTATCAAATAAAAGAAACTTGGATTTATTGGGTTTTATTGATTAAGATAACAATTTGAAAGAATTTTTAATTGTACTGATTGAAAACAATCAAAGACATACTTAATCTTTTTTATCCAATTGTTGATTGCTAGAGAATACTATTATTACAAGTGGATGGACTGTGCACAATTGAGTGAGTATAAGTTTCTCATCATGAATCTAACGGGCATACTGGCTAACATTCTGAACTTCAGCAATGGGATAAGTTGAGGCCCGGCAGATTCGAAAATCTGCTAGGTTTCAAATTAAACAGATAAATTACAGAACTATGGAAAGAAATACGGAATTTTGTATTGTACTATTTGCCCAAGTTATTTGGAAGATATCGATGTTCATGTGACATCATGAATCAGGGCTCACCATTTTGGCCTGATTGAGGCTTTTTTTATTTGTAGACTGGGCAGGCACTTGACCACCATCTTGCTTGGTAAACAGGAGGTGGTCCACCTTATAAAATGCATGCCCAGGAAATGCCTATTCACTCTTGCCTTGAAGAGACCAAGGTTATAACTATCGGGGAACACATGACCAGGCAGCGCTATCCATTCTTTAGCAGTTCGCATAAGAAATGTATTGGCAAAGCGCTTGGTACGGACCCTTGGAGTATCTACTATGTAAGGGTAATATGCTAAGCTGTGTCTGGTATCCCGATGGTGGAAAGGGACTTTAGGAATAAGGCTCGATATATCTGTATTAATTTGAAGCCCGGCAGACTTGCCGAAGTTCAGAGCATTAGCCTGTATGGCCCCTGATACTATTAATAAGTTCATTTGATATCAGGGAACAGAACCTAAAATGTTCAAACTTGCAATTCAACATGTTCAATGCTTGAACAAACTTGCAATTGAGAATTCATGGGACATTGACATTTTCATATTGGTGGGTGCTATGGTTGACGACACGTCAAGTATTTTAGTGATTTACTGATAGTAGGATTTGTATTAGGTTTTCCTTAAGCTATTTTGGTAAATAAACTGAAATAGATTCTTACCTCAGCATTCCATAGGAGCTATTGAATTAGAATTATCACCGTAACCACTAAGGCTGCCGTGGAACTCCATACCACTGATCTGACTGTCCGCATTGAAAGATGCTCCATACGAGTCGTTGCTCGGAGCATGTGAAGTCTCCAAGTTACCATCGCCCGAGTCTGCCGCGGCGGCGTCGGGTTCCGCCCAATTTATCTTGAACCTCGTCACTCTAGGCTCTGACGCCAAAATATTTCTCACTACCTTGTCAAACTGAGGCTTAGCCGGCGGATTCTCTCTCAATTCCGGTTCAGATTCACTATACTCATTATTAATAAAATAACCAACTCTTACGAACTCCTGTCCCCGATATGAACACGTTAGTAACACCACTGTGACTCCCAGAGCGTCGTTTTCAGGTATGCGGTTGACGTCGGGCGGAGGAGCTTGAAATACAAACATGTGCCGGCCTTCGGGAATCGGACCCACGTAAATTGTGTCCAAAACTTGGTCATGCTCCTCGGTCTCTGCGGAGCCCACGTATATCATCTTCCATTCGAGATCCTCCTTCAGTTCTTCTATGCACTCGAAGGTCAATTCAAATTGGAAAGGGTTCAGAAATGGACTGGGATTGTCGAGGACGACAACATTGGTTATGTGCACTTTCGCCATTGTATCCAACGATTTACACCACTCGGTATTACGAACAACGTTCTCTTCACGAACAGAATGAGCTAAAAAAGCTCAATTGACCAGCAGATCTTCAAAAATTGTTGATTTTACACGACTTGCACAATGGAAAATTGCGGTTTCTGTGAAAAGTGACAACTGTTTTGGCGGTTGAAAAATGATCACGTGACCAAAATATATTGCGACAAAAGCGCAAAAAGGGCCTCTATCGTCGTGTTTACGATAAAAAAACTAGTCTGTGATAAAAAAGTAAAGTTGTTGACTTTGACAGTTTGTTCTTGTGATAAGCAAAAATGATGACTAAAAGATTGTATTTTACTAAATGAATATAGTGTGCTAAGAATGATACAAACAAAGATAACAAGAAATAATGATGGAAATTGAGTACGAAGTAAAAAATACTTACATTCACAAGAAATTTGCACAATTTTTTACAAAAAACATACGATCACTAAAACGTCAACTTAGGTCATAGACAAAAGACATCACAAAATGTCACTCACACAGATTGGCGTGACAGACAGAATGACAGAGACATACATGTGTTGCTATATACAAAAAAAAAGCGCTCGACTTATAATTATTATACTCATACATAATCGATCGATTACAAACTCCCAAGTGATTCCTTGGGGCTTACCATCAGCAAATAAGAAAAGCCGTTTAGTTCAAAAGCAGGCCTTAAACAGAACTGCTTATGATGAACTAAACTCGAACTAAAATCGAGGTGATACGAAAAAATAAGGCAGTTCAATAAAAGTCTTGTTTTATGAGCTCATAGTACCTACAGCTTGGCCATAAAGAGTTGAAATTAAATAAAATGGAACTTAAATTTTTCAGTACGAAATATAGTCAGTGTTGCCAAATTATTCGTAATTTTGACGTGTTTACGTACAAAGTGGAGCCCTCAATTTTTGTCAACTCTTTGTGGTCAAGTTGTAAGGCCCCTTACCCTTAGGCCAGACTAGACTATCGCGCTGTCGCAAAGCTTTTCGTTGTCGTGTTGTACAAATTAGAAACTATGAATTAAGGGATTAAAGTTTTTTTTCATGAAATCCCATTAATTATTTCCTTTAAGTAAATAATTAAACTCTAATTCCTTAATTCAACGTTTATAATTGTACAACACGACAACGATTAGCGGGAGTAGTTTTTAAAGGGGGTCGGTTCATGTTAATATAATGCTTGACAGAAAAACGGACTTCACTCAATAAATCTTTAGCTGCGCCCATGGTTACAACAAATCACCGCTACTGCATATTTTATTGTATTCATTTGAACGAACTAAAACATAAAATCAGCATTTATTGTACTGTACCCAATTTTATTTATCTTATACAGGGGTGCGTTCGTAAGGCTCGCTCGACGACGCTCGATGACATGTCCGCGTTCTAAAACCACCGGGGCGATCGCCCGACGATCACTAGGTATAGCCGTTCGTAAACGACGCCCGGCGAACGCACCGGTCACCCCACGAAATAGGTGGGTGAAATTCGCTCTGACGTTTTATTTGACAGTTGACACGTCTTCTTTGTTTATAAACATTAATTTTCATTTTATTATTTGTTGCATTTCGCGCTTCATTAATATCAAAATCAACAAATCTAATAGGACAGTGACAGCTATGCAGTGTCGTTCGTAAACGTCGGATGACGAACGTCGCACGCCTTGGAGTGAAGGTCCGACTTCGAGCCACGTCAGGCATCCGTCACTCGCCCATACCTACCGCGATAAGTACCTACAGCTCGCGACAACTCGGAGTTGCAAAATCAGTCAGGGTTGCCGCCGCGCTTGTGAGTACACGCGTACGTTATTCTGTGCCTCTATGACGGTCAATCGATCATTATTTATTGCTCCCAGCACTGTACTGTACACTATTATAATTTATAAATAACTAGCGGCTGGCTGCCCGCGACTTCGTCTGCGTGGAAATATTTTTTGCTATCCCTCGGGAATAATATTTTTTTTCGGGATGAAAGGTATCCTATGTCCTTCTCTGTACTTAAGGGTACAGACTGTACCCCTAAGAACGTGTATGCAAAATTTCATGATGATCGGTTCAGTAGTTAAGACGTGAAGGCGTAACAAACAAACGGACTTTCGCATTTATAATATTAGTAAGGATGGAGAATCGTAATACTAATAATTGTTGCGTGGACGGCTGTTGCAATAAACAGAAGGATTCAAAGTTTTCATTTTTAGGGTTCCGTACCAAAATGGTAAAAAAGGAACCCTTATGGTGTGACTCGGTCTGTCTGTCACAGCTGGATATCTCGAGAACTACTAATGGTATCAACTTGAAATTCGGAATAGTTTGAGATGACATTCGCCCAACTATTTTGTAAATAATAAATTAATAAAAAAATAAATATCTTTTTTACAACAGGGACTGAAAAAGGGTCTGAAAAAATTGAAGTGGGTTCTACTAGAGCATGTGGAATATCATATGATAGAACGCCGTTTGCACCTTGTTAATCATTTTTTCTTTTTGTTTTAGGCCACATAGTTTTCAACTTATGATGAAAAATAAAATAAAAAATTACCGTTCCCCCCCCCCCCCCCCCCTTATCTCCGAAGTTTGCAAAGAGAAAAATCAGAAATCATTCTATGTGATAGCATTTATATAAAGATAACAGGAAAAATAAAACAATGTCTCAATATAGGTAGCACACTTTTTTAGAAATTATCAATTTTCTAAAAAAGTTAACAATAGTTCCACTATCGGTCAAGAGATGGCGCTGACCTAAAGCTGCAATACTAATTTGATTATTCTACTCTGCAGTGTGGTTTGATGGTGCAATTATGATGTACGGAACCCTCGGTGCGCGAGTCCGACTCGATCTTGACCGGTTTATTCACTTTACCGAAAGATTCTAAAATGTATAAGAAAAATTTATATTTTGTTTATTTTACTCGTAATTTTCATGAGTAGGTACATACCTATTTTTGTTAAGTAGGTGTAACCTACTATAGGTAGGAAAGCGTGTAGTTATAGGTACTTATATTCAGAGGCGGGTCGTGACTATTTTTTCTCGGTCAAATTTCCTAAGGTACCCACCTACCTAATTCTTTTTTTTTGAGCGGATTGTACCTACTTAACTAAATACCTACATTTCTGGATTTAAGGATTCCGTAACCGGCAACAGTATGGTGGCGGTGGCATAAAGAAAGACTGCCTCAAATTTATCACATAGTCTAATGTGGCGTTAACTGTACATCTAGCCTAGGTTTATTTGAAACGTAATTTTTTCACATTTAAGTAGGTAGGTACACATTATAAACACAAAACTTGTAATAAAGTATTTAATCCTTCAAGCACAGAAAATGAGACAATAGATTTTCCATTGTTGTGTTGTGCGGCCCGATGGGGCCGCTCGAGCGTTGAAGGATTAGAAGAAGACAACCCTAAAGTTGTTAGAAGAGCTAAGAGCTACGCGATAGAAAGAGAGGCAACCTGTAGGTGAATATAACTGTAGGCAAGGAAGCGGTGTGCGACCTGAATTGCACTTTATTGTGTCTGAGCAAGAGTCGCTATTTATTTAAATGACTATGCGGAGTGAATTTTCTGTACTTTGTACTATTATGTATTCTGTGGCCACGTTTACGAACGCACCCCTGCAGTTGCTGCACCCACCAGTAGTCGGCCTATTTGTGGCTACCTACAAGTAGAAATAACGTTTATAGCGTTATTTTCACGTAATAGCAGTTATTAATTTAGAGACACTATTTTAGTCTATGGTTTCGTTGGTCTCTGCTCTGTGTTAAGTTAATTAAAAAAAAGAATGTCATTGAAAGTCCACGGCTGGCTGGCTGGCGTTCGTTGTTTTATTTTACGTAGAGCCTAATATTTTTTTATTAATTGAACAAGTTCACAACTTAATTAAAGATTGCTGTGAATACTCCAGCATGAAGGTCTATTGTTAAACAAATAAATATCAGCACGAACACAGGAGATAAACAAGTCTACATGTAGGTACCTATTATTTAATTTCCGCTTTGTTTTTACTGTTGATTCTTACACAATTGTATGTAAATACTTCCTTTCCACGTTCTACTGTTAGTTATTGTACTTCCCTCACCACCTATAAGGTAAGTTTTAAAGGAAACTCTTTTGCAATTAATATTTATTTATGCATGTTTACGTATCCTTTTAGTTAGAGGACGTCGTAACATACTTTTGTATTGAGTCACTGCGTAACTGTTATTAAAGTAATTGATACGAGTTGTCGTAAACGTTGATGATACTTAGGATTGTAAGAAAATCTTTTTCGTGTTGGGAGGTTAGTAAAATGATCAATAGTCATAACATGAAATATTAATTTATTTCTAAACTATCATGATGATTTGGATAAAAATATGTCGCACAGTGGACCCATTGAAATTAAACCCAGAAGACTTGTGAAGTGGCTTTATTCACACAACTGACTAAGTTACATTTTGCTCAAGTTTATTTTACATGACGACCTATCTCTATAACGGTGTAAGCTAAAGTGTGTCAATGCATGACACTTCTGTCACATGAAGCAGATTGATCAAAGCTTAAACTTCGAACGTAGCATAGATCCCAAACCACGGAGGCCGAAAGACTTTCTCAACAAAATATAGCCTTAAGTGTATCAGCTGTTAGGCATCAGCCCCCCCTGTGACCACTGAAACACTATGTGTTATAGCGTTTCTGCCTGGCCGGGAATCAAACCCGGGACCTCTTGCCCATTGTGGTTGGTTTGATTGAAGCCAGCATTTTGACCACTGCCCAACTCAGGTCATCAAACAATATAAAGTGTTTGTAAATTTCTAATTTATGATAAAACCAATAAGTGTATTGCCCCTGTTCTTCTTGTCAGCTAAAAAAGTAACAAACGGGTGGTAGGAACATATAAACAATTTAAACAAACAATTTTTAAGTTTATTTGAATTATTCTTGACATTGATGAAATTACGCTGGCTTGCAGGGAAATTTTTGACAATGCCACTAGTGACTCTGTAGCTCAGTTAGACTATACTTCCAAAGGTCGCAGGTTTGATTCCTGCATGAGAAAATGATCTGCTGGCTGATTGTCTAACTTTGTTGCAATCAACTTTGACAGAAATCGCAGTGACATTGCTGCTTTAGTAAGAACCAATGTGACAACTCTCTTACTTAAAGCAGCAATGCAACTGCAATTTCAATCGAGAATTGTTAGCAACAGCCTTACGTAATTCGGGGTCTGAGGATGAGTGGAATTTATTCTAATATATAATTTATAAAAAAAATGACGATTTAAAAATGCTTATTATGTGAGCTTATTTGAATAAAGAATTTTTCACTTCATTTCAGTATTAAGTTAAAAGAATTTTGATTTTGACTTCTTGAATGTGTTACTTACTCAGTGATTCCCAACTTAGCATAATTTGTATTATAAATAAATTATTACTCTTTTAAGAACTCTACTCTTGTTTTTAGACTTGTTATTGTGAATGTCAACACAATGTCATATGGCCACGATGAAGGACCAGTGTACTACAGAGAGATACAGAAGAATGCGTACCTCAAACGGATACCAAATGAGACGAGCGGAAATAAACTTATTCCATTGGGACATAAGGTACGTTATCCTTCTACAAGCCTCGGCACATATCTTGAGCAGTGAGAGAAATTAGAGGGGATTACTGTGCATGAAGAACTCGGTGGCGCAGTGGTTTAGCGCCTGGGCCTGCGATTGCGGAGGTTAAGCAACTTTCGCAAGGGTCGGTCATGGGGATGGGTGGACCAAAAATTTATTATCTCTAGCTCCTCCATGCTTCGGAAGGCTCGTTAAGCCGTTGGTCCTGGCTGCATTTGTAGTTGTTAGCACCCGCCAATCCACATCGGGCCCGTGTAGTGGGTTATGGCCCGTCCTCCTTATCCACCCTTAAGGAAGGCCTGTGCCCCAGCAGTGGGGACATTAAAAATGGCTGATGGACTGTGCGTGTTTGCAGTAGCCCCGCACCATGTCACCCGCCAGTGAGACCCAACAATTACTTTGGTGCATTGTCTGTCACCGCTAAAGATATGTACTGCGGCTTGTATGCTATGCTTTTACTATAATTGTAAAGTATTGAATATTGTTACATTTGCAAGATGACTACCCTATAATTATGTAGATATGCATTACGAAACTCCTTACAAAGGTTGTCAACTGTCCCACCTTGAGGGGATAGTCCTGAATTTGTTGTTAGTGTTCCGCTTTATCAAAAGCGTCACACATTGTCCCACAAACATCAAATGTGTCCCACATTTAAAACATATGCACATAGACAGCTGCAGCCACAGTGAAATCAGTGCATTGCACACGAAATGAGTAAAAGTAAAAAAACGAGGTGGTGGTTTTTTGGCTGATGAATTTCGGATTTTTAGGTCTGTCCCCTGTTTTGTTTTGGGAAAGTTGGCAGCCTTACATGTTACATACAGAAATGTAGTTATTTCATCAATTACATGACGAACTAACATGCATGTTACATTTCACCGACTTGTACCTGGCATTACCTAATTCCTTGGACGTTGTCCAAGCCTAATTCATAAGTGTAATATTATAATATATTGAGGAGGTTTTCACATGTTTAAATTTTTTTTTAACAAATTAATTTCAATTGATTGTATGGATAACAATCCACAGAATGTTAATATTTTTCTTTTATTTTGTATAAAAATTCGCAATTTTCTGTCCAAAATCTTCTTACTTTACAAAATTCTGATTGTTTGCGATTTTTTATGCAGAACAGAAATAGATAATGTTATAGAAAACAGAATTAATCAGAGACTTCTTTGATCTTTGTTGTCTATAAATAAATAAATAAATGCTTGGATGATTTCACACAGCGCCATCTAGCCCCAAACTAAGCAAAGCTTGTAATATGGGTGCTAGACAACTGATATACTCTTATATACTTTTTTAAATATATACTTATTATACATAGTAACACCTGGGTGTCGTGCAAGTGCAATTTCAGTGCCGGGTCTGGACCCGGCATTGAAATTAAAATTCATCATTTAAATTTCTCGAACCCGGGACTTCTTGTGTGGTAGGCGGCATGTTGACCACTGCACCAGTCAGGTCGTCTTTGCTTTTGCAAATAAATAGCTTTTTAAAAGTTTTCATATTTTTTTTACATTGATCTACAAGATGTATCTTCAATTCGATTTTATTAGCATCTTAAGCCAGCTAGATTCTTTTTTTCGTTACGTTTACGTTACGTTTTCTGTATAATGACAATCCCAGAACAATTTGCCTGTATCCGAACCTTAAGGCACCTTGTGTACCTACCCTACCCTAAAAGAAACAGTAATAAACAAATATTTTCTAGAGAAAAGAAACTATGGAACAAACATTCCGCTCAAAAAATAGCACCACACAAAAATTACAACCAAGTATGAGTGGTTTGTTCACCACTTTCAAGGTGACCCCATCTTTGAGGTCCCGGGTTCGATCCCCAGTTGGGTCAATTTTGGAAAAAAACTTTTCTATATTGGCTCAGGTCTGGGTGTTTGTAGGTCCACTGTTTTGTCTCTGATTTCCATAATACAAGTGTTTTTGCTACTTACTTTGGAATCGTAGCAATGTTTGTAATGTTGTCTATTAAAAAAAATATTTATTCTGAGTTAATATTAAGCAAAGTTTGTTATTCACTTACCAAAGAAGTATTGAATTACAAAAACACACTGTAAGGCTACTCTGTAAAGTAGAAACTGTGTACTTACAATATTTAAGTGTGTATTGTCTTGTCATTATTTTTCACACAAATATAAAGTTGGGTATAGACATCGCAAAGGTTTGCCTCGCGAGGCAGCCTTTTGAGCTGTTTACATGGTTCAAGCGATTAAGTAGTAACTAAATGGGCAACTTAATTTTAAGTTAAAATTTAGTGAATATAAACTTTAAGTAGTAAGTAGCCTTGGGATTAAACTAAATTGTCAACTAAATTGTCTGTTTACACGCGGCAAGTGGCAAGTACAGCGCCTGGCCACGCCCAGCGAGGGGAGCATTAATCACTTGCCCACTTAATGGGCAACTTAGTACATAATTGGCTGTTTACATGCGTAAAGTGTTTGCCTCGGGTTTAAACTAAATTGTCTGTTTACACGTGGCAAGTGTAAAGTGGGCGCGTGGCTACGCCCAGCGAGGGGAGGATTAAATGGGCAACTTAGTACTTAATTGGCTGTTTACACGCGAAAAAGTTGACCGACAACATTACTTGAACCGTTGTCCGTTGCGTTGGTATCGCAACGCGTCATCAACAGGGTTATTTATAAAAACAACTACTTAAGTAGGTGTTAAGTAAGCTAGTGCTTACTTTATCATAAAAATAGCATTGTGAATGCGAAAACTCTAAAAAAAATAACTACCTACTAGCGTAGCTAGTGTAGTTATCAGTCACATAAAAATAAGGTAAGTTTCCTTGTGACTTACAATGTAATTAAATTAATATTGTACAACAGAAGTGACCCAACTTCAGAGCGCGTGAGAGACAAATCGAAGTATTTTGATCTGTAAAATATTCTTTTTCATACATTCTCGAGTGAAATTGCAGAAGTCACTGTCTTTTGTCTATTTAATCGCATTGTACCTCTCAATATGAGCAGCCTCGCATTGTCGACACCGAGCTTTAGGCACATAATACTTAATAGTACAAGTCCAATTGTTGCTATGCACAGAATGTGTATTTTATTTATCTTTCATGATAAAACGTTTCAAGATGATATAATAAAGATGTTATAAATATCCTATTGAGCTATAATCCAAGTTAAAAGCAAACCATTATTTAGTTTTATTAAAGAAGATAGTCATTATTGACCGAGCGAGCGCGAAGCGCGAGCGAAGCGTCTCTGCTTCAGCTTGGGCAAAAATGCTTTCGTATGTCTGTTCGTTTTCCGGCTGTCTATTCTCTACAGATCACATTTCTCAACCGATTCTGAAATTTTGTGAGTAGGTTCGATTATTATAGATTTTTTTGTCAAGCCAGTTTTTCGAAATATGCAAAAAAATATTCGCCCATCCGAAAAATGATCAAAATTAGTAAACTAAAAGAATACCTGACCTACCAAACAGCACAATAATACTGCTTTTCAAAAGCAGTGTCAACCTTTTGGCGACATCTATTAGTTTTTAAACAACATACAATTTGAGCGAGGTCTACAGTTCACTAACTAAGCCACTAGTTTTATTCAGAATTAAGTAATACATAGTTGTAATGTTATGCTCTAATATTATAAATATTACCCTCTTCCAGAAACCACCTCTCAAACCGATGTGGACCCAATTCTGTGTGCACAATGGTCGGCAACCCTACTTAGAACAGTACCCTCTAGCGGAGAGCCCCGCCACTATGACACACAAGCCAACATGGCGCGCGTGCCTTAAGACCGCTCGACACGTTACGGCTAGCGTGAAGCCACATGTCGGGCAGGAGTATGATTTCCTGGTGGACACAGATGAGGGTCCAGTTAGGATGCTGGCGCCTGATTGGTAAGCTTCTTGCCTTACTTAGAACAGTACCCTCTAGCGGCGAGCCCTGTTACCATATCGCACAAGTCAACATGGCGTGCGTGCCTTAAGACCGCTCGACACGTTACAGCCAGCGTGAAGCCTCACGTCGGACAGGAGTATGATTTACTGGTGGACACAGATGAGGGCCCAGTGAGGATGCTGGCGCCTGATTGGTAAGCTTCTTGCCTCACTTAGAACAGTACCGCTACTATGACACACAAGCCAACAAGGTGCGCATGCCTTAAGACCGCTCGATGCGTGACTGCCAGCGTGAAGCCTCACATCGGGCAAGAGTATGATTTCCTGGTGGACACAGATGAGGTTCCGGTTAGGATGCTGGCGCCTGATTGGTAAGCTTCTTGCCTTACTTAGAACAGTACCCTCTAGCGGAGGGCCCTGGGGCAGTATTATGACCTCTTATTTCCAGTCAGTTTTCTGACTGGCTATCAATCTATCTCTTTTATTTGCTATACAGCGAGAAAGATATGTCACTACAGCAACTTATAAACCTGGCAGGATTTAAGAGCTCGTAATACGGCCTCTGTTACCATATCGCACAAGCCAACATGGCGCGCGTGCCTTAAGACCGCTCGACACGTTACAGCCAGCGTGAAGCCTCATGTCGGACAGGAGTATGATTTCCTGGTAGACACAGATGAGGGTCCAGTGAGGATGCTGTCGCCTGGTTGGTAAGTTTCTTGCCTTACTTAGAACAGTAACCTCTAGCGGAGAGCCCCGCTACCATATCGCATAAGCCAACATGGCGCGCGTGCCTTAAGACCGCTCGACGCGTGACTGCCAGCGTGAAGCCTCATGTTGGGCAGGAGTATGATTTCCTGGTGGACACGGATGAGGATCCAGTTAGGATGCTGGCGCCTGATTGGTAAGCTTCTTGCCTTACTTAAATCAGTACCCTCTAGCGGAGAGCCCCGCCACTATAACACACAAGCTAACATGGCGCACGTGCCTTAAGACCGCTCGACACGTGACGGCTAGCGTGTTTATTTTTTGTTTGTCTGTCTGTCCGTAATAAAATCTTGCAAGTGAAATGACTATGCCAAAAACTTTCAAACTCCTAAGAAGACAGTGCAATATTTGTATGACATGGATTTGATCTGATGATGGAGCCGGAAGGTTGCAATGCGAACTCGGTAATAAAAATGATGCAACCCCATCTTCGGTCTTATCGTCCACACAATGCCGAAATTACGCGACCGAGGTTCGGCCTGCAATGCTATTTGAATTACTGATTATGCCGAAATTACGTTGCGTTTTTTTTTCATTAAAAGTGTTGCCGCCGAACTTCGGTCGCGTAACTTCGGCTTAGTGTGTCTAGCTAGACACTTAACATACTGGTGAGGTGAAGGCCAAGCACTATTTCGTTGTGCATAAAAAAACGTAGGCGTTTTGGTTTTTAATTAACCTTTCATTGTCAACAGGGAGTCAATGCAAGACTGGGTGTTAACCCTTCGCACGAAACTGCACGAACTTCGTGTACTGTCGGCCGGTGAGAACGTATACTGTTCTCCTCCCGCGCCGCCCGCTCCCCGCGCCGCCGCCCGAGACCCTACTAGCCCTCTGCCGCCAACGCCGCCGCATCCGCCAGACAGGTTAATCAAAATGAGGATACCTCTAAGTTTTTTGCGAAAATACTTCACTAATACAAATTGAATTCAAAAATAAAAACGGTTTCTTAAAGTTTGGACGTTTATAAATAGTGTCGGTAACTAAAATCGCGATAATGTTACAAGATGGCACGGATGTAAACGGATGTAATTCGTAAACGGAATTACTACTTATATCATTCTATGTGTGAGAATGAATACTGTACTCCGCACGTGCCGCAGCTTGAGACCCTACTAGCTATCTGCTGCCAACGCCGCTGCATCCGCCAGACAGGTAAATCAAAATGAAGATAACTCTTAAGTTTTTGTGATAATACTTCAAAAATATAAATTTAATTTTAAATAAAACCGGTTTCTTAAAGTTTAAAAGTTCATAAATACTATCGAAAACAAAAATCGCGATAATGTAACAAGATGGCGCGGATGTAAACGGATTTAATTCGTAAACGCAATTACTACTTATATTATTCTATCGACGCCGGTGAGAACGTATACTGTTCTCTGCATGTACCGCCGCTTTAGACCCTACTAACTATTTGCCGCCAACGCCGCCGCATCCGCCAGACAGGTAAGTCAAAATGAGGATACCTAAGTTTTTTGCGAAAATACTTCAAAAATATAAATTGAATTTAAAAATAAAACCGGTTTCTTAAAGTTTGCACGTTCATAAATAGTGTAGAAAACAAAAATAGCGATAATGTTATAAGATGGCACGGATGTAAATGGAACGTATACTGTTCTCCCCCCGCGCCGCTGCTCAAGACCCTATTATCCCTCTGACTCCATCGCCACCGCCAGACAAGTAAGTCAAAATAAAGCAAAAATCGCGATAAAGTTAAAAGATGGCCAAAGATTTAAGCTGATTAAATTTGAAAACCTAGTAGAGTCAATGCATCGTATCTACGATAGAGTTATGAGTTATCTACATAGATCGTATCTATGTAGATAACTCATAAATAAAATCACCTTCATGATTTTCTCGCAATGAGCAGTCTCGCAAACAAAATCACAATATTGATAAGATTGCAATAATAGGCTGATTCAAACCGCAAATGTAGCAAGTTCAAACGAATTTGCCATCCATTGGGTGCATTCCAGTAGACTAATCGCTAAATCATCAAATACCACAATATACATTTTAACCATGGAAAGTAATTTGTTTTTAATGTTCAATATTTTACTTTCCTTGGTTAAAATTTACTACGGGGACCGATGACTCAGCGATTAGTCTACTGGAATGAACCCATTGATTCAATAAAAATCACCACCTTTTATGTAGTTTGCCCAATATTAATTTAAACGTTTCTTTTCAGAGTACCAGGAATAGAGCTAACGACACCAATAGTTACGCCCCGTCCAGAACCGGTAATTGAACCGGAACCGGCACCGGAAATAGACATATCCAGCTGGGAAGACACGCCCAGCACTAGCCAGGAGCAAAATATAGAAATACGAAAATCCGAAACGAATACGAAAAGTGTAGCAAAAATCTGCGGGCAAAATATTTGCCTAGACGATTCCATTTTGAAAAGAAACACGGAACCGACGGATAGTGATGAGGAATTTTTCAACGAAATCGATCGAATTAGCGACTCAGTCGAGAATATAGATTTCGATTATAAACAGACTTTGGTGGTTACTGATAGGCAGGCCTCTGAAGATGGCGGTGAGGGCAACAGGTAAAAATTTACCAAAACTTATACTATTGCTATTCTAATGCTATTATAGTTATTTATGTAACTGTACTATAATACCCGTTGTATATGTCACCGGCAATGTTTGAAATGCAGGCATTGTATACAATGCCTGGCCCTTTTAGGCAATGTATGAAATAGAATGAATATTGATATCTATTTCACACATTACCTAAGCAGTGTATACAATGACTAGGCATTGTATAGAATGCCTGCTGGTCCACCGGTAATGTGTAAAATAAAAATATTTTCGAGAATAGGTTCAAGGGAGACTCGAGGGGGGCTCGGGGAAAGCTCGAGGGGGGCTCGGGAGGAGGGCTTGAGGGGGGGGCTCGAGGGGGCTCATTGAGTTTGGGATCGAACCTGCTTCACTCCTGTAGGTCCCGCGTATAGGTTAGAAATTTAAATTAAATTAAATTTCAAGGTTATTTTTTTATAACAGACAACAGTAATATACTTATTTTATACATTGCCGGTGGACCAGCAGGCATTGTATACAATACCTAGGCAATGTATAAAATGAATAGTATTTCATACATTGCCTGATCGTTTCAGGCATTGTATACAATGCCTAGGCATTGTATACAATACCGGATTATACACATTGCCGGTAACATATACAAGACGCTATACGATTCTTGACATTTTGCGAATGTGAAATTCTGCGTCTAAACAACTGCTTTTCACCCCGGTTTTAAATTGTCCATCAGCCATTTTTGATGTCCCCACTGCTGGGGCACAGGCCTTCTTTATGGGTGGATAAGGAGGACGGGCCATAACCCACCACGCGGGCCCAATGCGGATTGGTGGGTATTAACGACTGCAAATGCAGCCGGGACCAACGGCTTAACGTGCCTTCCGAAGCACGGAGGAGTTCGCGATAGTAAATTTTTGGTCACCCATCCCATGACCGACCCTTGCGAACGTTGCTTAACTTACGCAATTGCTAGGCCAGGCGCTAAACCACTGCGCCACCGAGCTCCTCAGGTTTCGAGGTTTTAAATTACATGACTTAAATCTTCTTACTACTAATTTTAATAGGTTTGTTTTCCAACACTTAAGATATTAATTTTTCCTTCCAGCGATCGGCAAGCCACAAATGTTACAGTAATACAAGTGTCAAATAAAGGCCCCCCACACACGGCTATCCCAATTCTAGGCTCAGAAGTAAACGTATTCGACTTCAACTTCCAAAACCCAGAATCTAATTCCAAATTCGTAAACATAGTCAATACCGAAGTCAACGTTAACAACGAAAACGGCTACGGAACCGTTTTCTCGAAAGAATCCGACTACGGCCATTTGAGTTTGACGACAACTGTCAACGTCACAAGAGAGGTTTCAACCCCAGCTGTCACGGTGACAGATGTCAAAGTGTCAGGTGTCAAAGTGACGGACACGAATGGTGTTTACGAAAGGTTGTGTTTAGCGTCCACTTCGAACGAAACTCCGGTCTCAAAAATTAAAAATGTTGATAGGTCTAGAAAATCTTCATTGCCTAATTTAGATAGTAACGGAGAAACTACTTATGAATGTCTGTTTCCTAATGAGAATAGTGTTAGGAATGCTACTGTGAACGAAAATAGTGGTAGGAATGCTCCTGTGACAGAAAATAGTGTTAGAAACGCTACTGTGACAGAAAATAGTGTTAGGAATGCTACTGTGACAGAAAATAGTGTTAGGAATGCTACTGTGACAGAAAATAGTGTTAGGAATGCTACTGTGACAGTTAATAATGAGAGACATGATAATGATAGAAGTCAATTAGTAACTCCAGTTGTTGCGAATTTGAGCTCTAATACGCGGCTTATAAGGTCTAATGTTGAAAGGTCTCATAGCCAGAACGCTTATGACACTTCGCCTAGAATGAGAGAGCATCTGTATAGAAGAGTGCAGAATAACAGCCCAAAGAGAGAAGTTAAGACGGGTAAGTTGTAGATTTAAATTATGTTAGAACTGCAAAGGCAAAAAGAAAGATGATAAGAAATAGATTTTTGTTTCGTATTTTCGGAGAAGCATAGAAATTATGGTTCATGCAGCCACGTTTGACATTATTTGTGCATTTCTCTTCCCTCTGAAGATTATGTGGATATCGAAACGTTTTTGCTGAGTTACGGACCTTAACGGATTTGAATAACCTATCCTTAGAGTTTTACTAAAGATTTGTTGTAGTAACAGATCTTTAGTAGGCCTATATCTTTAGTAGACAATATATTATTGGAATCGGCCGTTAGTTATATGAAAACAATAAAAAAAAATCGGTTGGCACTCCGGGAGTGCCGGCAGAAGTGAAAACTTGAATATTAACGTTGTGCATTTTTGATATTTTGAAATTAGCGGCAAAGGATTAAAATTATTTCTTTCCTATTACTATACAGTCACACAATTCAATCTGTTTGTAATTAGAGAAAAAAATCTAAAGATTTCGCGCCAGTGGCCTTTTTAATTTCTACATGCACGCATTCTACGATTCAAACATATAGTCTATGATTTTACCGAAGAGATCGTTGCTATTAGTTCCATATTCAAAATTAGCGCGTTGCTGGTGACACAAGTATATACGTCTTAAAATGACGCGCCGCCATTTGCAACGCCCCGCGTAGAAAGAGAGGGGTATACTTCCGCCGCCAGCTGTCTACTCTCCATCCGTCACATCCGTCTTACGCATTTTCGATCAGCCACGTGATTCTTACTGACGCGAGTTTAGCATTTTTCCCCATACAAAAAGCGCACAACGCCGCTAAAGAAGTTTTCACTTCAAATAATCTATAAAACGTTTTTTATTTCAAGATTCTAATCTAACTTCTATAGTTCTAATGAGAATTTGCAATTTTAAAAGTGTGGTACAAAATTTTTAAGGCCTGTGTATTATCATTCAATTAATTTCAGATAAAACAGAATCGACACAACCTAAACCTATTTGGAAGCGAGGTCTAACAGAATTGTCTTTGCTGACTCGATTGCGAGGCATCGGGCAAGGCAAGAGGCACGACAGTCCTACGAGGCAGGAACAAGAACCTATAGAGAGGTAAGTTACTAAAAATATTAATTAGTCTGTTCGTCGGAAAGTTGATAAATATTATGATTTAGAAGCGAGGTCTAACAGAGTTGTCTTTGCTAACCCTACTGCTAGACATCGGGCAAAGCAAGAGGCACGAAAGTCCAACGAGGCAGGAACAATAACCTATAGAGAGGTAAATTACTAAAAATAGTTTATTATAGCAATCAGTTTTCTCGCGCACATTCACTCATTTACATACAAACACACATTTATTGTTCTCACTCAAATAATGTTTCTTTTATTAATTAAAATAATAACTGGTTTGACAATAATTAGAATATAAGTATATGGAAGAAGGCACTGATTGTTGAAATACAGCTAGGTAACCTAGTTTAAAAATTAGAGAGTGTTTAAATATTAAAAATTCATTTTTATTTACCTATTATTATTATTTGTTATATAACGGGTGTAACAAGACCCTCAACGAAGCCGAGTCCACGCATTCCGCCCATCATCAGGATCATTTTTGTCTTTTAGACTATACCTGGGAAACCAATAGCTACGAAGTTATTGAAAGTCAGAGTAAAAAAATAAACAAAATTTTTATGAAGTCTTATTTTATTCGTTATTTCCTATTTTTTGTCCAAAAAAACATTATCAATATTTTTAGTATTTCGTAACAAACAATGGCTTCAAAACGTCATCACTCAATGTATCTCATGAGCACGCACATAAACGTAGCTGTGTAGCATACACTCGCAGGCGCGGTCTGTTGTACGCGTTACATTGCGTGGTAATGTATGCAATGCTTTTTAACACCAAAAATTAAAATCGTTTCCCAGCAATAATTTTGAACAGAAATGGTCCTGATGATGGGCAGAACACGTAGACCTCGGCTTCGTTGAGGGTCTTGTTTACGGTATGTGTAGATATAAACTGAAGTATTTGTTACAGAAGTGTGACTTCTCCGGTGAAAGTAGTGCACAGATCTCGTCCTGAGGCGAGAGCGGACAACACTAGGCGAAGAAGCAGTAGTCTTAGCAATGGTTAGTACTTACATTTACTATTTTTGATTAAAATAAAATAGGAATTAATTAATTGGGTGACTGGAAATAATAAAGAGCGACTGTTAATGGAGTACTTAAATACTAAACACGGCAGCGGTTTATTTTGATGGCGACAAAATAACTATACTATACTATACTGTGGATTACAAAAAATACGTTAAACGAGCAACCACATGTGGGAGACAAATAATTTAAACGTGTGGCAAAAATACTGAGTGGGCAACTATTAAGAAGAGAACTATAACTGATTTAAGCTGCCCAACATGGTATTTTTGTCACCTCGATTAGGTAAATAGTCGCCTTTTTTAAATAAAATATATGCCAAATTTTAAATATTTTGTGTGCCCTAAGGTGGTCGCCCAAATAGTAATTTGGTCGCCCGTTCTGAATAACTAGTTAATCAATTTGTATATTAAAGTCAATATTTGTATTTTCAACATTTGTAGTCGCACTCAGTCCGCCGCCCACTTAGCATTTCAGTACGCTGTATTCAGTATTTTTGATAGTTTCAAGTTTATTTATTTCATAACAATGTTCATTGTGTCGAAAATATAACAATTTGTGAATAAATACATTAGGATTAAATTACTTACAATTAAATTAAATTAATAATAGTCTAATATTCGAAATTAATAAATTGCGGCAACTTCTTACTTAACTGAATATAATGTATATAATTTATTTACCAGTTATAGAAAATTACAAAATCAAATTAATATTAATAATTAATGAAATATTTTAAGGAAAAACCAGTCAGATTCTTACTTGCTATTTAAATATCCAAAATGATGATTTGATATCCAAAATGGGTATTTATTGTTACCTGATTAAATACTTACTACCTAAATAAAATGTTTCATTATTAAAATTGTTAGTTATTAAAATATTTCACCACTTGATAGAGAACATATATTATACAACGTGTTACAAAATAAAACATACAGACGAACAGTGAACCTCCTCTATTTTTGAACTCTGTGAAAAACCCAAAAAGCCGAATATGGTAGATAGGGACCATCAAACTGAATAACTTTTACTATGGGATCAACTCTGAAATCGCGAAAAAATCAGCTGTTTTATACAAAAATTAATAACGAAAATATCAAAATGTTTCATAAACAGCTGACTTTTTATCGCGATTTGTTATTCAGTTTGACGGTCCCTATCTACCATATTCGGCTTTTTGGGTGTTTTTTAACACGTATATAACCGTTATTTTTAAATATGTATTTTTATATGATTCAGTGATGAGTAA
Organism: Agriphila geniculea; assembly: GCA_943789525.1. NCBI lineage: Eukaryota > Metazoa > Arthropoda > Insecta > Lepidoptera > Crambidae > Agriphila > Agriphila geniculea. Next base: position 14,867,025 of record OX038893.1, read on the forward strand.
AGGCCGGATTTGCGGTGGCAGGAATACAAACTTGCTAGTGATTACTAAATTATCGTAAATGTTTTTATATATCGATGTTTTGAAAATATTTTTGAAGTGGAACTTCTTTGATCGCGTCTGTATTTATTTTTTGTATTTTACCAAGGAGGATGTATTTTTTAAAAATTTGACATTCTACTTCACTCACTTTGACTTTGCTATCTTTGCATCAAGAAAAACTGCAGTGAATTTTATTATTTATACATTTCACGATTTTCAATTTTTTTAATGTAGGTAGGTAATTTCTACTATTTCCGACAGTAAGTCTATATATCACATTACATAATTATAATTTTTTTATCGATAAATTACACAAATAGTTAATCAAGTTGTCCACGCACTATTAAACGTCATTTCATTCGTGCTACCGCAAATCCGGGGTCTGGTGATGAGACGATTTTTAATGTATTTTGTTCATTTCAATACATTTACGATAAACCAAACATATTTTTTCCTCCCAGGTCACCCCCCCGGAGGCGGACTTATCCCCCTGCGCCGTCGCCAGGCGCTGGCACTTCAAGCCGACCAATCACGGCGCGCCGCTCTCCCCACCACCGTGCCCACGCACTCCCCACCACTCTTCGTCGACTACGACAACCATATATGGTATGATTTTAGTTTTAGAATTTTTTATGTTACAAAGTTAGCGACGAGTTGTTTTTAGGGTTCCGTACCTCAAAACGGAACCCTTATAGGATCACTTTGTTGTGCGTCCGTCTGTCTGTTTGTCAAGACTTTTTTTTATCTCGGGAACGCGTGAAGGTATTGAGTTGATATTAAATCATATACCCAGGTCTATAGTCCCGTGAAACTGTGAAAAAAATCAAATTTCTAAGTTAATGCAAAAAAGAACAGCCGTTGTGCCGTAAAAAACGCATATTTCGACACTCAAGGGTATAAATATTTATAGGGTACTAGCGGCCGCCCGCGACTTCGTCTGCGTGGAAAGATTTTTTGCTATCCCTCGGGAACAATAATCTTTTTCGGGATGAAAGGTATCCTATGTCCTCTGTACCCCTAAGAACGTGTATGCAAAATTTCATGATGATCGGTTCAGTAGTTAAGACGTGAAGGCGTAACAAACAAACAAACTAACGGACTTTCGTATTTATAATATTAGTAAGGACTTTCGTATCGTGTTTATATTACAAGTACAGGGAAAAGTCTGAAATCTATAAATCTTATACCTTTAAACGAGCAATTCTTGTATATATATTTCTGTGATCTCTGAAACGGCTCTAACCACTTCGCTGAAATTTGGTATATGGGGGTTTTCGGGGGTAAACAATCAATCTAGATTAGTCTTATGTTTAGGAAAACGCGTGGTTTCGAGTTTTCATGCGTTTTTCTTTCGAAGCAGAGTATGGTCGCTAATTTCGTCCTGCCGGCCACTCTCCGTCTGGTCCAGAGGGTTAAGACGCGGACGGCAAGAAACGAGTGTTACGGGTTCGAATCCCGCTCGGTGACTTACTTTTGTTTTTTTTTTGAAGCCGAAGTCCACGCATTCCGCCATCATCAGGATCTTTTTTTTCTTTTCGACTATACCTAGGAAACCAATAGCTACGAAGTTATTTAAGGTCAAAGTAATTTTTTTTTATTTTTATGAAATCTTATTTTTTTCGTCATTGCCTACTTTTTGTCCAATGAAATATTATAAAATTTTTAAGTATTTCGTAGCAAACAATGGCTTAAAAACGTCATCACTTGATGTATCTCATGAGTACGCACATAAATGCTGCCTTTCAACTCGGCCGCACGCAGCTGTGTAGCATACACTGGCAGGCGCGGTCTGTTGTACGCGTTACATTGCGTGGTAATGTATGCAATGCTTTTTTAACACCAAAATTCAAAATAGTGTCCCAGCAATAATTTTGAACAGAAATGGTCCTGATGATGAGCAGAATACGTAGACCTCGGCTTCGTTAAAGGTATCGTTACACCCGGTATGTTCAAGTTTATGTGTTGATAAGTGCAATAATATATTTAAATTTAGACATATTTATGGTGATACCATTCTTAAAACATTTAATTCAATAAATATAAAAAAGACTGAAGATCTCTGGGGCATTTCAACTCACGTAATTAAATCTATAATAACTACCATTGCTCCCCATCTTGCTTTTATTTTCAATAAGTGTGTTGATGAAGGGATATTTCCAGACTTAATGAAATATAGTAAAATTATCCCTCTTTTTAAATCTGGGGACAAAAGCGATCCCGCTAACTTTAGACCCATTTCCATTTTGCCAGCACTAAGCCAAATTTTTGAAAAGATCATTTATGATCAATTATTAGCACATTTTCTTATCAACAAACTACTTCACGAGAAACAATTTGGTTTTACTCGTGGTAGATGCACAACTGATGCTGGAATTGCACTTCTCAAACACGTCTTTGAGGCATGGGAGGGTAAACAAGATGCAATTGGTATATTTTGTGATCTCTCTAAAGCATTTGATTGTGTCAGTCACAGTACTTTATTGAATAAATTGGAACATTATGGTGTATCAAAAAATGCAGTAAGCCTTATGCAATCGTATCTTTCGGCGAGAACCCAAAAAGTTGTTGTAAATAAAACAGAATCTTATGAAGCACCCATTACCATGGGCGTGCCGCAGGGATCGATATTGGGTCCATTACTTTTTCTTATATATATTAATGACCTTCCTTACTATACCAAAAACTTGTGTGAAATAGTACTGTTTGCTGATGATACTTCTTTAATTTTTAAAGTTGATAGAGGATGTGACTGCAGTGACGATGTAAACAGCACTCTTTCCAAGGTGATGCATTGGTTTACTATTAATAATCTGAAGCTTAACTCTAGTAAAACTAAATGTGTCAAATTTTCACTTCCTAATGTGAGGCAGGTTCATACCACAATAAATGTAAATGGCGAAGCAGTCGAATTGGTTGACTCAACAAAATTCTTAGGTATTACTATAGACTCGCGGTTGCAATGGGACCCTCATATCGATGCCCTGTCAAGCAGACTTAGTTCTGCTGCCTTTGCCGTTAAGAAAATAAGGCTTCTGACCGACATTGAAACAGCAAGATTGGTTTACTTTAGTTATTTTCATAGTATTATGATCTACGGTTTGATGTTGTGGGGCTCAGCTGCTAATATTAATAACATATTCATCTTACAAAAAAGGGCAGTGCGCGCTATATACAACTTACGGTCTAGAGATACCCTTCGTGACCTATTTAAAGAAATTAAAATATTAACGGTTGCTTCCCAATTCATCTATGAAAATATTATGCATGTAAAGAAAAACTTAGATAGCTTTGTAAAAAATAGTAATATTCATGAATTCAATACAAGAAACAAGGACAAACTTGCTGTTCCAAGACGCAGATTGCATAAAACCGGAAGCTCTTTTTTGTGTAGATGTATTACCTTCTATAACAAGATTCCACAAAAAGTCACAGAACTGCCCTTGGAAAAATTTAAAAATACTGTTAAATCCAATCTTATGAGTAAAGGCTATTACACTGTTGACGATTATTTGAAGGATAATAACGCATGGGCATAGCTTTTGTATTTGTTAATTATTACTCTAATGCCTCAGTATAGATTAGAAAAGTCCGTGGTTCTTTCATAGGTCTAGATAAATAGTTCTTTAAAACTCCAAGTAATTAAAAACGTTGATTTTCTCTTTTAACTATGAATTGTAAAAAGTGTCCTACCTACTTAATAACGTACTACTGGCTTCTTGACTCGACGACTTAATATGGGTAGCTTTAGTATGTCATGCTCACTTTAAACATTTCTGCGGTGGTGTCGTGTGAGGCGGGTCGTTACGTTCCCTCAAATATGGTTGAGCGAAACGATGGCTGGTTCATGCGTCATGCTCGTGAACGGGTGCTGCCAGTGGGAATGGGTCTGCTTCTGTCTGCTTGTATTAAGGGCGTCGTATATAGGAGTTCTGTTTTATATTGTCTGTATGTATGGCACTTCTTACTCGAAACGTTTATATCATAATAACTTACCTTGTTTTGATTTATTTAATTGCAATATTTTTGCTTTCTATAGTCAGTATTTGTGTATTATAAAATTCATAAGTGCTGACTATGGAAAGTAAAATATAAAATACATAAATATTGCCTATGAAAAGCTTTTGGATATTAGTTTTCAATTCGATGCCTTAACATGGGTAGCCTTAGTATGTCATGCTCTCTTTAATCTTTTCTGCGGTGGTGTCGCGTGAGGCGGGTCGTTACGTTCCCTCAAATATGGTTGAGCGAAACGATGGCTGGTTCATGCGTCATGCTCGTGAACGGGTGCTGCCAGTGGGAATGGGTCTGCTTCTGACTACCTATCTTAACGCATATAGAATTGTAAAGTTTTTTTTTTTTTTTCTCTCTTGTAACAGCCTAGACTGAATAATAACTTCAAACTTTGAATTTAGCTTGAAGCCTGTAAATTGATTAAGAAAATTTGTAATTCATTAAGTAATGATCTAATTAAACGATACTTTTTGAATGAAACAAAAGGATTTTATATAATTCAGACTTTTATTTTTCGCAGCACACACGACTACAACAATAGAATTTTTACGGAAGAGCGGACATCTTTTAATTACTTTTTAATTTTGAATAGTGTTGCCAACACATAATAAATGTTAAACATTGCTTTTAATCAACACCCCTTCTCAATGTTAAACATTTAAAAAAAAATCATTCTATCATTACATCATCCCCCACACTACACTTCTTTAAGAAACATACAATCAATTCCTTACTTAAAGATTTTGTTAACATGTCCGCTATTTGCTTACTAGTGGATATATACTTGATACAGATCTTATTATCCCTAACTAAGTCCTTAACAAAGTGATATCTAATATCCACATGTTTTAAACGTTTTACAGACTCTGTGCTTGCATTCAATATTGCTGACTGATTGTCACAAAACAAATTAACTGGATAAACATTTTGAAAATTTAGATCATTTAACAAATTAACAAGCCAGCACGCTTCACTAGCAGCCATACTCATTGCAATGTACTCAGACTCTGTAGAAGACAGACTGACACTAGCTTGTTTCTTAGAACACCAAGATATTAAACAATTTGCAAACATAAACAAGTAACCTGAAGTAGACTTTCTATCTCTTTGGTCACCTGCCCAATCAGCGTCACAAAAACCTTGCAACATTGTATCATTACATTTATATACCAACTTATAATCTAAGGTATACTTTACATAACGCAATACTCTTTTAAGGGCACTCAACAATGCATTATTTGCACACTTCTGATATCTGCTCAACATAGAAACAGCAAAACACAGGTCAGGCCGAGTGCCTGAAACAGCATACATTAGACAGCCAATTATTTGTCTACAAATTTCTTCAGTGTTTTTATCACATTTACCATCAGACAAATCGAATATCTTAGTATTAAAATTTTGATCCATAGGGGTAAACATTGGCTTAGAATTTTCCATCTTAAATCTTTTAATTACATTTTCTAAGTAATTTCTCTGTGATAATACAGTTGTACCATGCAAATTTTGTTTTACATTTATTCCCAAGAAATCTGAAATTAATCCTAGATCTTTCATCTTAAATTCTTTATTCAATTCAGTTTTCAGTTTTGTAATACTGTGTTCACTTGTACCAAAAATTAACAAATCATCAACATATATTAATACAAAAATTTTATCTGTGCCATTATATCTTGTATACAAACATGAGTCATACTTTGATCTTATAAAACCTTCTTTAATCATTACAGAGTTAAATTTAATATTCCAGCACTTAGGTGAATTTTTCAGACCATATAATGACTTATTTAACTTTACAATATTATTATTTCCTGAATAAGCCCCTTCTGGTAAACTAAGATATACATCTTCTTTTATTTCTCCATATAAGAAAGCCCCCGTTACATCCATTTGGTAAATTGGTAAGTTAAACTTGGTTGCTACTGCTACAAATAATCTAAACGTCGACAACTTTGCAACTGGAGCATAAATATCATTTAAATCTAATACATCCTGTTGTTCGAACCCTCTAGCGACTAACCTAGCTTTATACTGTTTGACATTATTTGCGTTTTTAAGCTTAAAGACCCACTTACTGCTAACCGTTTTTACATTTACTGGTACATCACATAAGTCCCATGTGTTATTGTCTTTTAAAGTTTGTAATTCTCTTGCAATAGCTTCATTCCACTTCCTAGCGTCACTTCTTTTCATAGCCTCACTGTATGTAGTTGGCTCACACTCACTTTCATCCAACTGCACACAATTGCATTTATAGTGAGAAGTTTGTTTTCTTACCCGCTTGCTTCTTTCTTCTCTGGGTGGACAACCTTCTTCCAATAGTTTTTCTTCATCACTACACGGTAAGTACTCACTGTCACTGTCGCATTCTGAACCATCCTCTAGAAGACTGCTTGTATGGGTCACCTCGGCAGTTTCATCGAACACATTAGTCATCTCATTGACATCTGATTCAGCGTTACCATCTTGTATAACCTCTTCTTCCAGATCTAACGACATGACAGTTCCTTTTCTCTCACCTTCCTTCACTTGAAGTTTCTCCTTCTTACCATCATGATTTAAGAAAACAACATCTCTCTTTGTCTCCACTGTGTTCTTTTGTGAAAAATAAATCCTATATCCTTTCACATCATCTTCATAACCAACCATTAACCCTTTTTCACCTTTCTTATCCCATTTCTTTCTTCTTTCCTTTGGAATGTGAACGTACACTTCAGTACCAAAGACTTTCAACTGGTGAATATCAAACCTTTTATTTGTCCATACTTCACTTGGAGACTTTCCATTTTCATGACTCTTTCCAGTTCTATTCAAGACAAATACTGCTGTATTAATCGCTTCGGCCCACAGTTTCTTTGGTAAGTTTGCCTCGTGTAACATTGTCCTTGCCGCTTCAACCAAAGTTCTATTTTCTCTCTCGGCCTTCCCGTTCTGTTCAGGGGTATAAGGCACTGTAGTTTGGTGTGTTATTCCACGTTTTGAAAACATTTCCTTTACTTCTTTATTAACAAACTCTAGACCATTGTCACTTCTAAACAACTTCACTCTGTTTCCAGTTATGTTTTCAGCCTTATTTATGAAATTCTCGATACAGTACTTGATCTCATATTTTGTTTTGACAAAATACACACACCTGAAGTTAGAATAATCATCCTTCAGTATAACAAAATACTTTGACCCACCAACAGACGCTTCTTCCATTGGGCCACAAGTATCGGCATGGATTAGCTCACATGTCCGTGAACTCACATATTCACTTTTGCTGAAAGGCAATCGATGAATCTTTCCTGCCAGACAGCTTTCACACTCAGGTTTATCAGTCTGTTTGACGTCAATATTGTTTTTCCGCAGAATATCTTTCACATAAATAAAGTTTTGATGCGCCAGTCTTTTGTGCCACTCATCTAAGTCATTCTGCACTAATTTTGCAGTGCTTGCAATCTCGCACTCACGTTTATAACGTAATTCCAAATAATAAGAACTTCCAATTCGTTCTGCCACTGCACAAACTTCATTACCTTTATAAACTTTGCATGAACTGTCATCTGTCATCATAACATAACCTTTATCCGTGATACGATTGACTGAAAACAGATTAGTTTTTAGTTCGGGAACGTACAAAACATTGTCTATGACAGTATCAATCCATTCGGTCCCGTTCGATACTTGTACTGCTACCTGTCCATAGCCTAGGGCACTTATTACTGCGCCGTTACCGATGATCACTGACTTTTGTGAGGTACTTGTGAACAATGTAAACAATGCACGATCTCGGCACATATGCTCGCTGGCACCAGAGTCAACTAGCCACTTAGATTTATGCAGTTCATGAGATGAGTTTGACACTACAAATGCATTACTTTTCGTTTTGTTCTCAGACTTACTAGTTTTTTGTCTTCTAAACCGACACTGCGCCTTATAATGTCCGAACTTTTCACAATAGAAACAGTTATTATTATTATTCACGTTTTCTTCACTGTTATGTTTGCTACTTTTGCAGTCACTTTGATAATGTCCACCTTTGCCGCACTTATAACATTTTACAGGTCTTTTGTTTTTCGCAAAGAATGCAGATGAAGATGAAGATTGCTGGGACTCGTCATTGTTTTCTTTCACCCTTTCTTCTTCAATTAATAATCTGGCCACCAAGTTGTCGATTGTTTGCTTGTCATCAGGTGCCGATTCCCAAGCAGAAACGAAATGTTTATATTCATCAGGCAACGACATTAACACCTTTGTAATAACAAATTTATCGGTGATTTCTTCACCCATCTGTTTTAACTGGTTACGCATTTCTTGGATTTTGGATAAGAAAACTGACATATCGATGCCTTTCTCATATTTGTACTGGAAAAATCTTTGCTGTATTATGTGTACACTTGTTTCTGTCTTCTGCTCATACACACTTTGAAGTTTTCTCCACATTTCAGCAGAACTCGTGCACGTAATGATGTGCAACATAACCTCTTCCGACATCCGTGTGACAAGTAAAGTCTGCGCCTTCGCATCTTTAGCTTCCCATGCAGGTATTTCAGCAGCAGCTTCGGGCTTCACACGTCTACCTTCCACAATATCCAGCCAACCATGACCTCTCAACAACACCGTTGTTTGAAATTTCCAGATATTCCAATTCCTGGAACCCTCCAACTTGATCACGTTGACGCTATTGGTATTATTTTCCATTTTTCAGGTTTTGCTTTACCGCCTCCTTTTATTTCAAACAAGTACGACAGGATTATGTGCCTGGGCCCATAACCTGATACTTTTTGAATGAAACAAAAGGATTTTATATAATTCAGACTTTTATTTTTCGCAGCACACACGACTACAACAATAGAATTTTTACGGAAGAGCGGACATCTTTTAATTACTTTTTAATTTTGAATAGTGTTGCCAACACATAATAAATGTTAAACATTGCTTTTAATCAACATTAAATTTTATTTATTTCTTTATCTTTGTTAAAGTCTGGAAACGATATACATATTTGTAAATATCGTTCCATTTGATAAAGCTGGTAAGTTTTTTGCGCCCGTTTTTCTTGTCAGCTAAAAGACGTCATAATGGGTGGTAGGGCAAAAAAATTGTTTGACGATTTAAAAACGCTCATTATGTGAGCTTATTTGAATAAAGATTTTTTCATTTCATTTTCATTTCATTTCATTTCATATATATATTTTTAATTTTTATTGTTTTTAGACAAGTTTAAAAAATGTAGTTAATGTTTTAACAATGTAATCTTTCATCAAAAATTGATCCATAATAAGGTCCCCCGACTGCAATGACACTTGTTGTTTAACTTTTTAGTTCGTTTTTGGCAGGGAAGTCGTGTTTATAATATTTTTTTCATACCACATGCTCGACAATGCCGAATTATATGTCATGTAAACCTTACCGAAAGCAAGACATTATATCTCTTGGCTTTAGCCGGGTTATAATGTTCTATTATAACCCGCTGGTCAATAATGCGATTTTCACTTTCATAATTCTTATTGCTATGTCTGTAAAGTCTAATTTCACTAAACAGAATGTGTCCTCAGCGGGCGCGGCCAACTCGATTTTCGAAGACCGAGGCCGTGGCCCACTAGATTCGCACTGAGACGAACTTCATTTGTTTGTCAAATTGAGTAGGCCACGCCAGCTGAAAGAAGTTGCTATAGCCGTAGCTAGTAGTACTACTAGCTTTAGAAGATTCTATAAATATTTCAATTCAATATTTCATAAAAAATGTCGAGTGATGAAAGTATTTTGACTCCAGAAGCTATTAAATTAGATGCCATAGGCATTGTCAATAATCTACTCCCAGAAAAGTCAAAGGAAAAATACCTGAAAGCCTATAAAAATTTTGACACATGGAAAACTGCAAAAGGCGCAAAGTCTGTGTCTGAATCAGTGCTTCTGGTCTATTTTGAATATTTATCAGCTACAAAGAAGTCAAGCAGCTACAACGCTAAATTTGGAGTCCTTCGTTACGTTCAGGATTCAATGTAGCGCCCGTGACATAAAACAGTGCTTTATCCCCTTGGTGTATAATCTACTATTAAATTTATTTCTTTTTATATTCATTAGTCATCATCCCAATTCTTCTTGATAAGTTCTCCTTTTATATGAAGACACAATTTCTATATAGGATCGCGTGGTGGGGCGCATACGGGTCTAGATGTAACGGGCGCAGCGGCGACCGCCTCGCCTCCGTGCTGTGCAACACTCCGCGCGACGCGCATCACGCGAGGCAAATAATGCACGCCACACACGCGCCACACGTGAGTATACAGGCCTTCTTCACTCGCTCGAGGTCGCGCGATAAGCACCTACCGCTAGCCGTGCCTACGGAGGCACAAGTGAGCAGCGGGCCGCCACACGCCCGCCGCCGTACGAGCGCGGCATCTTAATGCCTGCGTAGGTATTGTCCCTTTATAATAGTAACAATGTCGAATCGCCATTACTATGCCGTGTACGGATGTCTAAATCAAAAAACCAATAAACAATTGTCGTTTTTCACATTATGATAATGCTACACAGTTCATTTAAAGGAAGACGACCCTAACGTTGCGTCGTCAGAAAAGGTAAGAGCACGCGATAGAAAGAGAGGCAACTACTAGTACCGCTGCGCTGCGCGACCTGAATAGCACTTTATTGTGTTGGAGCAAATGTTGCTATTTATTTAAATGACTGCGGAATGCTGCTTCTGTACTTGTACTATTAGCTATTCTGTGACCATAGTGTTGCAAACAGACATTACAACATATTTAACACCATATATATAGTAGTTTATGAAACTGGCGCATAATGAGGGGTATTAAAACATGAGTGTGTTTTTAAAAACCGAGCCGTAGGCGAGGTTTTTAATAGCATAGCACGAGTGTTTTGATACCTAGTTATGTGCAGTTTCATACACTACTTTATCTACTCTCATACAATTTGTGATTGAACCGGTTGAACCTACAAAACTTTACAAAATAAAATATCAATGATAAAAAGAGTAAGTTTGGAGTTTATCGGTAGGTCGGCACTACTTACTTTTTCCGTCGCCGCATCTAAAATATCGGGTGGAGTCAAATTTTCACTCACTACTATGACATTTTTAAGCATAAGTAAAAATTAAAATCTAAAAATGGCGCGTAATCAATTAGAAAAATAAATAATGATATGAGTGTATTCCAGAAGACTAATCGCTACAATGAGACATCGATGACCATAGAGTACATTTTAATCATGGAAAGTATGTGGAAATATCGTTGTTTCTTTTGGCACGGCCTTCTTCTTGGATTTGCCCTGTATCGTAATGAGAAAAAAAGTTATTTTATAACATTGCTTAGTATAGCGAAGGTATGTTATAAAATAACTTTTTTTTTTTTCGGTATTGCGTTTATAAAGTATGTCAATATAAATTCGATTTGAAATTCATAATTCAAATTTTACGATATGAGAGTAGATAAAGACTTAAATGACACTCTAAAAACATTATAGTACAACACAACTCTAAGAACAACCTCATTCATAACATGTAATATAGCAAATGCAGGCAAAGACACTACTTCCTTATTTGATAATGTAAAAATAATTAATAATAATAATTTATTTCAGAATTAAATATATATGTTACTGTAAAACCCCGAACTTATGTAAATCCTAAGATTTTCCAGTAAAATCTAAGACTTACCAACTTTTAATTAACGGTAAAAGTTCGAACTGTTCTGTGATCATCGTTCATTTCGAACATTTACCACCATTCACTTGGTAAATCTTAGGTTTTAACCATAGACATAGAAAAATTTCGCTACGCTCAAGTAGACGGACAATGATGCGAATGAGAAACCGATTCTTACGGCTTATTCGATGTGCGAGAAAGAGTTAAAAGAAAATGACAGCAGAACCTAGTTTGACTTCATTTATCGTCTGTTATCATCTTGGTGAAAAGCGTCCACACGATTATTTTGCAGTTTTGACTTCGATTTGATCGGTTTGGCTCATAAAGCTATATAAATCAATAATGGTGTCGTGTTCTGTACTGAATTTTAATGTTACTTACGACAACAACCCAAATAAACACTCATTTCACAGGTAAAAGGCTTTTAACCGACAGTTTTCAAATGGTAAATTATACCTACTTAAGTACTAATTTAACAATATTTCCAGGTTTCCTGTAAATCCAGTGATTAAGTTACTGGATAAATGTCATAAATAGAATAGGCTGGAAGCCTCAAGGAGACTTGTAAGAAATTATTTAAATAAAATTGTTCAAAATCTTGTTTGTGTTTTATTTATTAGAGCAATAATACATTATGGTTATCGACAATCTAAAATGGACTTCAGGGCATCCCTAAAGTTCACGCACACGTTTACAAATTTTCACACACTGGCTCATGTCACATTTGGTGTCGCAGCCAAGCGAACTCTGTTCCTCTATTCCAGTGGAATATTAACTTTATGGTTTTAACTTAGAGACAAGGTAAATGTTGAAAATTAATTATTATGAAGGTGTTTTAAAATTATATTTTACTTGTTTGTTACTAATTAATTAATAAAATCATAATAATTTAGACAAAGGATTTGACTGACGGGTAATTTTATTGTAATGTATGTCTTAGAAATACTCCTACAAGATAAATAGAAATAATAATGATAGTGAAGAATAAAGCAAAATGACAATGAAAAATATTTAAGGATTTTACTGATAGGTAATTTGAAATAAATTACTAATTTATAATAGCTGTGTTATTAAAATAATCCAACATTTACCAACCGTCATTGGTAAAATCTAGCACGTGCCAAATTCTAATGGTAAAAGCCCGAAATATGGTCTCCCTTTTATAAAATCCTTACATTTACCAACTCATGTTGGTAAATCTTAAGATTTTCTAGTAAAACCTAAGATTTACCAATATACGGGCTTTTACAGTAACATATACATCCATAATTTGTTACTAACAAGTAACAATGCACTTATATTATGTTAATTAATGTAATGAAAGCATTGTTCAAGGGCCATAATAGATATACTGACTGAGAGTGACTACTGGATTTAATTTTTTTTTTAATTTACAGGTAGACATATTGTTTCACCGAGTACCGCTAGGCAAGATTTATGTGATTAACAAGAGGGATCAAGAAAGCATAGGTAATTATTAAATTTGCTGTTTTAATTCGTAATAAATTGCGCCACCCATCTTTGTCTAGCTAAACATTAGATCTAACACTCTTCACTTATTCTTCGACAGAAAATATAGTATTCAAATAAATAAATTAATAGGGATAAGGGATATACAGCTTAACCATAAAGAGTTGACAAAAATTGAGGGCGCCACTTCCTATGTAAACACGTCAAAATCACGAATAAATCGGCAGTATATTTTGTGCTGAAAAATTTTAGTTCCATTTTATTTAATTTCAACTCTTTATGGCCAAGCTGTACTTTAATACTTACACATTTTTTAGGATAATTTAGTAACAAACCTCCCAGGCCGCTTAATAAAATACAGGCCACTTAATAAAATATAGGCTACTTAATAAAATATAGGCTTCTTAATAAAATATAGGCCACTTAATGAAATACAGGTCACCTAATAAAATACCGGCCACTTAATGAAATACAGGGCACTTAATAAAATATAGGACCGCTCAATAAAATATAAGCCACTTAATAGAATACAGGTAACTTAATAAAATACAGGCCACTTAATAAAATAAAGGCCGCTTAATAAAATATAGGCTACTTAATAAAATGAAGGGTCACTTAATAAAATATAGGCCACTTAATAAAGTAAGCTTATCTTGTCGTAGGTATAAAGTTAGACAATGAATGCAACATAGCGTCTGTGGAGCGTGGGTCTCCGGCGGCCAGGAGTGGGCTCCCAGCGGGGGGCTCGTGGGCGGTCACCGAGATCAACAATAGGCAGCTTAATTTGTTGAAGGTTAGTATATTAACTGGTTTTTATTACTAGTCTTATACAGGGTGTAAAAAGACCCTCAAAGAAGCCGAAGTCCACGCATTCCGCCGATCATCAGGATCATTTTTGTCTTATAGACTATACCTGGGAAACCAATAGCTACGAAGTTATTGAAGGTCAAAGTCAAGAAAATGTTTTTCAAAATTTTTATGAAATTTTATTGTACTCGTTATCTCCTAATTTGTGTGTTAATAAACAAGGGCTTCAAAACGACATCATTCAATAGAGTAAGATCCCAGGGCCGCCAGACCTTACTTATTTTCTAATGAACGAAATGTATTGGATTAAATAGTGCATGTATGTACTTTGAGTGTATGCGTACTCGCTAGCTTGTGCCGATGGCCAATTAGCAGGTACGCGGTGCTAAAGGTGAGAAAAAATGGTCTTAACTTTTCTTATTTTCTCAAAGCTGATTTTTACGTATGTTTTAGAGAATATAATTCAAAATTAATAATCAATACTGCCAGACACTTTCCGTGGGCGGTTTATTTTGCCAGACACCTAAAAGGTCCCAAAAAAATAAGGTAACTTTACTCATTTTCTCAAACTTGATTTTTATACATGATATTCAGGGAACTATTTTAATACTTTTTGTAAGCAGCCAGACCAATCGGATGGGCCAAACATCCCCACAGACACACACAAAGTGTCGCTATGAGTATGAGCGAGAGTGTGATAATTAGTTAGTTTTTTAACATAGCTTTATAAAAATGTTATTTACAGCGAAAATAAAATGAAAATGATTAATGGAAGTCTTCCGTAATAATTAAGTAATATTTCACACTTAATTATAAGAAACACATTTGAACTCGTCATGAAAATTATAAACAAACCGTTAGGTACTGACTTTTAAAGGGTTGTTGAAGCCTTGGTACTCCGCCAGGGATTGACCTAGCTGTGATCTGATGATGGCCATCCAGGGAGTGAATGGAGGAGATTCAGATGGCACACCCAACTTGTCTGATAAGCATTCTAAGAGCTCCAAGAATCAGAGTTCTCAGTTTCAGGATTTCCATACATTTTAATGCTATTTCCACGGTTTTTTTTTTAAATATCCAAATAGCTCTTAGAATGCTGATCAGATCAGTTGGGTGTGTATAGCCATCTGGATCTCCTCCATTCACTCCCTGGATGGCCATCATCAGATCACAGCTAGATCAATCCCTGGCGGAGAACCAAGGCTTCAAAGTTGCCTCGTTTGTATGAAAATCGACTGGTGTTTCTAATTATCCGGCCAACACTGTATTTGATGTAAATATTATCTTTTCTTCAGGGTGGCGACGAAGAACTACAAAGAATTAGCTTACACGGTACTGAAGTATCGGTACTGCTTCAACCATCACCTCTAGTCAAAAAACTGAGAGCAACTATTAAGGCAAACAAGTCTTTACTGTCTAAAAGATAAGGCTCATATTGTAATACAATATTGATATGAAAAGAAAACAAGACTTTAAAAATATTTGCAATGTTGGTTTTAAAAACAAAACCTTTGCCTTGGTTACAATTATTCAATTTAAAAAATCAAAGCAAAGCCCTAAAATATAGGCACAATTTGTAATACAATACTGACTTAAATTGAATAAGGCAGATTTTAAGGTAAACAAGACTACTGTCTAAAAATATGGCTCGTTTTGTAATACGATTTGATTAAAAAAGAAAAAAGACTTAAAATATATTTACAATGGGTTTTAAAACCAAGGCCCTAAAAGATAGGCACAATTTGTATAATATTGACTTGACTTAAAATAAACAAGGCAGATTTTTAAGGCAAACAAGACTACTGTCTAAAAGGTAAGGAACATTTGAAATAGAATATGGATTCGAAAAGAAAACAAGACTTAAAAAATATTTACAATGATGGTTTTAAAAGGCCTAAAAGATAGGCACAATTTGTAATACAATATTGACTTAACATAAATGAATAAGGCAGATTTTAAGGCAAACAAAAATCTACTGTCTATAAAATAATATATAAAAAAAAAATTACGATATTAACTTGACTACCAAGGTAGAACTTATATCTATTCCATAACCAAGGAACACAAGAATTTTGTGACTGAAATTTTTCAGACTGAAATCTTTAAGATAGATATTGTAATACAATATTGACTAACGGCCAATGAAATCAAGACGTTACTATCTGAAAAACAACATATTTTATATTACAATAGTGACTTTACTAAGTATAAAGAAAACACGACTTTAATGTCTATAAAATAAGGCTCATTTTATTATACAATATTCACTTAACTACCGAAGAAAATAAAACCGGGTCTTCGGCGAGTTTTTTGAAAAACATTAACGTCTGTAGTACACAATCGCCGCGAAACTATACCTCTCGACTTATAATGTCACGTTTTCATTTTGTGAATGAATGTGAAAATATGAATAAAAAAACATGTAAAAATATTAACAAAATAAATACCACCAAGAAACCGCTGTAGTTCCGCCATGACTTGTCCAGTGTACGACAAGCAAAACAGCCTGCCCCCTACTCAAATGGAAACATTCTATTCGTTTGAACGCTACGCTTACGTCGCATTACTTATTTTCCAGCAAAAATGTTAACAAAGGTGTTGCCAGAACAAAACAACACAAAAAGAAATAGTATATTGGTAAGTCAATAAATAAAAACATTTACATGTTTTTTCATCACAAACCTAATAAAATTAGATTAGATAAATATTCTGAATCATGAGTTTTGCGGCAAAAACAGTAATATAATTTAATATTTCATAATAACAGTTTTATAGTAGAAAACATTTTATGATGCTGTGCACACATCAACTGCAAATCGTACACATCAACGTTTGGTCATTTTATAAAATTTCTTAAAAATTAGTATTACGACTAATAAATGTAGTAGCAACATTTGTATTTTGGTATTAGGGGGAACAGGCGAAGATGCTACATATTTTTGATAGTTTACATACAGACAATATCAAAGTTTTCTTATCAGTTCGAGTCAAGAACTTTTAACATCAAAAATTATGATAGGTTATAAAGATAAAATTTCTAATTACCTACTTTAAAATTAACCTGGATGACATTATTTTTATTATGACTCAAACTATAATAAACAAATTATAAAGTTATAAAAGTGACCAAAGGTTTTCAATATCTGAAAATGTCACTATCAGGGTCAGTTTGTCAATTTGACAGTGAGGTTTCTTTGTTTACATTTTGCTGGGAAATTAGTAATGCGACTTTATTAAAACTTTAAAATAAGCAGTAAACTATAAAATTAGGTGACATAAGCTTGACAATTGCATACAATACATCGAAGTCTGTGATTTACATAAGTTTGAGAAATGTGATTTAATCATCTTTTGCTCATATTTAAGCTTTTAAAGTAAGCGTAGCGTTCAAACGAATAGAAAGTTGGCCATTTGAGTGGGGGGCTGTTCTATCGCATAGATTTAACTATGATACTGTCTTTTTCACGCGCGATTTCGCCGTACGACTGGGACTTCCGATCACATCTACGTAGCGGGTTTCGCGTCATTATTTTGGGGTGGAGGTGTGCCAACTGTCGGCATAAGAATAAATAAAACTTACTAGAACGGACTCTTCTTTATCCGAGTCCCAAATGCCGCCATTTATATAACTACTTTCCCCTTCACGTCGCTACGCCCCGCTGTCGTCCGAGCGTGTTGCCAGGGTTGCTTACTGTTAAATATTGCTTACGTTTAAAGATAATTTCGCTGAAATATGAGTTTTTCTTTAGTTTTAAATCATTATTTTAGTCTAGTTAGTAGATACAAAAAAAAAATATTCACTTTTTCTAGGTAAGTACTTACCTACTCCTGAGTTTGTATAAATAAACATTTAGTATGGAAATTAAATTAAATTTTGAACAAAAATGTACCTTTTTTTTTTTTAATTATAATGGGTTTGCTCTTGACCCTAGTCTAGCCCGAAAGTATAGACGGGGTCTACGATGGAGCGAGCTTGCCCAGAAGGTGCCTATTCACTCTGGCCTTGAAAAGAGTCAGGTTGTATGTGCTCGGAAACACAGACGCCGGCAGGGAATTCCATTCCTTGGCTGTGCGCATTATAAACGATGATGAGTAGCGTTTAGTACGCACAGGAGGTATATCAACCAAGAACGGATGGTAGCCTGCAGTGCGTCTGGATGTCCGATGGAAGAAAGGAGAAGGTGGAATGAGCTCATGCAGCTCTTGAGCACACTCGCCGAAGTACAATCTATAGAAGACCGATAGGCAAGCAACGTTACGGCGGTGAGCCAAGCTGTGAAGCTTAGCTGATACCAGTTTTCCGTCGCCTATTAATCTCTTGGCTCTGCGTTCCACCGAGTCTAGTGCAGCAAGTTGATATTTCGCCGAGCCGTCCCAAAGGTGGCTGCAGTACTCCATGCAAGATCGGACTTGAGCTTTATAAAGGGTTAAAAGCTGCCCAGGCGTAAAGTACCGCTTGACTTTATTTAGGACGCTCAGCTTCTTAGCTGCAGTTTGAGCCTTAGACTCGATAGAGGTGCCGAAGTTAAGGTTAGAAGATAACTCCATGCCAAGAAGCTGGAGAGTGTCGGTTGCTTGGATAGATGTACCTCGGAAAGTAGGAGTTAAGTTGAATGGACTCCTTTTTGCGGTGAACAGACACGCCTGCGTTTTAGAAGCGTTGAAACTAACAAGATTTTCATCACCCCATTGGGAGACGAGACTTAGCTTCAGGTTCAATCGCTCGACCATGGCCTCTCTCATTATTTTCACCTCATCACCACCGGCTCCCGCGCTGGACAGATACCTCTCCATGACAGTACTGTCGTCTGCATAGCCAACAATGCCCGGTGTTAGCAGGTCATTGATGTGCAGCAGGAAAAGCGTCGCAGAGAGCACCGACCCCTGAGGAACTCCGGCATCAATCGCCATGAGGTCAGAGGAGCAGCCATCAATGACCACTCTACCTACCTACCTTCTTCTAAAACATTTTTAGGTTGTAATCCTTTTACTGTTTCGTTGTTTCAACTGTCATCAGGTAACCAAATCACAGAATAGATACGAAATAGTATTGTATAAAGCTGGGTATGACTGATACTCTATTTATTATACTTTAAGGGGGTTGTATGACCAAACACACCACAATAACTTGACGCCATTGTTAATCGTTTCCAAGATCGTACGGAACGCACAAACAGGCAAACGCGCGTGCGGCGACGCCGGCCGTAACACAGCCCGACTGAGTTTCTCGTTTAACAAGTAGACTAATATCGTGACTTTGAGCCCGTTCGGGGCGGGAGTGTCCGTTCTAGTAAGTTTTATTTATTCTTATGCTGTCGGAGCCGTTCGGCGAAATCGCGCGTGAAAGAGGCGGATAGTTAAATCTGTGCGTTAGAACAGGCGGGTTTCGCTTTTGTTTCGTTTGTCGTACAACTGAGAAGTCATGCGGCTGGTATTGTTTCGCGGCGGAAGCGTGCTACCGGCCTAAGGGTCTCCAACGCAGTTTTTTGAAAATATTAAACAACGACCGATTAACAAATAGTATTTTGTTTATGTTTTCAAAAATTTGCAATCATCAATATTTAAAGTACTCCCTCCAACTACATTTTTTTTTGTATTATAAGTAATATAGTGGTCCAATTTTATAAACATTATCTTTAATTTTAATAAGAAGTTAGAAGTCCAAAATTACCAGATTTTTAGCCAAAAATGTTGTTTAGTTGCTTAATGTACAGTCGCATTCAAAACAAAATGAAAAAAATGAGAAATATCTTTTTTAACACTTTTGAGAAAAAATTGAAGTTTAGTCGACTGTATTTTCAAGCAAATTTTAATATTTTCGAGGGAATATTATAAGAAATGTTTAGAAATTAAGACGTTTTTAGATCAATTTTACACATCTTGTACATCTTTTGTAGTATACATTTTTATAGTACATTTTTCTTAAACGAATTTAAGAAATAAGTCACCTGCTTGAGCTTCATAATAGAAGTATTATTATCTATACCGTATTCGTTTTAGTGAGAGAATTAAATGTCCAAATTGTTACAATATTTACATGTCTTTTTAACATAACATGAATTTAAAAATGTGAAATTTTAACTTATAAGCGTCGAAATTTTGTAAAAAAATGAATTAAAGCGTGATTTTACTTGTTAAATTACGTACTTCTAAGATAAAAGAGACACTTAAGGCGACTATATCCCCAAGTGGCGCCCTCTTCTTATTTAAATTGGTTGCTCTCTAAGTACATAATGTATAGAAAAGAAAATACACATGTACAGCTCGAAGCTAAGGTTCTATAGTTTATAGATTTACAAACAATAAACTTAGTAAAATATATTTCGTTAGTAATAGTAGGCAAAAGTGCTTAAAGTGGCTACTTTTTCCTCTTTTGCTTACTACTACAACGAACTATATTTTACTGAGATTATTATTTTTAAATAAACTAAAGAACCGTAGCTTCAATCTGTGTAAATTTTCGATACATTATGTAGTTGGATCAATCAACTTTTAATTGTACTATGGTTTTCCTGTCCACAAACATAAAAGTATATAATTCCTTGAAAATAAATATCAACTAACTTAAAATTATGGCTTGGGTTAAATGTAATACTTTAATTATCATTTTGGTAATAGAAATAAATATGATGTTTACATATTTATTCGTATTTTAACGGTTGTCGAGAGAGATGTCGATGTCCCCTTTGTATGTGATGAAATGTCCACTGGACAACCTACATATACAGGGTCACTGGAAATATGACGCATTCCTGCTAAATGGTTATAGATGAGGTCAAAACAAATATTTTTTGTTATATTACTTTTTCTCAAAAAGTTCATAGTTTTTGAGTAAATTAAAATTAAGTAATTTTTTACCAAAAGTACGTTTTCAGATACAAAAAAATAACATAAAAGATAACTACTCGTTCGATTCCGGTTTTTTTATTATTTTGGTATAGAAAACAGTCTAAATGTTGATAATGAATAAAAAAAGTTACAAAAAGTACATGTGTTTATAAAAAAATCTATCCTTAAAAAACATTTTTTATTTTTATTTTTTCAGATTTTTTAGAGAAGGCAGCAAATATCTTTAAAAAAATCCTAGTAACTAAGCGTGCATAATATTTTAAAAACATGACCATCTACTCAGCTTTCAGTTGAGGTATAAAACTTAATAATATCTTAAATAAAAAATGAGAAATTAAGACTTAAGTAAATTGCAGTCCCATTTCATGTAGCAAAAATTTCCTACTTCGAGCACTTCGGAGGTGGCCGTATTATCCTACTTATATCATAAATGTGAAAGTTTGTTTGTTTGGATGATTGTTAATCAATCACACAAAGTGGCTGAACCGATTTGGATGAAATATGGCGCACAGATAGTTTAAAAGCCGGATTAAAACATAGAAGGATACTATTATCTTGGTTAAAGGTTCCCTAGGGATTTTCTCGAATGTAAATGCCGATGAAGTCGCGGGCAGAAGCTAGTTAGCCATAAATGGTCATGCTTACTAAAAATAATAATAAGAGTTTGGGGACAGGATTATTTTCCGCCGGTGAGTCAACATTTTTACGGACGGCATCAAAAATAACCATGCATATCAGCCATTTTTAAAGCCTTTATGCCAGGCCTTACTTTTGGCTTGTGAATGAATAGAGCGGACGGGCCATAACCCACCACGTGGACCCAATGTGGATTGGTCAGTGTTAACGACTGTAAATGTAGCCAGGACCAACGGCTCTATGAAAGGTACATTGTGTTAACACTGACAAATCCGCATTGAGCCCATGTGGTGGGTTATGGCCCGTCCACTTTATCCATCCACAAGCCAAAAGGAAGGCCTGGCATAAAGCCATTAAAAATGGCTGATATGCATGATTATTTTTGATGCCGTCTGTATAACATTTTGACTCATTGGCGGAAAATAATCCTGTCTCGAAACTCACTCAGACGAAAGTATTTTTAGTAAGCACGACCATTTACGGCAAACTAGCTTCCGCCCGCGATTTCATCCCCATTTACACTCGAGAAAATCCCTAGGGAACCTTTAACCAAGATAATAGTATCCTCCTATGTTTTAATCCGGCTTTTAAACTATCTGTGCGCCATATTTCATCCAAATCGGTTCAGCCGTTTTGTGTGATTGATTAACAATCATCCAACCAAGCAAACTTTCACATTTATGATATAAGTAAGATAATACGGCCACGTCCGAAGCGCTCGAAGTAGGAAATTTTTGCTACATGAAATGGAAGTGCAATTTACTTAAGTCTTAATTTCTCATTTTTTATTTAAGATATTATTAAGTTTTATACCTCAACTGAAAGCTGAATAGATGGTGATGTTTTTAAAATATTATGCACGCTTAGTTACTAGGAATTTTTTAAAGATATTTGCTGCCTTTTGTAAAAAATCTGAAAAAATAAAATGTTTTTAAGGATTGATTTTTTTTTATAAACACATTTACTTTTTGAAATTTTTTTTATACATTATCAACATTTAGACTGTTTTCTATCCCAAAATAATAAAAAAACCGGAATCGAACGAGTAGTTATCTTTTATTTTAATTTTTTGTTTTTGAAAACGTACTTATGGTAAAAAATTACTTAATTTCAATTTACTCAAAAACTATGAACTTTTTGAGAAAAAGTAAAATAACAAAAAATATTTGTTTTGATCTCATCTATAACCAATTAGCAGGAATACGTCATATTTCCAGTGACCCTGTATAATACGAACAAATATGTAAACGATATATTTATTTCTGTTACCAAAATGATACTTTAAATCTTAAGTTTAAGTATTTATAAGCTAAACTATTTTCTTTATTTTTTATTTCAAGATAACACACTTTTATGTTATAGGTTGTCCAGTAGACGTTTCATCAATTTCATACAAATAAAGGGGACATCGACATCTCTCTCGACAACCGTTAAAATACGAATAAATACGAATAAATATTTATTTCTGTTACCTACCAAAATTATAATTAAAGTATTACATTTAACCCAAGCCATAATTTTAAGTTAGTTGATATTTATTTTCAAGGAATTATTGTGGATACGAAAACTCATAGTACAATTAAAAGTTGATTGGCCCAGTTAGCGAGCAAAAAAATTAATTAAAATAAGGTTGCCCTTTGAGGTCTATAGGAGCCTTAAGTTTTTAACGAAAATCTTTCATTTAAACCAGGGGTGCCCATACTTTTTCTTAAGGAGATTGACCTAGCAAAAACGTATGACTAAGAGATCGACATTTTGACCGTTTAACCTTCCAAATATTTATCAAGTCACTGTTTAACCCATAAAATATTTATCACTAATAATTTAAGCCATCCTTGGCGATCGACCTTTAAACCTCTCGCGATCGACCTTTTGGGCACATCTGGTTTAAATGAATGTAGTAGGTATGGTTTTAGCAAAAGTAAGCAAAGCTCTTACCCCATTGACCTCTATATTATTGTACTGGACTGGCTGCTGTCAAACTGCTCTTGTGCCTATTTGATTTCCGCCATTTGGGCGCTGTAGGACGTAGCGTGAGCATAGCGTGAGGGACATGGTACTAAAGTCTGAAGTCTGGAGAGACCATCACGGCAACCATTTTCATTGTACACGCCAAAATTAGTTCTTTAGACTCACGCTAGTGGCGTTTCAAATAGGCACAAGAACTTTGCTGTCAAATCATACAGACAGCCAGTCCAGTTAATAAGAAAAAAAAATTTCATGTCAGTGTCTTACGCCCACCCCCATGCTTACGTAAACTTTTTTCAATTATAAATGTATTTTTTTTTAATTTAGACAAGCGAATAGCGCGCGGTAATTCCCCTAATCGGTTCTAAAGCGAGTGCCTAAACGTATGCATTATTTGCGGGAATCCCCGCCGAAAATGCGTTTCGTTTTCAAGCATCGACAATGTGGGGGTTGCCGTTCGTGTAAAAAAGTAAATAACTACCGATGACGTAATCATCATCTAGACTTCCCTACCCCCCATGTCATCCAAAATAAGCATAACAAAGACCCCCCCACCCCCCCCATAGTGCTTACGTATTACTTGAACGGCCCCTATAGCAATGATGACTGTTTACCATTTCTCTCATAAGTGGCGCTAGTGTCTATGAATTTTTTTGGAAACCTGACAAAATGTCGTTTTGGTTGTTTTCGTTTGTTAAATAATGGCTCTGGGGCTCTATTTTTGAATCGTTCGACTGGCGTCGAGCGCTCTTTTCTACTGATTTTCGTTCGACATATGACTCAAAACAATGGGATGTCGAACGAAAATCAGTAGAAACGAGCGCTCGACTGGAGTCAAGCGATTCAAAAATAGGGCCCCTGTTCTATAGCGGAAATCGAACCCACGTGTTTTGCTATCCGTATGTGATGTTATCCAATAAGTTATGTCAATTTGTTTATTATAAGTTATATCATAATACGCACATTCTTATATTTGTTTACACATACAGTCAACGGCACTTTGGGCTACCTCATGTATCTCCATATTTTTTTTTACATTACATCTAACTACTTAAGGCGGTTGTATGACCGAAAGTGGCGCCCTCAGAGGTTTTTATTTAATAAGTTATTAATAGATAAAGATTTTAATAATGTTTATCGTGGAGATTTTAGGGCCCCTGGTCTAGTATTTTTAGAAGGTATCACATGCCCTCGTAGTCATTCCTAGAAGTAGATAGCAAATGTGTCAAAAACGGCCACTTTTAGCAGTTTTTCTATCTACTTCTAGCAGTGACTACTAGGGAATGTAACGATACCGTTTAAAAATACTAGACTGTAGGCCTTAAAATCTCTACGATAAACATTATTAAAATTGTGTATTAGAATTATAATATTAAATAAAATTCACCGCGGCGCCACTTTCGCTCAGGGTACCACCTTAAGGTTGAAAATTAATTGAAGATTTTTGACAGTTTTGTATATCTTGATGTGCTGCTGACTGTACATTATACGAAGTTAATAACTTTTTATAATAGAGATAAATTTAATGTTTTCTATTTCAATCGCAGCTAATAACATTAATATTTTAATTGAAGTTACTTTAAAAAGTATTTAACCCTCGATTTATTATTAAGCTAAAAGAAATGTGTTTTTTTTTTAATAATTATTTGAGACTTGTCTTATCAAAATGTATTTCGCAGAATTGGACGATTTGAGGAAAATTAAACGGCATAGATTTAGATTATGTAAACTTAAAAAAGGTGTCAGAAATATTGCTAAATGCGAAATCTAAGGCTCGTATTATAGAATCAAACTTATCTCTGCTTGAGTAAAGTTAGAAAGGGATGGCGATATATGCGGTGAATATCACCATCCCTTTCTTACTGTACTCAAGCAGAGATTTGAGTTTAATTCTATAATACGAGCCTAAGACAAGTCTTAGGGGTCTTACAGACGAGCGAAAGTGAAATGACTCGCTTGACTCACTGTCGTTCGTCTGTACTGTAAGCTCCATTATATAAAATGTTGTATCTTAAAATCACGTAATAATAAGCAATTACGATTGTGATAATAATAATAATTGTACTATCTCAGTCATTTTATATTTACTTTTTAATTTTAATTATATTTTACTCATCATTTTAGTACACTTGTAATAAAGGCGCGTAATTATTTGGGAACATGTATTTTTTTTAAATTATTTTGGATCTTAATATCTTCGTATTTACTTAAGTTAAAATTTTTGTGTTCTAAGCTCATTTTTATCACACAAACTTAAAAGATTTTTTTTATTAAATTTGAACTTAAATTCGACTTCAAAATGGATTCGAAATTTTTTACATGTTCCATAACAACGTGCTTTTAAAGAAAAATCTTAATTAGATTTCTAGATCTCTGATGTTCTGATAATTTATTTTAAATTCTATTTATTGGCAAAAGAAAATATACACATCAACTTTGTCTAGGGATACAGGTGCTATTTTCATACAAACGAGGTAACTTTGAAGCCTTGGTTTTCTGCCAGGGATGTACCGTGCTGTGATCTGATGATGGCCATACAGGGAGTGAATGGAGTAGATTCAGATCGCTACACACACCCAACTGATCTGATCAGCATTCTAAAAGATTAATCGGGTCAGAGTTCTCAATTTGAGGATTTCCATACATTTTCATGCTATTTTTGCGGTTTTTTTAAACAATTATCGTTTACGTTTTAAGAATGCTGATCAGATCAGTTGGGTGTGTATAGCGATCTGAATCTCCTCCATTCAGTCCCTGGATAGCCATCATCAGATCACAGCACGGTACATCCCTGGCAGGAAACCAAAGCTTCAAAGTTACCTCGTTTGTATGAAAATAGCACCTGTATCCCTAGACAAAGATGATGTGTGTATGTTTACAACTTATTTTTAGTTAGTAATCTCGTATATTGTGATTTACTATTACTATAATAATCTTTCCAAGCAATGAAATCACATATCTAATAAATTGTGATCTTTTTGTAAATTTACGAATAAATGCTGAATTTGTATAATATACTTTTGTTTTATTATCTCGACTTATCTTTAGTTGCGTTGTTGTCCGATGGAAGAAGGGAGATGGGGGAATTAGCTCTATCCTCTTCCATCACCGAGAATCGTCATTTGCTAGAGCGAGAAAATCGAGCCGCCGCGCGCAATTGCACTCACAGTATCTCTCAATAACTCTAGCAAATGACGATCCTTTGATGCAGTGGTCTCGAACCTACCGATTTTTCCGTATTTCTACCGATGTGGAGCCTCTCCTACCGAAATACCCAAATGTAAAGATATTTTCACGATTTTTGAAAAGTTGTGTTGTTGATTTTTTACCGAATCGAAATAGCAACCCGTTTAGATTCGTTTGTTTACAGGGGTATCCTCTGCGACTTTGCAAAGTCAGACTTTATTTTTCATTTGTTTTCGACTTGTACTTTTACAAGTAAGTACACGGGTTTTCTTCTCGTGCGCTGACTCAGTCGAGCCAGCGCACGAGGGGTGTCATTTAGGAACAATAAAGTGCTTACATGATTTTGATATTGTTTGAAAGTCAACTTGCCGACTTTACTGTCCAATTTACTGTATAATTTCTCCTATTCGTCGTGTGTCGGTTGGACTTACAAAAACACGCGAAATTTATCATTTCCAAATTCAGAACTTAGCTCGTTTGTATGGAAAACCATATTGTAGCCCTTATTTTTTTTTAGTAGCAGGTATTATGTTTTTTTCACAATATACCGATTTTGGGTATGAATCTACCGATTTTTTTTTTGGCAAATCTACCGATTTTACATTTTGACGTTCGAGACCACTGCTTTGATGATAGGAACATAGAGAATAAAAAAAATGCTTTTCCGTGCTGACGTCCCTCCAGACCATCTGACCACCAAATCCCACCACCAGTGGTTGGCACTCCCCTTTAGTTGCAGTAGTTCGGACGTGCCGGACTACAGCTGCGCGACAAAAAAAAGTTGGAAATCTGACTTTTTGACTATGCTATGATGAAGAAAATAGTTTGTCGGAATTTGTCGCCAAAAACCAGAATTTGTCGGTCTTGTACATTATACGAAGTTAATAACTTTTTATAATAGAGATAAATTTAATGTTTTCTATTGCTATCGCAGCTAATAACATTAATATTTTAATTGAAGTTACTTTAAAAAGTATTTAACCCTCGATTTATTATTAAGCTAAAAGAAATGTGTTTTTTTTTTAATAATTATTTGAGACTTGTCTTATCAAAATGTATTTCGCAGAACTGGACGATTTGAGGAAAAAATTAAACGGCATAGATTTAGATAATGTAAACTTAAAAAAGGTGTCAGAAATATTGCTAAATGCGAAATCTAAGGCTCGTATTATAGAATCAAACTTATCTCTGCTTGAGTAAAGTTAGAAAGGGATGGCGATATATGCGGTGAATATCACCATCCCTTTCTTACTGTACTCAAGCAGAGATTTGAGTTTAATTCTATAATACGAGCCTAAGACAAGTCTTAGGGGTCTTCAGACGAGCGAAAGTGAAATGACTCTCTTGACTCACTGTCGTTCGTCTGTACTGTAAGCTCCATTATATAAAATGTTGTATCTTAAAATCACGTAATAATAAGCAATTACGATTGTGATAATAATAATAATTGTACTATCTCAGTCATTTTATATTTACTTTTTAATTTTAATTATATTTTACTTATCATTTTAGTACACTTGTAATAAAGGCGCGAATTATTTGGGAACATGTATTTTTTTTAAATTATTTTGGATCTTAATATCTTCGTATTTACTTAAGTTAAAATTTTTGTGTTCTAAGCTCATTTTTATCAAAAAGTTTTTTTTTATTAAATTTGAACTTAAATTCGACTTCAAAATGGATTCGAAATTTTTTACATGTTACATAACAACGTGCTTTTAAAGAAAAATCTTAATTAGATTTCTAGATCTCTCTGATGTTCTGATAATTTATTTTAAATTCTATTTATTGGCAAAAGAAAATATACACATCAACTTTGTCTAGGGATACAGGTGCTATTTTCATACAAACGAGGTAACTTTGAAGCCTTGGTTTTCTGCCAGGGATGTACTGTGCTATAATCTGATGATGGCCATCCAGGGAGTGAATGGAGTAGATTCAGATCGCTATACACACCCAACTGATCTGATCAGCATTCTAAAAGGTTAATGGGTCAGAGTTCTCAGTTTGAGATTTTCAATACATTTTTATGCTATTTTCGGGGTTTTTTTAAACATGTCCATTACGTTTTTAGACTGCTGGTCAGATCAGTTGGGTGTGTATAGTGATCTGAATCTCCTCTATTCACTCCCTGGCAGGAAACCAAGGCTTCAAAGTTACCTCGTTTGTATGAAAATAACACCTGTATCCCTAGACAAAGTTGATGTGTGTATGTTTACAACTTATTTTTAGTTAGTAATCTCGTAAATTGTGATTTACTATTACTATAATAATCTTTCCAAGCAATGAAATCACATATCTAATAAATTGTGATCTTTTTGTAAATTTACGAATAAATGCTGAATTTGTATAATATACTTTTGTTTTAATATCTCGACTTATCTTTAGTTGCGTTGTTGTCCGATGGAAGAAGGGAGATGGGGGATCTATCCTCTTCCATCACCGAGAATCGTCATTTGCTAGAGCGAGAAAATCGAGCTGCCGCGCGCAATTGCACTCACAGTATCTCTCAGTAACTCTAGCAAATGACGATCCTTTGATGCAGTGGTCTCGAACCTACCGATTTTTCCGTATTTCTACCGATATGGAGCCTCTCCTACCGAAATGTAAAGATATTTTCACGATTTTTGAAAAGTTGTGTTGTTGATTTTTTACCGAATCGAAATAGCAACCCGTTTTGATTCGTTTGTTTACAGGGGTATCCTCTACGACTTTGCAAAGCGATGATTCAGACTTTATTTTTCATTTGTTTTCGACTTGTACTTTTACAAGTAAGTACACGGGTTTTCCGACCGACAAACTCTGGTTTTTGGGCGACAAATTCCGACAAATTAACGGCTGCACACACGAGTAATCAGATTTGCGCTACGACCTTCCGTTTTCGAGATCTGTGTGGCTCAGCTGTAGAGACGTCTCTACAGCTGCGCCACACGTATCTACTAAACGCAAGCCCGACAAATTCTGGTTTTTGGCGACAAATTCCGACAAACTATCGTCTTCATCATGGCATAGTCAAAAAGTCAGATTTCCAACTCTTTTTTTTGTGGCCCAGCTGTAGTTCGGCACGTCTACGCGACAGAAAGCGAAGGTGCTTATAATAATAGGCACGCAGCGCTGTGCAATCCGAATTGCACTTTATTGCCGTGCAACGAGAGTAGCTTATTATTTGATAGTCCTGGCGCGGATGGGCTTCTGTACTATACTGTGTTTAGTACTATTATACATTCTGTGCCTAAGCTTTAATATAAATAAAATAAGCTTTTATGAATAAAAATATTTTATTTTACATTTACTTCGTCTTATAGACATGATTGCATCATATAAAACAGTACTTCATACCCGAATTACAACAAATCTCTATACACTGTCATAACATGGTATAAACAGGCTAAATTAATAATTAAAAATGATTATACATTCACATAATATTGGTACATACAATTATCTTAAGATAATTCGTTCCATTTCATTCAGTTACATTTATACAATTGGGTTTAAATAATTCACAGATGGCATCACTGTTGCATATTTTTATATATAAAAATGTAAGCGAGACAGAAGACAGAAGCAAAACAACTTGTGTTGTAAAATAATGACAATATATCGAGTTTTTGTATACAAACGCTACTTTCTATAAAGATATTTTTTTGTATACAAAAGTTACTTTCTAAATCAAGAATCATATTTTTAATTAGTACTACAAAAAGGACTAAAAAATTCTCCTGTATACAATAAAATTTAAAAGGAAATCTTAATAATGTTAATAGCTTGTAATATATAATTTGTATGTTGTTTGTAGAAGCGTATTAGTGGTTCTTAATGGGGAATGTCCGAAAAAAAACAATTTGGCTGAATATTTTTTTATAGGTAGGAATAAGTCCCCTTAGTAATAGAAAAAAGTTGCAGATTTTTCAGTTACGTATAAATAAAAATAAAAAATAAAGTCACTTCGACTTCACAAATATACGAAAGTAACAGCAGAATGGAGATTATACCTTTGCCACCACCTGTCATAACCACAACATGCTATTAAAAAAAAAGTTTCAACACAAAATGTCAAAACTTTTTTTTAATACTTGCTGTGGTTGTGGCAGGTGGTGGCAAAAGTATAATCGCCATTCTGCTGTTACTTTCGTACATTCGTGACGTCGAAGAGACTTTAATTTACTAAAAAATTTTGACGCAACCGAAAATTCTGAAACTTTTTTCTAAAACTAAGGGAGCTTATTCCTACCTATAAAAAAATATTCAGCCATTTTTATTTTTTTCGGACATTCCCCATTACTAAGTATTAACACAGATAATATAAGTATTAATTATATAATGGTAAATTCGCAAATAACTGACGTATACACAGTATACACTCACAAAGTATACAAAATAATACTATTTTATGGAATTACTATTTTCTGCATAAATGGATTATTAAATTGCGCGCGATAAAAAAAAGTTTATTTTTTGACAGTTTTGTAACCTTTTGTACTTTGTAATAAAAGTCAAAACTGTCAAATGTAATACATTGCTGAACTTTTACAATTCCAAAATTGACGATTTTTTTTAATTACGGTTTTGTAGAAAATCCCTAGCAAGTGTTTATTCTGTAAAAATACGAGTAATTAACGTTTGTAACATAATAAAAATGGGATGAATAAAAAAACAAAAACTACAAGTGGTAATATTCGCGCGACATTGTTTTAATGATTGTTATGAAGTTTTGCACGGTTTCGAACGGTTTGCAAACTAATGAGATCTAATTTGGTTAATATTGGTAATAATTTGGTAACACCGGAAGAACGTAGATGTTTCAAGAAAAACGCCCAGTAGCGTGACGAGTTCGGCTCGATAGAGATTTTCTACACAGAAATGTCAAAAATGACACTCCATGTAGACAAACCTATTGTTTATTTGTCAAAAATTACAATTCAATGTAGACAAAACTTATCTCATATTCGTCATGCGTAGGCGTGGCTACGGCAATGAACTATTTCTTATGAAACTATTGCTGAAGAAGAGATTTTTAAAATTTTACTGAAAAATTACGTAGGAGTCCGTAATGATATGGAACGTAGTGAACTTTTATAAATTTGATCCCGTAATTAGTAAAGCCTACAGTAATGGGGAATGTGCGAAAAAAAATCAAATTGGCTGAATATTTTTTTATAGGTAGAAATAAGCTCCCTTAGTAATAGAAAAAAGTTTCAGAATTTTTGGTTACGTGAAAAGTTTAAAAAAATTAAAGTCTCTTCGACTTCACAAATATTCAAAAGTAACAGCAGAATGGAAATTATACCTTTGCCACCACCTGCCACAACCACAACATGGTATTAAAAAAAGTTTCAAAAATGACAAATGTCAAAACTTTTTATTTTTTATTCTTGTTGTCGTAGTGGCAGGTGGTGGCAAAGGTATAATCTCCATTCTGCTGTTACTTTTGAATATTTGTGAAGTCGAAGAGACTTTAATTTTTTTAAACTTTTTCACGTAACCAAAAATTCTGAAACTTTTTTCTATTACTAAGGGAGCTTATTTCTACCTATAAAAAAATATTCAACCAATTTGATTTTTTTCGGACATTCCCCATTGTATTTTGAAAAACAGGAAAAACGAGATAGGTATAATAACTATTTAGCATGACCATCGAAACGCGATATGATCACGTTTGTCTGTCAAAAGTCAATGGATTTTGACAGTTGAGTCAGGGGGTCTCACTCTGCGCTTAAACTTTTATAATTAGCCTACTGTTCGCGGCTGACTCAGTCGAGCCAGCGTACGAGGGATGTCGTGTGTCGGTTCAGACAGAGCTACGCGACAGAAAGGGAAGCGGTTTAGAGGTGCTTATAATAATAGGCACGCAGCGCTGTGCAACTTGAAATTGTACTTTATTGCCGTGCAGCGATAGTAGCTTATTATTTTCTTATATTATTATTATTGTCATAGCTCGGATGGGCTTCTGTACGTTTAGTACTATTTATTTTATATTCTGTGGTTGAATGTCGCTATATCATGTCATATATCATTTATATGTTGAAAACGCTATATCACGTAATCGCAGCGAACTAAAATCTATGGAAGTGTAATTTCAAACAAATATTGCTTAAAAAATGGTCCCACGGGGCCGAAAAAGTACAACCCGCTCAGCTTTAGTCGGGCCAGCCACGCACCCGGTGACTGACGTTAGTGTTCTTTTCAATAAATTGCAGTTTATATTGTAGAAAAAAGATAAAAAGGGAGAATTTATTAGAAATTACGTCCTTTATAGTCAAATGACGTAAAAGATGCAAAGAAGGCAGTAAAAAAATGCAGAAACAACGTATCTTATTTTTTCGTTTAAGTACAGAAAAGATCTATAAGTATACAAATTATGGCCGCTAATAAGCAACCAGTGTTCAGACGCTTTGTGCTGCATAATTAAATGCCAGCATTTTTAGCTCTATTCACTTAGTTGTACTTTTCGTGTAGTGCCATTTTTTGAGAGGAATGCTTATTCCATAGCTTTAGTTCGCTGCGTGATCGTATCGTGTTTTGATGGTTATGCTACGGGGGCTAAAGATAGTTAATTATAAAAAAGGTACTAGTTTATTTTCTTAGTAAGTAGTTTTTTGAAAAAAGTTTGTGAAATTGTATTAGTCTTATTTAATTTGTAACACTGAATTAAGGCAATTTTTCATTTAAAAAGTATATATAATTGGCCTACAAGCATAAATTGACTATTCAAGCACTTTTCAAGTAGGTATAATTCAGTTCCCTTTTAAGTCTCCTTTTCTACTCATAATTTGATCGAATGAGTTGTTCAAAATACATAATGTACTTACAGTACGAGGCAAATATCTTGAAAACGGGTGGGGATTGCGCGAAACTCGTATTTTTGGGCATGCGTAGCGGTGGGGGGCGCGCGCGGCGGTAGAGGAGCGCGCGCTATTAGTCGCTCTCAAGAGCACATGCGCGAATTTATCCCCACTCCGTCGAAAAAATTTCGAGATATGTGCCTCTTACTGTACCTATACATACTCCTTTGCTAGGTAGGTATATTCTAATTTAAGAACACGGCGAACAGTGAACTTCCTATACAAATGTAATACCAAAATGATTTGCAATTTGAGCATAATTAACTGTTCTTGTGATGTTATTCGGATTAAGACAGTATTTGTCTAGGGTTCTAATAAATAAAAAAATCAAAATAAAATAAATTCCGATTACATTTTTCATACAAAACTGTAAATCGCATAAATTTTTAATTGGTCTGTTATTTTGGATTTATTTTATGACAATCCAATCGAATACCATCTTAATCCGAATAAAATCACAAGAGTTAATGCTCAAATTGCGTTTGTATGGGAATTTCACTTTAATCCCCCCTACTCTCCACTCCAGCTCACCTAGACGAGATGACTTTTAGTATGTTCACACCCTAAGCACCCTAAACAATTTCCTTAAGAATACGCGCTCGCGTACTCTCTACCTTCTTTGAGACATTCAAGAGCGTCGCCAGCCCATGGGCTAGGGGGGGCAAGTTAATATTAAGGAGGATGAGAAAATATGAATTCTAGGTACAGTCAAGAGAGCATCTAGTGACTTTGTTCAAATTTTGAGATGAGAGATTTATAGGAAAAGCAAGTCCACCTAGACGAGATGACTTTTAGTATGTTCACACCCTAAGCACCCTAAACAATTTTCTTAAGAATACGCGCTCGCGTACTCTCTACCTTCTTCGAGACATTCAAGAGCGTCGCCAGCCCATGGGCTAGGGGGGGCAAGTTAATATTAAGGAGGATGAGAAAATATGAATTGTAGGTACAGTCAAGAGAGCACCTAACTAGTGACTTTGTTCAAGTTTTGAGATGAGAGATTTATAGGAAAAGCAAGTCCACCTAGACGAGATGACTTTTAGTATGTTCACACCCTAAGCACCCTAAACAATTTTCTTAAGAATACGCGCTCGCGTACTCTCTACTTTCTTTCGAGACACTCAAGAGCATCGCCAGCCCATGGGCTAGGGGGGCAAGTTAATATTAAGGAGGATGAGAAAATATGAATTGTAGGTACAGTCAAGAGAGCACCTAGTGACTTTGTTCAAGTTTTGAGATGCGAGATTTATAGGAAAAGCAAGTCCATTGCACGGACTTTGGTTACTTTGCAGTTGGCTACATTTTTTTAACCCCTAGGGAGGAGGGCGGAAGGGGGGCAGCCGCCCCTTCCTGCCCACCCTTGGCGACGCCCTTGGAGACATTCGTCGACTGGACTAACGGCCAAATACTAAAGTTAAGGCCATCTTAAATAAAAAAAAAGTTGACAGATTTGACAGAAACTCAAACTGACAGCTTCCTTAAAGTTAAGAAGACCTTAACCATGGACGAATTAAATATTCGTCCATGCCTTAACTAAAGATTTTAGCGAAGAAGCTTTTGAGTATTCGGCCGTAATAGTATTATATGGAACTATTTTTTTTATTGCCTAATATAAATTGCTAAAATTTAATTATATACGTGCATTAATTTGTTCAAGTAAAAAAAACACGTTAAATAAACGATCAAATTGTATACATGTTTGTATACAAAGTTAATTTTAATTATTTTCTAAATATAGGATACGTAAAGTATTAAATGAAGATTAAACGAAATATGTTACTGTTTCCTACAAATTAAATGCTACAATTTTATATACTAAATGTTAATGATTTGTTAAGTATATTTTTTAATATACAACATAATATAACAGGTAAATCATACATCTACATCTAAAAAATGTATACATAACAATTAAAACAGGGTGTTTGTTATTCGAACTGAATGATTTCTTCTTCAAATCGTTTTTAAATTTTTTATATACCTACTTATTTTAACACCCTGTATTTTAATAAACAAATACCCGAAACCAAGATACCGAAATATAAAAACACTACCTAAGTAATTTGTAAAAAATAAAGGAACGTTAATAATTTGTAATTAAGTTAATTGTTTAGCAGTTGTTTTAGTTTTGTGTTAAATAGCAACTGATTCGGTTTGTATGTAATACAACATTACTGTTTTTTGTTTTGAATTTCTTTGTACAAAAAAATATATTTTTTGTTTGTACAAAAAATTTTTTTTGTTTTAGTTCCAAGCAAAATTGCATGCGTTTGACGCAAATTGAACTAAAGTTAAAAGGGAAAGTACGGTTTGGAGGCAATATTGCATGTGTTTGACGCAAGTAGAATGGGAAAGCGTACGGTTTGGAGGCAATATTGCATGCGTTTAACGCAAGTTAAATTTGTAAGGGAAAGCGCACGGTTTAGAGGCAATATTGGATGCATTTGAGCAAGTTGAATTTAAAAGTTGATAGGGAAAGCGCACGGTTTGGAGGCAATATTGCATGCATTTGAGCAAGTTGAATTTAAAAGTTGATAGGGAAAGCGCACGGATTGTAGGCAAAATTGCATGCGTGAACGACTCGGTGAATAGACCATTAACTCTTTTGTCACGTCTTGTATAAAGCTAACATCCATTGCACCGCATCGTACGGAAAACAGAATCAGTTTATATCTACAGCGATATAGTGCTTGGCCTTCAGCTCACCTGATGTTAATTGACGATAAGGCCGAAGGTGGAAGCGCACTACACCCGGAATCCTCATCACTGAGGAACTGGCTATCTTAGGGAACGTACCCATACTACGTGACCCATATTTTACCATTTTTGACCTCCTCCCCCCCTTGGTGACCACCCGTAGTATGTGCCAAGACCCCCCCATTTTTTCAATAGAAATCTAAAAAAAATTTGCTCATTTTTGTATTTTCATTAGTAAGGCGCTTGCCACGTAATGCCAAGAGTGTGTATTATAATTTTACATACAATATCAAGTGAAAAAATGTATCAAGAAGAAAAAAATGGCACGCAGCCATATTTGAATACAACTTGAAAAAAAAAAAGAACCAGATTTCCAATGACAATATTGACTACGTGACAAAACATAGGCCCCCCTCCCCCCCCCCCCTCCCCCCCCTGTGACCGAGCGTGTTATTTTAAAGACCCCCCTCCCCCCCCCCTAACGGGTCACGTAGTATGGGTACGTTCCCTTACCTCTAACTGTCGGAACACAACAATAATAAATTGTGCATTTTGTTGATGTGATGCGTAGTGTAAAATGCCGATGGAAATTTAACTTAAAAGTCCAGCTTTTTAGCTTAAAAGTCCAAAACAAAACGTATCATAGGAATTTATTTCACATAACCCTTCTTATTTAATAGTGCTCTAAACTTACAACAATCATTCCTTAGCTACAATCGAAACTCAACCGTATGGCCCTATAAATAAGGGCTACTCGCACTTTGGTGGTCTTTTTTTATCGTATTCGGAAATTAGTGATACAATACAATCTTAATACCGGGTGTAACAAGACTCTCAACGAATCCGAGGTTTACGTATTCTGCCCATCATCAAGACCATTTCTGTTCCAAATTATTGCTGGGAAACGATTTTAATTTTTGGTTTTGAAAAAGCATTGCATACATTACCACGCAATGTAACGCGTACAACAGACCGCGCCTGCGAGTGTATGCTACACAGCCGCGTGCGGCCGAGTTGAAGGCAGCGTTTATGTGCGTGCTCATGAGATACATTGAGTGATGATGTTTTGAAGCCATTGTTTGTTACGAAATACATACTAAAAAATTTCATATTTCTTTGGACAAAAATCAGAAAATAACGAATAAAATAAGATAAAAAAAAACAACCTTTTTTTTACTTTGACCTTCAAAAAAATTGAAAAAAAATTGACTTATGACCTTCAATAACTTCGTAGCTATTGGTTTCCCAGGTATAGTCTAAAAGACAAAGATGATCCTGATGATGGGCGGAATGCGTGGACTTAGGCTTCGTTGATGGTTTTGTTACACCCGTTCTAACCGCCATCTATTGAGCGCTTTATAAACTATTTAATAGTTTACGTACGTAAGAAATACGTACAGAAATACTCTTAGTGAGGTTCCCATTTGTTCTACTGGGAAGTTCTACCGTAGAACTAACAGTAATCCCATCAGTGCATGATATACAGCGTGAAATTTTAATCATTCGGTTCCCGCAGTAAGGTGGTTCCACTCATGATTACAAGCTACTTTTACTATGAGGAATGCAATTCCCTGCCATCATCTGTGTTTCCGAGCGCATACAACCTGACTCTTTTCAAGGCCGGATTGAATAATCTCTGGGCAAGTTCGCTCGATCGTAGACCCTGTTTTTGCTTTCAAGCTAGACTGGGGTCAAGAGCAAACCCATTAACTATTGAAAAAAATGGGTCCAACTCTGATATCGCGAAAAAATCAGCTGTTCCATACAAAATCGCAATGCCTACTCGACCTGTATGGAACAGCTGATCATTTTCGCGATATCAGTGTTGGCGCCGTAGTAAAAGTTGCTTGTAATCATGTGTGGAACCACCCCACTGCGGGAACCAAATGATGAAAATTTCAGCATGTCACCTTGTGGTAGGACTAATGGGAAAAGTCTCATTAGTTCTACGGTAGAATTGCAATAGAACTACTGGGAAAAAGTGCGAGTAGCATAAGAGTGTTTTTCGTTCAACTACGCTTTAACACAATTCTTTCTTTTCTCAGCTAATCTTCTTCTCCTATTTATAATAGGTACAAAACCCCATAGTGCCGCCCCAAATATCAAAATAAACCCTAAAGTTACAAAAAGTGATTTGTAAGATTTCGTATACTCAAACCAAAAACCACAAATAGGTGGGCCTATAAGCTGCAAAATACCATTCATAAATAAACTAATACCATAAGAAGACATCAACCTTTCTGTACCTAACATTTCTGTCATCACTAGTGCTGTGACACCTACATTGATACCAGAAGCGATACCGAATACCGAGCAAAAGGCGCTTATAGCTGCATAACTAGATACCAATGGTATCATAGCTAGACTGATACCGGATAACAATAAGCCGAAAATGAAGAAATATCGCTTCGGAGTATCTACAACATCGGATAGTGCTGACCCACCGATTCTTCCTACTAAATCGAGAGCGGATATTATAGATAAAAGGTAAGCTCCTAAAGATTTATCAAAACCGCACTCCTGCGCATAAGATGGTACTAAAATTATAAAATTGGTATAAGAAATCGCGCAAGTACAATTCGATATAAGAATGACAAGATAAATAGGGTCTTTTAATAATTCTATATCGAAATATTTGCTTGGTTCTTGTTTACCGCCGTCGGTTTTAGGTCTTTTTTTGCAACCGCAACAATAACTTATCGGAGCTAAACTATCTGTGACCGACTTTAAGCTAAATTGCGATGCGAATTCGCTTGGTTTTTCAAAGGCAGACAGCGTTGAACCATGGAAAGGTGTAGACATATATTGAAAAGAGGATGTAGATGGACTCCTTTTCGGTGTTTTTGGTACCGCTAATTTCTTCCCAAACGCTTCAGTCGAGTTTACACGACTAGATTTGCCTTCTGGTACCGATTCCAATAAAGATAGGTTGCTTGGCAGATGGTTTTTACTTGGTATACTTTGTAAACCATGTTTCGATGATACCGGAGTAACTTTTCTGGTTTTCTCGATGCTTTTGTCGACTTGCGCAGCACTGGCTGATCTGACGAAGTCATCTTGTTTTAAAGGCGATTTCTCTTCGAAGTTGGCGTTGGATCTGTTCTTGAATATTGGAGGAGAGCCATTAAGTTTGTCTGTGGGAGTGTCTTCGGGAGTTAGGAGCTTAGGATGGTTTAGTTCATCTGTATCTTCTACGTCCTCTTCGGCGAATGGCTCCAACTGAAAGAAATGTTAAGTTAGTTATTGCGGAATGGTGTGCCACTTTGTACCATAGGTAACAGCGTCGCTTAACCACTCCTAAGGTTAAATCGCTTGCACGCTGCGCCGCTAGAACATACGTTTAGTTCGTGCAGGGGCGATACGCGCGCACACGAATTTTGTTGCTAACTGGTTAAGCAACGCTGTTGCCCATAGTACATACTCAGGTACACACAACAGCACGTCACGCAAGTTAAACTGCGATAACAGCTTTTATTACATAGGGCGGCATTAAGAGGGTCAGGTCAACATGTATAGTCTGATGTGCCATCGTCTGTACATTCTCAACGACATGGTACAGTAAAATGCGATTAATTGGCCTATTTCCGTTGTACCCCACTGGGGATATCGGGAAAAAAGTACCACAAAATAGAGACTACGGAAGTTAAGCTTAGTATTACGCGCGTTCGAGCAACGCACACACACATAGACAGTCCTCACCGACCGACGACACTGCGTCGTCATGCACTCGAATTCGTTTGAGATTCTGGCTATACAGTGTCGGTGAGAGGTGCCTATGTGTGCGTTGCTCGAGCTTGGGTAGTACAAGCTTAACTGCTGTACTCTCTATATTGTGAAAGTAACTAAACTACGTAAAAAATACTTTTCCGACATATCCCAGTGTGGCACAACGGGAATAGGCTGATTGATCTTACAATGATGGTGGTCCTCGGCAACTTCACTCGAGAATATGGTGCGCACAGATTAAAATACGTATATAGTGTTTTACTACCACCAGCTCTCTGAAGTTGGAAAAAGTTAATACATTGTTAGAATAAACTATGTTGGAATTTACACCATCTACTTCGAAAGAAAAAATCGAAAGAATCGAACTTCGAAAAGTCTGCCGGGTTTCAAATGGGGAATGTC
This sequence comes from Agriphila geniculea, assembly GCA_943789525.1. Classification (NCBI taxonomy): domain Eukaryota; kingdom Metazoa; phylum Arthropoda; class Insecta; order Lepidoptera; family Crambidae; genus Agriphila; species Agriphila geniculea. Next base: position 14,907,312 of record OX038893.1, read on the forward strand.
CGAAAAAAATCAAATAGGCTGAATATTTTTTCATAGGTAGGAATAAGCTCCCTTAGTTATAAAAAAAAATTTCAGAATTTTCGGTTGCGTGATTAAATTTAAAAAAATGAAAGTCTCTTCGACTTCACAAATGTAAGAAAGTAACAGCAGAATGGAGGTTATACCTTTGCCAACACCTGCCACTATGACAACAAGAATTAAAAAAAGAACAACTTTGACATTTTGTGTTAAAAAATTTTTTTAATACCATGTTGTGATTGTAGCAGGTGATGGCAAAGGTATTAATCTCCATTCTGCTGTTACTTTCCTATATTTGTAAAGTCGAAGAGACTTAAATTTTTTTTTAATTTTCCGCGCAACCGAAAATTCTGAATTTTTTTTCTATAACTAAGGGAGCTTATTCCTACCTATGAAAAAATATTCAGCCAATTTGATTTTTTCGGACATTCTTCATTAAAACAGATAAATCGAGCCCCAATTGGGTCAAAATGGCGAACCCAAATTCATGAGGTCATACAAACATCAATATCTTCCAAATAACTTTAACAAATAGTATAATACGAAGTTCCTTTCTTCGGTGTGTTTTAATTTGAAACTCAAAATTCAAAATAATTTATTCAGTCTAGGCTGTTACAAGCACTTGTGAATGTCATAGAAGCTACGCCATCGGTTCGCAAACCCTAAGCGGGAGATCTTGTGACGAGAAGAACCGGCAAGAAACTCGTCAACGGCTGCTTTTTTCTCCCTGTATATTTCATACAGAGTCGTCAAGATTGAAAAATGAGCTCCACATTTAAAGTGAGGTCATTTTCCATCACAATAATTATCAAAAGGTTACACACAATGCACAACAGCAAATCCGAAGTTCGATTCGTTAGCCGGTACGGCCCCTGTTCATATTTCGGCGTCTCAAAAATAAACAGGTAAGTAGATGGTGTAAATCCCGACATAGTTTATTCTAATAACGTCAATAACCATCGAAATTTAAAACAATATATTTTAAGTAGGTACATTGTCCAATTAATCGCATTGTATATTGTGTAATTTATTTATTTAACAATTCATAGTTCGCGCAATTTAACTTAAACCCAACAATTTACAGGTGCACAAGCCTCATTGTCATGTCTGTCTATACATGACAATGAGGCTTGTGCACTAAATGCCACTGCGTAAGTAACGTGGTACTAAAATTTTGGTCAAGTTATTTTGCATCAACTGTACTTCGAAAAGCAGACTGTTTCAAGATAATACTTGTCGACAAACCACGTACTAGTACGTTTGCCAGGACACACAGATTCGACTCAATTTCTATCCGATTTAGTAATTTTAACAGACCTATATTAGTATTGTTTACTTCATAAGGTAAGCAACCTCGGCAAATGAATGTAACGGTATATGTAGGGTTGCCACCTTTTTTAGTTGCAAATAAAGTACATTGGTTATTATAGGTACGAAAAAAAGTACATAGTATCAAAATAAAGTACAATTTATTTTTCTTTATTATTATATTTTAAAACATTTTTTATTGCTTTTTGCTTTTTTGCGTTTCTATCAAATTAGGATCTCGACTAAACAATTACACAGCATCTTTACAATACATATTTAAATTAAAATAAATAAGTAATTAATTTTTTATCAAATTCAGAGACGCTTTGTTTCTTTCGTCGCGCCATTTGCAATTCATTACAGAAAAAAAACTCTTTCTGTGAATGCTGACGTGGCGGGAATAGACGATAAAAATGAAACTACTTTATACAAGTTTAAAAAATTATCATCACCCTTATTAAATACTTGCTGCCATTTTTGTGCAGTTGATAGTTCTGCAAAACCCTTACAAGTAAACCTACATATCTGCTGGCTATAAAGTTGGTTTAATAAAGCAATTTCTTCATAAAGATCATCCATATCTACATTTCCTTTTCAAAATCACAAAGAAATCAAATCATGCGACATAAAGTATTTTCGTGTACTTTATTGTTCTCATAAAGTACAGAGTACAATTGCCCGAAATAACGTACAATACTTTATTATAAAGTACGGGTGGCAACCCTAGGTATATGGGGCTAATGTATACTCAACATCTACCAGGATTACTGTCAATTTGCGTACTCTATACCTACCTATCGTCCTGAATTATCTTTGTCTCCGTAGTAATTTGTTAAAATTATTAATAATACTTCCTGTTATCATATTCTTATTTGTTTTTGACTGATTAGTGCCAAAGGAGGTTTATGTTTTTATATATTTTATTTCAATAGAGATGATGGTTGGAAAATTCCACCAGCTTGGGACCCCATCATTCACAAGCTAAAGCCACACACACTGTAAGATCTAATGATACGGTTAGTTCCTTTTGCAAATAAATAAATTAATACAAAAGACGGAGGTCGGCTTCCTCTCCAAGTTTTCTTTCGCCATTTCTTTCTTGGAGGGGCCTCCCAATTTTATGAAATGGTGGTAGTTTCAGTAGATTCTCTCTCTTTTTAGCATTAAATAATTCATAAAATTAAATTATAAATCAACATAAAATAATAAAAAAAAATTGTTAAATTTTAATTTCTGAACGTCTAAAAAAATTCATCGCTTGAGGGTAGGCTCACGGGTAGCTTCAGTCTCCCGTGACCACGGCAGCTGCAAAGGTGCCGAAACATCGGGAAAACCAAAAATCAAACCAAATACCAAAGTACTTTCAATAAAACCGCGCTAGTATCCGTTAAAAAGTGTTTTATTTCATGTCTAGTGAGCGCGTAAGCTTGAGAAGTGAATATTTTATTTTCTTAAGCATTATTTTCTAATCGCAATTGTCCCGTTGGGTAGACCCATGGCGGGACTAATTGGATTTTTTCTCCCAGTTGTAATCCAGCATTTCGCTACAACGGGACTAAAATCCACTAGTGCCGTATATAGGCGTCTTCTTAAGGATTTAGGGAACTTAGGTCAGATTCCGCTTTTGACAGAATATATTACCTATAGGTTGTTTTTTCTGACGAAAACGGAATCGACAGAAAAAAAAATGATTTTTTTCATACTATTTATGTATTAAATTTTTCATATCTCCTAGTAAGTAGACCACATCGTAGGTGTCACGGGACTAATGGGATTATTTTGTCCCGCTAGTCCCGTACCATTGATCACGGGACTACCCAACGGGACAGCTGTGATTAGAGGAGTTTTAGCTTAGTTTAAATTTAATTCACGTTTTAGTTAAATTAAGGGCCAAAAGGATTGAAAAAAGAAAAACTTGTTTTATGAATTATACAGAATTTAATTTATCACCACAAACAATTAGTATTTATTTATTTATAATTAAGTAACAATGATAAAAAGTACACATTTTACTAATACTAATAAATATAAAAAGTTGCATTATAATTTGCTAAATAAAATACTTTTAAATAAGTATAAAATATTTTTAATGTTAGAATATAGGAAAAAATGGAATGGTAACTTCGAAATGTTTCGATATCATGAAAATCATTTTATCTAGATGTCAAACTGAGTTTTTTATTATTAAGGCGCATTCCAGACCGAAAGTGGCGCCGCAGTGAATTTTATTTAGTATTGTTATTCTAATACACAATTTTAATAAAACTTCTCGTGGAATTTTTAGGGCCCATAGTTTAGTATTTTTGGACGGTATCATTACATTCCCTCGTAGTCACTGCTAGAAGTAGATAGCAAAACTGCTAAAAGTGGACGTTTTTGACACAATTTCTATCTACTTCTACGAATGACTGCGAGGGAATCTAGTGATACCTTCTAAAAATACTAGACTATGAGCCCTAAAATTCCAAGAGAAGTTTTATTAAAATCCTTTTCTATTAACAAATTATTAAATAAAAACCTGTGAGGGCGCCATTTTCGGTCAGGGAATCGCCTTAATATGATTAAACTATTGCACAAAATAATATTAAGGTTATTAAACTTGGCAAGACTGTGATATAAAAATTAATTTAACTAAAATACAGTACGAGGCATTTATCTTGAAATCGGGTGGGGATTGCGCAGAACGCAAAGATAATGTAAAAAAATCTAGCGTTTCCCGAAAGCGTATTTTGTGTATTCATAGCGGTGAGGTACGCGGGCGGCGGGAGAGGGGCGCGCGCTATTGGTCGCTCACAAGAGCACATGCGTGAACTTATCCCCACTACGTCGAAAAAATTTCAAGATACATGCCTCGTACTGTACACCTTATAAATTCATAATTAAATTTATAAATCAGTATATAAGATTTAAAAAGGCAATTTTCTCAAAATTGACAGGTACTTATAAATTGCATTACAATGAGATTAAATTGACAATAGACAGTGACTCGCTGCAACTTCACTGTAGAATGTATTAACCGCCTCTGTGGTCTAGTGGTTCGCCCACCCGTGTAAGACGCAAGGGTCCCGGGTTCGATTCCCAGTGGGGGTACAATTTGTACTCGGTTTGGTTGGTGGTAGGGCTTATTTCAAGTCCGTCTGGCTAGCTACCACCATCTTACCTAAGTCTGACGCCATAACAACAATTTGAAAATTGTTGTTTCGGCAGTTAGAGGTAAGATAGCCAGTTCCTCAGTGATGAGGATTCCGGGTGTAGTGCGCTTCCACCTTCGGCCTTATCGTCACTTAACATCAGGTGAGGAGAAGGCCAAGCACTATCCCATTGTACATAAAAAAATATGATAAAAAGAGAGAGAGAGCCCTTTTGTACCGCAAGCGGTCTGAAGTTACTGCAAATCGCTGTCTATTGTAATTAAATCTCATTGTATGTTGCCTTTGTACATTTGTGCTATGGACATAACAGTAAAAAACCGGCCAAGTGCGTGTCTGGCCACGCGCCGTAGGGTTCCGTAGTTATCTTATACCATACCATATTTAATACCACTATCATTTATTGTCTGCAAAAATAACTTTGTTTTTCACAGTTTTGGTATGAATGACAAAGTTTTATTTGCGGTTTTGGAAAATGTGCTATATCTCGAAAACTAATTACTATATATAGTTCGAACCAATTTTCGTTGAAAGGTTTATTAAGATCTATTTCAAAAGTTAAAGGGGAGGGGGGGGGGGACACATTTTACCACTTTGGCGGTGTATATCTTTCAAACGGTTGACTTTGAGAAAAAGTTGTCTTAGAAACCTCAATGTCATTTTTAAAGACCTATCTATAAACACCAAACACGTGTTGGTTTGAAGAAAAAAAAAATTTGCTGTTTCAGTTCCATGTATGGGGAGCCCCCCTTGATCTTATATTTTTCTTATTTTTGTATTAAATTCGTTAAGCGGTTAACAGAATACATCTACCTACCAAGTTTTAACTGTGTAGTCTTAATACTTTCGGAATAAAGTGGCTGTGACATACGGACAGACAGACATGACGAATCTATAAGGGTTCCGTTTTTTGCTACTTAGGCTACGGAACCCTAAAAAGTACACTCGAGAGCAGAAAAATAGAACCACAGGCCTATTTTCATACAAACGAGGTAACTTTGAAGCTCTCTGGTTCTCCGCCCAGAATTAAACGGGCTCTGTGCCCGTAGCACGAACAGCTATCGAAAATAATAACGTGCGTAAAATTCTTCGATAGTGCAATTTTGTATAGGAAATTTGTACAACGCCATCTACCGCCGAATAGCGAAATTAAAATTTCCATAGATAATTCTCTATCGTGTAATTTTACGCGCGTTTTTATTCTCGATAGCTGTTCGTGCTAAGGGTACTGATCTGATGATGGCAAATTACAGAATGAATGGTGGAGGTCCATAATGTTAAAGAAACCTAACGGATTCGATGAGTCGTTTAGCTCAGGGTTAAACTTAAAAAAAAATTCACGCTAAAATTACATTAAAAGTATGTAAAATGTAACACTAAAAACTGCATACAGGCTCTGGTGTAGACTACGCTCCTGATCCGTTGGGTTTCTTTAGCGATCTAGCCTCCTCCATTTACTCTTTGGATGGCCATCATCAGATTACACCCCGTTCAATCCCTGACGGAGAACAAAGGCTTCAAAGTTACCTCGTTTGTATGAAAATAGGCCTTTGGTTCCATTTTTCTGCTCTCGAGTGTATATTCAAGTTTCGTAAAAAAGTAGGGGGAAAAAAGGTTATGTTAAAAATACTCGCGACAGCACATCAAGTAAAACAGTTGATACGTGAAAACCGCTTCTATTACGTACGACATAAAGACGTCTCAAGGTTAATATGTATAGTCTGATAATATGCTGCCGTCTGTATTTATGTTTAATAATAATCCTAGTAATATTATAAATGTGAAAGTTTGTGGGTTTGGATGTTTGGATGCTTGTTCCTCAATCACGCAAAAACTACTAAACAGATTTGGTTGAAATTTGGCACACAGATAGTAGATAGCCTAGATTAAAACATAGGATACTTTTTATCCCGATATTCCCACGGGAACGGGAACCACGCGGGTGAAACCGAGGGCGGCCGCTAGTAATAATAATAAATGCCTGGACCATTTCACACAGCGCCATCTAGCCACAAACTAAGCAAAGCTTGTAATATGGGTGCTGAACAGCTGATATACAGTACGAGGCATGTATTTTGAAATTTTTTCGACGGAGTGGGGATAAGTTCGCGCATGTGCTCTTGCGAGCGACCAATAGCGCGCGCCCCTCTCCCGCCGCCCGCGCCCCTCACCGCTACGTATACACAAAATACGCGTTCCGCGCAATCCCCACCCGATTTTAAGATATATGCCACGTACTGTACTACTTATATACTTTTTAAATATATACTTAATATACATAGTAACACCCAGACCCGTCACAGAAATCAAAATTCATTATTTCAATTTGTGCCCGCTCGGGAATCGAACCCGGGACCTCTTGTGTGGTAGACCGGCATGACCATTGCACCACTCCACTATTATGACATTGTTGATTAGCTATTTTAATGTTTTGTAAATATTATTTTGTGTTGGCAGACTTTGTGTCGTTGTTTAAATTTTGTGTTTGATCACAAAAAAACTGATTAAATACATAATTATAAAACATACTAATATAATTGGAACTATTAAAATATTTAATTGTTACTATAGTTTTAAATAATAAAAAGCAATGCCATTATAAAACATTTTAGTTAAAATACATTTATTTTTTGTATGTATATACACAAAAGTATAATAATAACTAATTGCTAAAAATGTAAAAAAAATATTTCGGTAACTGTACGTAACAAAGTACTTACTTACAAATAAAATTACAAGAAAAGATTAAAAGAAAATAATTAATATAAAGTATAATAAAAATTTGTACATTTTTGCAGTTCAAATCTAATGGAAAACATCGATCTTACAATATAGTAAAGAACGTTATTTTAAATAAGTGTAAAGAAAAGATTAATAAAATTGATTACACTTAAAAACTATTACCTGCTTACAAGATATACAGTGTGTCTTTGTAAAGTGTACAAACGAAAATGAGTGGAACTATGCTTAATTTTAATGACGGGAAAAATATTTAAAAAGTACTAACTTCATTGTGAAATTTCATTTTTTCTGGAAAAATAGATTTAATAAAAAAAATTTTTTTGATAAAAATGCATCTTATTGTAGGTTTTCATCGTAAATTTTGATTAAGACGACCTATTATTTCTAATTATTATCCAGTTTGTTTCATAGTGATGGATCGTTTAGTTCAAAAGTTACGTTTTGTTCACCCAAAAGCTTTGAAAAAATATAAAAAAATAGTTTTTTTTTTTATATTTCCCATCGATAATATCAAGCAAAGTTTCACTCATTTTCATTTGTGCAATTTATAAAGACACACTGTATTAAATGTTTTTTAAACTAATTACAATTTATTTAAGAATTTGGCTTAAACACTGCCTTAGTTTCGGCAGACTAATACCCTCATAGATTTTCATAAGATATTCTAATATCTGACTTTTAACAGTACATAATGAAACTAGGTCCTTACTTAGGAAATCAACAAATTGTCTTTCACACCACAAGCCATTTAACTTATAACTATTACAATTCGTTTAATGTTTAAGTTTCGGTTATAATAATAAATAAGTAATAAAAATTGAGGATTTCTTTATGAGGGTAAACAACCCAATTATTGGCACTTTAAGCAATACGACACAAAAAAGCTCTTCAAATGTTAATTATTTCCTACATTTATTTTTGGTTTTCTGTTACAAATATTTTTTAATGAAAACTTTATATTAAATATATTTTGATCAGAATTTCTGGTCCCAATAAGTAATTCAATATGAATAGTTTTTTAGACCTGTAGTGTAAACCAATTATTGGCACCCATGTAAATAATACATTTGGCAGTACAGTGTTGCCATAATTAGAAGTCTCTTTTGAAATAACACAGATGATTGAATAATTTCGTTGTTTCATTCCTAAACTAAAGGTGCCAATAAATAGAAGGCGGCCAACATTGGGACAGTTTACCCTACTATGTTCGTTGAGTTGAGATAAAGGTATTAATTTCATAGGTAAGGACCTAATATACACATCAACTTTGTCTAGGGATACAGGTGTTATTTTCATACAAACGAGGTAACTTAGAAGCCTTGGTTTTCTGCCAGGGATGTACCGTGCTGTAATCTGATGATGGCCATCCAGGGACTGAATGGAGTAGATTCAGATCGCTATACACACCCAACTGATCTGATCAGCATTCTAAAAGATGAATGGGTCAGAGTTCTCAGTTTGAGGATTTCTATACATTTTCATGCTATTTTCGCGGTTTTTTTAAACATGTCCTGTCCATTATGTTTTTAGAATGCTGGTCAGATCAGTTGGGTGTGTATAGCGATCTGAATCTCCTCCATTCACCCCCTGGATAGCCATCATCAGATCACAGCACAGTACATCCCTGGCAGGAAACCAAGGCTTCAAAGTTACCTCGTTTGTATGAAAATAACACCTGTATCCCTAGACAAAGTTGATGTGTGTATTTCGTTGTGGTATACAAGAGTTTTGTAAGTCACGTCTAGTGAAAATTGTGTGTGTTTTAATTACGCTAATCTACGCCATCTAAGAAAACACCATGTCAGTATTGACAGAAAAAATAAAATTATTTGTCAGTTTAACAAGTTATTAATGTAAGACCGTGCGCACATTTGATGCGTTTTAGTACGAATTTGACTCGTACGAACATCCCAAGCTTCCAAGTACTATTGCCATAGTACGCAAGAACTAAGTGCCATGCGCGCATCCATAGTATACTTTCTTATCGAATGAGGATTAGTGGCCACCTCTGGTGTTAGAGTCTATCAAGCCGCCTGTAAGGCCTCTAACTTGGCTTAACGACTGTTATCAGATGACAACAGCCGGGACCGACGATTTAACGTACCCTCCGAAGCACGGAAGCGCTCAGTTGTAATGCCACTTTAACGGTCACCCATCCGACACCTGACCGGACCGAACGTTGCTTAACAAACGTGATCGAGTACGATCAGTCTGTCAAGTTCCGCCATGAGCGTTACATAGTAAAAAAGTCGTACGAATATTCGTATCGTATGAAAACGCTTCCATTACGTTTTTTTACTCATGTGTCCAAAGTGCGCACGGCTTAAGAATAATAATGTAATATGGATTCATACCTATAGTTTACGTCTTTATTTAGCCGAAACTTATTCGAAACTAAATAATGATTTAGTAAAACCAGGCTTATAAATTAATGGATAAATTTTAATATTTTAGAGTAAGAAGTGATAGAAAACAATGCTAAGTTGACCAAAACAACTTTAACTATGTTGTATATACCTAAAGATACACTGGCGAGCCAAAATAACTACCTAGTCACATGACGACATTTCTTAAACTGATGATAGGGTCAAAGGATCACTGAAGTGTAAATCACGCATAAGAAAATAAAATGAGTAAAATAATGTACGATTCACACCAACCGGACGCGCTTCGGAGCGCATTTTCTCTCTGCCAAAGTAAATTAGAGCGGTTTATTAGTTAAAGGAGACCCGACATTTTACCCTGTTGTACATTTTTTTTAATGTTTTAATCTGTGTCTTCTTTATCGTCTAATCGGGTGACTTCATTAGACGAGTTTTATTAAAATTGATATGCGTATTCTATCGATTTGAACATTATTTCTTGCTTTTTAGAGGTATTTCATTTTTAAGCTGTTTTTTTTATTTTCAGAGTTTTTTTGAAGGTTTTTTTTTGTTTTAATATAAGATCTTTTCAGTTCACTTATCTTATGATGGAAGCGGGTTTTTTAGTTTTTTTAAATAATTTATTTTTTGAGTTATTAGTCTGTGGTATCTGTCAACTGAATGTCAGATCAGTGCCAAATCCAAGAACCTTTTATATGAGTCTGGACATTGCGTCACCTTTTGGGGCTTGAAGAACGAAAGATTTTAGTTTTCCTTTTCTTTCATTAGGGTGACAACAATGTTGTCCATTCGTAGGACAGTCACTACAAATAGGTACTTACTACAGACTATCAACTTATGCCTACGGCTTAAGTTTTTTAGACAACCAATCCAAACATTCAAAAGTGTTTAGATTTGAATGACATAGACACAAAGACATTTGAATGTTTAGAATAGTTTAGATGTTTGTTAATGCTAAAGTTTGTATGTTTGGGTATCTCTAAACGTACAAACTTTCGCATTTAGGATATTACTGCATTTATAGGATTATTACTACTCTTGACCAACCATATTATAACTTTCTATATATTCATTCAAACCCCCCTTTTGGCCAGCGGCGGCGCAACACAAAATATTTAATTAATGATTATTTTCGGTTGGCTCCTCTCCGGATGGACGATACTGTTTTGGAATGGTGGTCACACTGGGGGTCAAGTCTGCTATTGTTAACATCATATAATCGTGTTTCAATGGTGTTTGAACGGTAATGCTTTATGACACAGTTCTTGATTCTTAAACCCAAAACTGAGACACAGTGTCTTACGGGTTTGGATTTTTAGGAAAAACAATGTGTTTCGATTTTGGATTTATAAAAACAAGAATTGTGTCAAAAAGCATTACGTAATAGGTAAAGGCCGGATTTGCGGTGGCAGGAATACAAACTTGCTAGTGATTACCAAATTATCGTAAATGTTTTTATATATCGATGTTTTGAAAATATTTTTGAAGTTGAACTTCTTTGATCTCGTCTGTATTTATTTTATGTATTATACCAAGGAGGATGTATTTCTTAAAAAATTGACATTCTACTTCAGTCACTTTGACTTTGCTATCTTTGCATCAAGAAAAACTGCAGTGAATTTTATTTTTTATACATTTCACGATTTTCACTTCTCTTAATGTAGGTAGGTAATTTCTACTATTTCCGACAGTAAGTCTATATATCACGTTCCATAATTAAAATTTTTTTATCGATAAATTACACAAATAGATAATCAAGTTGTCTACGCACTATTAAACGTCATTTTATTCGTGCTACCGCAAATCCGGGGTCTGGTAATAAGTCGTTATATGTCAAAAAATATTCATAATCAAATAACTTATCTACATGCGCTAAAAATAAGACACAACTTGATCAATGTAGCAAATATTATTGGCTTAAGACAAAATTTAATCGTATACAAGTTAAGTATTTCTTTCTATTGCGGGTGCCGGTTCTCCTTTCATATTGCGGGCCGAGCCAACCAGCTGTCGTGGCATGAAAATTTTCAAGCAAATATGGAACTAACTATCTAAAAAGACGATTTCTTTTCCTCTGGCAGAAGTAGCATGCGCTCCGACGCGCACTGGTTGGTGTGAATCGTACATAAAACTCTTTTTAATATACTTTTGGTTCCTCGAAGATATCTTGACTAGTTTATGAAATGTCGTCGTTTATTTAAGTGTCTTGTTATTTTTGCTGGTCAGTTTATTATATAACGCGTTACAAAAAATCCGTAATGCCGAATATGGGAGATAGGGACTATCAAACTGAACAACTTTTACTATGGGAGTAACTCTGAAGTCACGAAACAAGCTTAGCTGTTTCATACAAAAATTTATAACGAAAATACCAAAATGTATGGAGTAGCTGTTTTTTTTGGCGATTTAAGAGTTGGTCCCATAGTAAAAGTTGTAAAGTTTGATGGTCCGTACTCGGCTCGTCTACCGTATTCGGCTTCAAGGATTTTTTGCAAAAATATTTACTATCAATCAGATACCAAATATAAGGAGACTGAAAAATATCAAATCTTTGGAATCCAAAACTTTAGGAACATTTTAATACTAACAATCAACTGCTAACTTCTTCTTTCGCTTATTTATAAAAGGCATTAAGAGCCAAAGCGACGAACCTCCAATAAAAATGAACCCAAACGTAATAAACATATTGGTGAAATTCTTGTCTCTCTCAAACCATAGACCGCAAATTGGAGGTCCTACTAACTGCAAAATACCATTCACGAATAAACTTATACCATAAGTCGACATCAATCTTTCCACGCCTAAAATTTCCGCCATAACTAATGTAGTAACACCATTGTTAATACCGGAAGCTAAGCCGAAAAATGCGCAACAAACGCTTATACCAACATAAGAAGTCATAAACGGCATTATAACTAAAGTAACACCGGAAAATAAGAGACCGCCAACGAAATAAAAAGTCTTTGGAATTAAATTCAAATCGGAGAGAGCGGAGCCACCTATACGTCCTACTAGATCGAGAGCTGACACTGTACTGAGTAAATAAGCGCCTTGTGCTTTATCGAAGCCTATGTTTTGCGCATGGGAGGGGAGTAATATTATGAAATTTGTACACGAAATCGCTACTGTACTAGAAGATATTAGAATAACCAAATAAGTAGGATCAGTTAATAAGCTTAAATCAAAGAATTTATTTGGTTCTTTCCGTTCTTTCTTCTTGCAGCAAAAACAGCAGTAAGCTACGTCTGCTACACTTTCAGTAATGGATTTCAGAGAAAATTGTGAAGCGAATTCGTTCGGCCTCTCAAAAGCTGAGAGGGTCGAACCATGAAATGGGGTTGACACGTAAGCAAAACTTGATGTGGACATTGTTCTTTTAGGCCCAGCGGTGCTCAATCTGCGACCAAAAGTCTCTTGGGACCCCAACCTTTTTATATCAAGAGCGATGGACGCAGAACTGTTGTTTGCTTTCGATATTGGCCTTGTCAATTTTTTCTTAGACATGTTATGTTTCAACTGATTTTGAGAAGACAAGGATGGCATGCAATTTTGATTGTTATGCATTTGAGTTTGTGATAAGTTTTTCTCTAAATTGTTTTCTTTAGTCAATATTCTTGGTTCTTCTGGAATGGTTGAATTTTCAGGAGGCTCCTCTTCTTCGAACAATATGTCATCCTGAAAAGAAAGTACTGGTTCAATAGTTTTGTTTTTAGGGCTTATTTCCGTTGTGCACAACTTTGTCCACCATTGGTGAATATCGGGAAATAAAGAATGGACGTTCTCGTTGTCCACCACTGGGAGATACCGGGAAGAAATGTATAGATTTTGTTCCAGATATCCCCCAGTGATGGACAAAGGCGGACAACGGAAATATGCCGTTTTTAGCTACTTAACAATCACAAAATACTGACTTTTCACTTACAAGCAACAGTTATAAAAATATGTTATTGGTAACTACAACACATACACAGATAGTAACAAAATACGTGGCTTGGATTAAAAAAAAATCAGTATTTTTCCGACAATGCCCGGCAAAACTATTAAATTAATTACAATTATAACTTACAATTAAATTAAATTTTTATTTTTATTTCTATATCCGTGTCATAAACGTATATTTTACTAAAGTCTTCCTTGATTCTGTCAACTGTTAAAAATTGACAAAAAAACACCGTTCTATAAAATTAGTAAATATTGCAGGACATTGTGGAATAAGGAATGATGAAATCAACAAAAACCCAACATTCAATCATTCACCCAAAAATAATGAATGAAATTGAATGAAAACATTGAAATTCTGCGCCATATTTATCAGGACAAAATCGTTTCAAAAATTACAGGTTGATTTTATTATAATTTGCAAAAAATAATTGTAAAAGACGCAACAATTTCAATATTCACATACATAATAAAACACCAACTAAATAATTTAAACCACAACCAACTAACTAAATAACTAATCTACTCATATGAAAATACGTTTACACAAAACATAAGCGGTGTTATTACAAAAGATTTTTAAACACTTGTTCAACTTAGACTAGACACAATAAATGTGATGCTATCCCTTTTCATTTCAAAAAAGTCACATTTAAAAAGTGTCTAAGTTAAGCAGGTATTTAAAAATCTTTTGTAATAACACCAAATATGTTGTAAGCACCCTTCTACCAATATTTTAATGTTGTGAATTATTTCTTTTTCGCATAAATTTATTATCAATTAAACGAGTATTATATATTTTTTATATTCCCGTCAAGTACAGTCCACTAGACATATAGATCAGTAGTTATTTTGAAATAGGCGTCCACTAAAAAGGATTTGTGAAAATTCCTAAAAGATGTGAGTTTCCACGTGGACTTAGTCACAGGCGGTAGGTAGTAAGTAAATATAATCTTATTAATACGGTTTTTTTTCTATTATTTTTTTGGGTCTATTCCTGTTGTCCGACACCCTTGTCCACCACTGGGGTATATCGGGGAAAAAAAGTTTTTTTTTCTATTCATTAAAAAGTTTTTTCTATGCATTTCCCGATTTCCCCCAGTAGTGGACAAATCGGGAAGAAATGTATCTTATCGGGAATAGCTGATAGTCCACAATTTATTTCCTGATATCCACCAGTGGCGGACAAACAGTGGGGGACAACGGGGATAGGTCTTGTTTAGGGCTCCGTATCCAAAGGGTAAAAACGGGACCCTATTACTAAGACTCCACTGTCCGTCTGTCTGTCTGTCACCAGGCTGTATCTCATAAACCGTGATAACAAGACAGTTTAAATTTTCACATATAATGTATTTCTGTTGCCGCTATGACAACAAATACTAAAAACAGAATATAATAAATATTTAAGTGGGGAAAACTTGATTTTTTGCCGTTTTTTTTGGTACAGATGATGAGTTCGACTCGCACATTGCCGGTTTTTTTGATATGCGAAATGGATGTGTGATATTAATATCATGATATTCACGAAATGAGGTGTCACTGTTAGTTAAATGAATTAAAACTCTTAAAAAATTTAGTTCAATCTTTATTAGAGGGACTCAATTATTTGTCAAACGAAATTGAAAATAGAATAGAATAGTTTAGAAGGAACTCGATTTTTAAGTGACCTTAATAATTGGGTGTTAAGAACCATGCTTAATTAATAACATATTTTGCATTCATTATGCTGTTTTTTTTATTAAGAATTCATTCAACTTTAAGTTTTATTCAAAATTTAACAACGTTTTATTTGTGTTATGAATTTTTTTTTATAAAAAAGAAGAATAGGGTTGAAGCTAAATTTTTGATGTAAGCAACAAAACAAAACGAAAACACAAAGCAAAAAGCCATGCAAGCACGGACGAAAATGCAAACTAATAATCTTATTACAAAATATGGCTCTTTTTAACACGTTTTTAGGGTTCCGTACCCAAAGGGTAAAAACGGGACCCTATTACTAAGACTCCGCTGTCCGTCTGTCTGTCTGTCTGTCTGTCACCAGGCTGTATCTCATGAACTACAATAGCTAGAAAGTTGAACTTTTCACAGATGATGTATTTCTGTTGCCGCTATAACAACAAATACTAAAAACGGAATAAAATTAGTATTTAAGGGGGGCTCCCATACAACAAACGTGATTTTTTTGCCGTTTTTTGCTCGATATTAATAACGACAAAAAAATTTCAACTGTCTACGTTGAAATTTTTACAGATGATGTATTTTTGTTGCCGCTATAAAACAACAAATAATAAAAACAGAATAAAATGAATATTTAAGGGGGGGGGGGGCTCCCATACAACAAACGTATTTTTTTTTGCTGTTTTTTGGTACGGAACCCTTCGTGCGCGAGTCCGACTCGTACTTGGCCGGTTTTTTTTGCCCCCCTGTCCCGCACCGCCTCATCGTTGTCCGTCCAACAGACTGAATAACCCCACAATAGTACTAGCGTACAGAAGTTGCACTCCGCAAAATAGTTTAAATAAATTGCGACTCTTGCTCCGACACAATAAAGTGCAATTCAGGTCGCACAGCGCTCCCTTCACTCCAAAACATTCACTTAGTAGTTGCATCTCTTACTATCGCGTAGGTCTTATCTTTTATGACGTATGAAATTTGTCCTCTCAGAGGACGTCAAGCGCACCCGCGCGCGGACTGACAGAGCCCTGCTTCTACACAAACATTTGTCCTTATCAGCCGGGCGATTCCCTAAAATGCAAAATATTTCATAGACTCCAGAGGGCTATTCATTCAATCATGTTTAAAAAATGACATATATTTCAAACAGTTGGACCATTAAACTGTTTGGAATCGGGCAATTCCCGTTGTCCCCTACTGGGGGATATTGGGAAAAAAGTATGGAAAATAAACATTTTCCCAATATCTCCCAGTATAAGGGGATCAGTAGACAACGGAAATAGGCCGATTCCAAACAATTTAACGGTCAAACTGTAGAATATATGACCTTTTTAAAACATGGTTCAACTTTGACCAGCGGGTAATGATACCAACCAGTGTCTATATTTGAGTTTGCACAGTAACGTTTAGTATGCTCGATAGCGACTGTAGCAAGCATTGTATACAACTTGGCACAGTGCCTCTAGCGGTAACTACACTAAACTTAAAGTTGTCATACAAATGTCAACTACAACCGATAGTATAGTAAGCGTATTAGCGTATACTCATAGCCTACAGCTGTTAGCGAATAAATAAAAGTAAAAAAAACACGTCTGAGCTGAGCTAACAAATGAGCAACTTTTTGCAATAAGACAATCAAAACATTCACTTTGCCAGTCACTATAAGCAGTTAAATACACAGACATACACACGACAACATGTATAGTCTGGTGTGCCGTTGACTGTACTATGGGCAACAGCGTCGCTTAACCGCTCCTAAGGCTAAAATCGCTCGCACGCCGCGCCGTCACAACATACGTTTAGTTCATGCAGGGGCGATACGCGCGCACATGAATTTTGTTGTCAACTGGTTAAGCGACGCTGTTGCTCATAGTACATAGCTCTATAGACACCGCATGAGGACACCTTACTAAAAGCTACCATACAAAGTGAATCACTGTAGACTGTTCGCCAAGTGTTGATAAAAATGCGAAAAATCAGGGCTTTTCTCACTATGAATTGCGGCCCGCTGATTCGGCTCTGTACTTGAGAATAGCTGGATGCCTCGTACCACAAAACTCAGAGCGTGTGGCGATAAGCGACGCCCGTCATACAGATTGCTATATTTAAGCGACAGTCGCTATCCCGAAACGTATTCGTAATATTTATCAACTTTTGGCGAAACAGAACCTCTTAAGTACGAATCACACTAGATCCGTACACGTATGCGTGCACGTGCACGTACGGTTAGCAGCGAAAGTAGCTTAACACTTTGGTATTGTCATTAATATTTAAAACTGTGAGATATCGATCAAAAAAGCTGTTATGCCAAAGTACTGAAGTGTGAGGAGCTCGATGGCGCAGTGGTTTAGCGCCTGGCCCAGCGCTTGCGGAGATTAAGCTACTTTCGCAAGGGTCGGTCATGGGATGGGTGACCAAAAATGTATAATCTCGGGCTCCTCCGTGCTTCGGAAGGCACGTGAAGCCGTTGATCCCGGGTACATTCGCAGTCGTTAACACCTACTAATCGACATTAGGCCCGCGTGGTGGGTTAAGGCCCATCCTCCTTATTCACCCATAAGGAATGCCTGTGCCCCAGCAGTGGGGACATTAAAAATGGCTGATGGTCATGGTCACTAAAGTGTTAAGAGACTTTCGTTTCAGGGGCCGTACCGGCTAACGAATCGAGCTTCGAAAAGTCTGCCGGGTTTCAAATTAAAACAGATAAATCGAGCTCCAATTGGGCCAAAATGGCGAACCCTAATTCATGAGGTCACACAAACATCCATATCTTCCAAATAACTTCAACAAATAGTACAATACGAAATTCCTTACTTCAATTTATCTTTTTTAATTTGAAACTCGGCAAATTTTCCGAAGCTCGATTCGTTAGCCGGTACGACCCCTGATTGTACCAT
The DNA here is from genome assembly GCA_943789525.1 of Agriphila geniculea. Lineage (NCBI taxonomy): Eukaryota > Metazoa > Arthropoda > Insecta > Lepidoptera > Crambidae > Agriphila > Agriphila geniculea. The sequence goes on from OX038893.1 coordinate 14,925,423, forward strand.
TAGGTTGTTATGTATAGAACTTTATGATACATGGCACGTACCGTCGGCGAAGAGTGAAAACCTCGTAAATCTCATTCCTGTCTAGAACATTTTTTTGCAGTTTTTGACAGAAAACCTCTTATCTCACGACTCTATCTCACTCATATTCCATTCAAACGCGTACAACGCCATCTATTGCATTTTATGAAAACCTCGTCAATGACAGCAGCTGGTCACGAGTGACGAAAATCTCGGCAAAAGTGTTTCAGACAAGAAAGAGGACTTACGAGGATTTCACTCTTCGCCGACGGTACGTAGTACGTCTACGGATCCGGTGTGTTTAAGCCTTTAAAACATGGCAGTCTTATCGCTTAATGCGGTATCTATAAAGTTATGTTCTAAAACATTAAGTAGGATATATGAAAAATGACAGCTTACTTTGTATGCAATGGTGCATCCCAGATATGTGTAAAGCCACGATTCCTTATGAAATCACTTAGAAAGTATGAAATAAAATGAGCGAGATTTTTTTTCATATTAAAAAAAAACTATTTTTGTTGTTTTTTGTTGGTGGTAAATGAGTGTTCTCGCACTAGCAAACGATATTTTTTGAGCAACGGAAAGAGATTAACGTATTGAAAATACTTTGTCCGTGGATAATTTTCCCTTTGCACTCATCTCCAGTCTTTTGGAAAAATATTCTGACACGACAGATACAGCTTTGGCCATTATTATATAGCCAATAACCAAGATTGACCAGCAGTTAACTAACATTGGCCAATAATCAGCAATAAATAGTCAAACATTGGTTGACAGGGATTGGCCATAGTTGAATAATCACCAACAGTAATAGGCCAATATTGGTCAATCGTATTCATGAGCAATAAATAGTCAAAGGTTGGCCAATTTTGGACTTCAAAGAACATTGACGAATGTATTAGCAAATGACCTTCATTCAAAATTACCTGATTAATGACCAATAATAACGTTTTAAACACTGTTTTTTTTTTTCATCAAGGAAGACTTTAGTAAGATTTTTTTAGCCCAAAAACATGGCCAGTTTACTTTTGACGTAATTCAATTTTAATGTTAAAGTAGATTACTTTTCTTAGACTAAAATTGATGTAAGTTTCATAAAATATTATCTTATGACACGCTTTTTTTTTAGATATTATAATTCAAGTAAAAATCAATCATATGTTTATAACTTAAAAACTAATCTTTAGACTACTTTAAAAAATTCAATCCCATTTGTTTTAATTTTTTTTAAACCGCAAAAGTAAAATTATGACCAGGAGTTCCAAATATCTGCTCAAAATCAATTCATTATAAAAATGGTAAGTATAAGTAATAAAAAGGGGTTGTAATAAAAAGTGGCCGTAATTAATAGTTTCCGCTACAAAAAAATTCCGTTTTAAAAAGTGGCCGCTTTAAAAATTGGCCGTTATAAAAAGTGGCCGCTACTAAAATTGGCCGTTTTAAAAAGAGGCCGCCACAAAGTTGGCCGTTTTAAAAAGTGGCCGCAACAAAAAGTAGCCGTTACAAAATTGGCCGCTACAAAAATTGGCCGCTACAAAAAGTGGCCGTTATAAAGTTTTACCTGTGGACATTCTTCGTCTTCTTCCGGCTCCTTATACTTCTTGACCATGTGTTCTTCGACCGGTTGGAACAGTAACGCAGCCGCCCAAACGTTCAGCATAATACCCCCCAGTATTAGTACTGCGCCCCTGGAAAAAAGGCATTAAATCAGTCTTTGAAATAACTGCCTATACGCGAATGGAAAATGCAATTTATAGTATTAAATAATCTTAAATTCACCAAAACTGCATCGTACTTAGAGGCTTCGATTAAGTTTAATGTTTCACCAAAGTTGGTGTGATTTCTTTCTTTTCCATAATAATAGTAAAGGACGAAATAATACAAACTTAATTAAGTTTCAAACTTAATTGACGTCTCTGAGTACGTTAAAGTCAGTATGTAACCCGCCTCGTATTTTCGTTGTCCCTCATTTTTTTCCCCCACTGGGGGGATAAAAACTATTTTCCTAGAAAAAAGTATGTTAATAAGCTTTTTCCTGATATCCCCCAGTGGAGGACAACGGGAATAGGACACCCTAGTGCTAGTCCGAAAAAAATAGACTTATATTATAACACAGAAGTATTTTACTACGTACAGAAGGGACACTCCCAGCCCCGCCCTAGAATCAATAGGGATGACGACTAATGAATAAAATAACGAAATTCTAATAAAACATATTAAACCTTTAGAGTAGCTTGTATACCTCTTGGTTTTATATATTGCGTATTATTTGTTTTATGACCCTTCAAAGTTGGGTGGACAAGTCCATTTAAAAAGTATAAAATTTATTAAAATAAATTAATACCTTTAATTAGTCCGTAAAATGTATAGCAAATTTTGTCTAAGAAGCCATTTTGATAAACACATTATTTAATAGCTGCCGAGCAAAATTTTAACGTGTTGCATACAAACTACCTAGGCGTGACGTCGTAACTATGTTGCCGTTAGTATGGAGCGATTTTGGGCGAGTCCAATTTGTGTGCATTTCAAACTGTGATATCTCGGACAGTTTTCATGCTGATACATGATAGGTAATTTATGTAACACAAATTAAAAAATATATTCGTCATGCCTATTACCCCACCCCGCGAGTTCATGTGCCGATTCGTGTGCTCGTTTAGTTGTGACAACAGCTGTTAACTTTCGTGCACGGCGCCGTGAATTTAATTTGCAAAAAGCAAAGCAAAACATTTATCATCACTCATGGTAAATACATATTTATTGTTAAAATGGTGAAAAACCAATATGTTTATTTGTGTATGTGAGGCGACACGATTCTCGTAGCAGCCCTAGCTTTACGCACACAGTTGCGCGTGTACAAAACGTAATCTGTGTAGTGTCTGTGTAATAGGTAGTTATAACGGAACGGTTGTATGGAGAGTCCGGCAGGCTGATTAACTAATTAAAAACCATCTAGCAACCAGTAATTATAACGGAATCGTCGCTGTCAAACCGTTTGACAGAAGAAATCGCGAATTCGTCGCGGTCGCATCGCTGTTACTGAGTTAGATATTACGAATTTTGGAGAATTTCCTTGCACGATTGCTCGTTTTTGTTAGTTCTTTGGTTGTTCGCTGGAGGCAGCACTCTCAGAAACTCGATTGCTGGAACGATATCGAGTATGACAGCGACGATTCCGTAATTATTACTTGTCGCTAGATGGTTTTTAAGACCAGATTTTAGAGACCGGATTATATGCAACATAGAAAGCCCAAAATATGCATGCAAATACGCAAGAGAAATAGTTAAAATATGCATAAAAATCCATAAAAATGGCCAAAATATGCAATATTAAATGATAAAAAGACGTTTTTTAAGGTTTTTTAATTCTTAAAAGTTATTATTACTCAACAATAACAATCGTATTCACAATGCTATTTTTCTCACGGGTGAGTCGATATTTTCTAGTATTTTTTCTAATATTAACTATCTTGATTGCAATTTACCTTTATAAATGTATACAACTAAGTACTGTTCCAAATGTTCTGAAGACATGTTCTGAAGTTCTGTTCTACGACTACTGAGGCATGCACTGAGGTGACTGGGCAGAGTTTAATATTTGAGTGCCATTCGAGCGTTTTCCAATTTTTTTGCCAAAATATGCAACTACCACTGAAAAGGGGTTAAATATGCATATAACCCGGTCTCTAATAATCAGCCTGCGGAGTGTCCTTATAATGAAATACTTACTTATACCCATAAGTCTCCAATAGATACCGCAGTACTGGAGGCAATATAATGCTGCCAAACGCCGACCCCGACATGCAGATGCCGTTTGCGAGCCCTCGGAGGCGCACGAAGTAGGACGTCACTATGTACACGGTGGGGGGGAAGGCTAGCCCAGCGCCCGTGCCCACCATCGCGCCAAAACTGGCCAAAATAAAATAAAAAAAAATTATAAAAAATCGCTCGAAGTGGCCAAAAAAACATTTAAAAAAAATCGTTTAGATTGGCCCCTAAAACAAAAACTTTTTTTTAAGCAAAATGCTACTACTAAATAGGTAAATAATGTTATTGGCCAGCCCGCGGAGGCGCACGAAGTATAACGTCACTGTGTATACGGTGGGGAGGATGCTAAACCAGCGCCTGTGCCTACCAACGCGCCAAAACTAGTCAAACGAAAAAAAAAAACAAAAAAATTTTTTTTTTTTTTTTTTGAGAGAATAAAGACTGTTTTTATAATGAAAGTAATCAATCAATTAAATAACCAAGTTAGAGTCTAAGCTATAGTAAATAATTAAAATTTGATTATTTTTCAAGATTGAATTAACTATGACCAAATTGAATTTAGCTATGCCTAGCCTAGCAAGCCAACTTTTTTTTAGTAGCTTTTAGAAGTTTTTAAAAGTTAATAACAGCTTTTTTGGCTATTTCAGTTTTATAATATTTTGATTAATCTTACCTGAAATACAAATACGTAATAGAGAAGGCACAACTGCTAAATATCATCCCGAAGGCGGCAAAACTACCGCCGATCAGGGTGACCGTTCTGTACGACCATTTCACGGACAGAATTGAAGAGAGAGGCCCTGGAAAATTAAGGACTTTTAATTATCTATCAAATAAGAATGAAATCAAAGGAGACCCGGCCTTTTTGGCTAAAGTTGTATATTTCAACATAAAGAATGGGCATCGTAAAACATCGGAAACAATCGTCTACATATATTACATAACAAAGACAATTAACCCAATTAACAAAATGTAGTTTAGTACTAAAAATCTTTCTTCTTCTTATTTTTAGTTTGGCAATCGATTCTCCTCTTTAGGGAGTAATTTTTGCCAGTGTCAGGTGTTGAATAGTTCAGTGGTAGATTGTTTCAGTTTACATTAAAATGAGGGTGCATCGCATTTCAATGCTGCATGGAGCATTTCGCACCAAGTATATCAAGACAGTTTACTCGGTAAGTTCTGCCGAGGTAGCCACCACTACAATAAAAGTCTCAGCATCACACAACTAAGATCGCGCCTATTTCTATTAACCCACATATTGTTCAGTTGCGTAGACACTTGTACCACAAAACTGTATCAATTTTAAGACACAATATCCACTATGAATCAATTTGCGAATTATTAAAATAGACCCCGAACAAAATGGCACCAAAAACTTCGCCCTAAAAGTCTTTTATAATTTCAACTTTATTGCAATGAAATAAATGTCGACGTCATTTCTAAGAAAAGCAAAAACACGATGCCCATTCTTTTTTTGACGTACTGTACACTTCCTTAACTTTTTAATCTGTGATTTAATCTGCTGTACTTTTTTAACTAATTAGTCTGTGGTATCTGTCAACCAAATGACAGATCAATGTCAATCGGAAGTCAAAATTGACGTTTTGTTTTCTTAATTTCGAAAAAAGGAAAACAATTATATTTTATGCAGCCACGCTTTTACATTTCATAATGATTTTTCTGCTCTTTGAAAAATGAATGCGGATAACAGAACGTTTTTCGATGACTCGTTTATTTTTGTAATGTTTGCAATAGTTTGCATACCAAAAAATTTTCATTTCTACATGCGCTAAAAATAAGACAGATCTTGATCAATGTAGCTAATATTACTGGCTTTATTTTAAGACCAAATTCAATCGTATACAAGTTAGTTTTTTTCTATGGCGAGTGCTGCTTTTCCTTTATATAACAACGCCATCTATCGCTTCCTAAGCAAACTATACTCATTAGCTTTGTCTAGGGATCAACGTGTTTTTTTCATACAAACGAGGTATCTTTGAAGTTTTGGGTTCCTGCAAGGGATGTACCGTGCTGTGATCTGATGATGGATATCCAGGGAGTGAATGGAAGAGATTCAGATCGCTATACACACTCAACTGATCTGATCAGCATTCTAAAAGATAGAAGGGTCAGAGTTCTGAGTTTCAGAATTTCCATATTTTGTTTTGCTATTTTCGCGGTTTTTTTTAAATATGTCCTCTTATCTTATAGGATGCTGATCAGATCAGTTGAGTGTGTATAGCGATCTGAATCTCCTCGATTCACTCCTTGGATATCCATTATCAGATCACTGGGCATATCTGGCAGGAAACCAAGGCCTCAAAGTTAGCTAATTTGTATGAAAAAAACCTGATCACGCTGCCTAAAGAGCAAAAAGACTATGAGGGCAAAATGACCAAAATACAGAATGACTAAAATGTAGAATGACTAAAACGTAAAATGGCTAAAATGTAGAATGACTAGAGTGCAAAATGACTAAAATGCAGAATGACTAGAATGCAAAATGATCAAAATGGAGAAGGACTAAATAACTTCTTTTCAGAATGTCGTAAACAATTAGTTAAATGGAAAGCATTTGTTTGATTAAAAATCTATTAACATACTTACGGATTTCAAACAGACAAAGAATTTATACCAGGATAATTTGGAACTTAGACGTTTTGCAATTTAGACCTTTTCAATCATTAGGTAAATTACTGTTTAGTCATTCTGCGTTTTAGACAATTTACTAAGTAGACATTTTGCTCTTTAGACAAGAATTTTAGGCATTTTGCTTCGTAGACGTTTTGATTTTTAGGCAGCGTGATCAGGAAAGGAAAAAATATCTTGATCCCTAGACAAAGTTGATGTGTCTTTAAGTCAACGCCATCTTGTATTTATTACACGACTGCCCAAAGCAAAAAGAGTGTATATGTGTTCAGGGTTCATGTATGTGGGTATGTGAGTTTCTTTATTTCACCATAACTTCTAAATGCCTGAACTGATTTGGATAAATAGGGTATCGTTAGAATCCTTACAGCATCCCGAGTGACACTGGCTATATTTTTTTTAGAAAAAATCAATATGGCGACTGTACGACGCCATATTCAAATGTGAAAAAAAAATTTTTTTCTTCTATTATTACAATATGGGCATCAAATGAAAGGCCTTGATGAGCACATTCCAAAACTATATTATTTGTCATTAAAATGTGTGAAATAAAAATAAATAAATTTAAAAAATATTGAAACACCATTTCCATGCCAAAAACGAACTAAAAAGTTAAACAAGAAGTGTCATTGCAGTCGGGGGACATCTTTCATCAAAAATTGTTCCCTAATAAGGTCCCCCGACTGCAATGACACTTGTTGTTTAACTTTTTAGTTCGTTTTTGGCAGGACAGTCGTGTTTTTAATATTTTTTAAATTTATTTTTTTCTGGACTACTTACCAAGACTGCTGTACAAGAAATAACACAGCGCCACAATACCCGATGCTGCGGACGCGCTCGTGTGGAATACATCGTTGAACTCTACCAAAAGCACTCCAAAGGACTTTATCGTGCCAGGTATCAAAATGTTCACCAATGTGGCACCTGGGAAACAAAAGGACGAACTACACTTTATTAATGAGAATTAATTAATTGTGTGAATGGAAATAATTAAAGGCGACTGTTAATGGGATACTTAAATACTAAACCGGGCAGCGGTTTATTTTTTGGGCGACAAAATAACTTAACGGGCGACTAACAGTGGATTACACAAAATACGTAAAACGGGCGACTACATGTAAGAGATAAATAATTTAAGTTAGCAGTGAAAATTCTAAATGAGTGACAAAAATACTGGGTGGGTAACTATTATACCAAGTTGGTAACTAAATAAATGATTTAAGCTGCCCAACATGGTATTTTTGTCATCTCAATAAGGATAATAGTCACCTTTTTTAAATAAAATATGTGTTAAATTTTAAATGTTTTGTGTGCCCTATGGTTGTCGCCCGTTCTAAATAACTAGTTACTCGATTTGTATTTTTTGTCACCCATTTTCAACTTTTGTAGTCGCCCTCAGTCCGTCGCTCACTTAGTATTTCAGTACGCTATATTCAGTATTTTTGATACCCAAAATGGGAATTTATTGTTACCCGATTAAATACTACCTATTATTAATGTGCAACCACAAAATAGCAGTACTAGCGTATAGTAGTTGCACTCCGCAAAATCATTTAAATAAGTAGCGACTCTTGCTTCGACACAATAAAGTGCAATTCAGGTCGCACAGCCCTGTATTATATTCACCTAGTAGTTGCCTCTCTTTCTATCGCGTAGCTTTTATCTTTTCTGACATATGAAATTGGTCTGGAGCGCTTCAAACTCACGCGTGGAGTGACAGAGCCCAGAAACATCTATTAGCGCGCCTTGGGATTAAAAATGACTTGTATGTGCTTTATTTAACTTAATGCTAATGCTACAACATTCAGATAGATGGCGCTTTCAGCACAGACTATATAATAGTACTAAAAGTAGAGACAATCAAATAATAAGCTACTCTCGATGCACGGCAATAAAGTACAATTTCAAATTACACAGCGCTGCGTGCCTATTTTTATAAGCGCCTCCGAAGCGCTTCTCTTTCTGTCGCGTAGCTCTGTCTCAACCGACACATGACACCCCTCGTGTGCTGGCTCGACTGAGTCAGCCGCGAGCAGTAGGCTAATATAAAAGTTTAACTGCGGAGTGAGACACCCTGCTTTCAGATTAAATTGGCACGACATCGGCATAAGACAGCGTCACGCGTTACAAGCATAGACGAATATACAGGGTGGAAAAAAGACGGCAGTTGGAGGGAAAGAAAGTACCCTAAATATTAATGATGGCAAATTTTACTGGAATGAAACATAGCATAATGTATTTCTAAATAGTAACATGTATCACATGATAAAAGTACAACTATCTAAATGTCTAATTACTTTTCATCCGCTAGGTGTCTACAATACCACGAACAAAGAGTCTTCAGATTAACGACATCTATCGCCCAATAACAGTACTACTATCTCAAAGGTTAGTTCACTTTTCGTCCGCTAGATGTCTACAACATTGTTTACCTACGAGCACGCACCATCCCCACTTGCCGTCCGGCGGAACCATCTCCCAGTCCCGTTCCGGCGCCGGACCGATGGTGAAACGGCCGCCGACCGCCGGCTCATCCTCTGGCAGTTTTACTGTGGACGAAGAAAATATTTATATCAAATAAAAACTGCCAAATAATATTATAAATAAATGTGAAAGTTTGTGGGTTAGGATATATGTCCCTTAATCACGCAAAAACGGCTGAACGGATTTGGATGAAATTTGACACACAGATAGTTTATAGCCTGGATTAAAACAAAGGATACTTTTTATCCTGGTCAAAGATTCCCTAGGGATTTTCCGAATGTCCACGCGGATTAAGGAAGCTAGTATCAAATAAAAACTGGCAAATTATGAGTTTCACTCACACAGTTTCAAAAATGTACAATACATCAGGTAATAAAATTATCAAATTTTAAGTTGATTCATGATCAAAATCGATTGAGGTTTGATATGTTGTAAGTGGTAACGTAACCCAAGGTACAGAAAAATGTAACAGTACTAAACGTACAGAAGTCCATCCGCGCGGGGCCAATCAAATAATAAGCTACTCTCGCTGCACGGTAATAAAGTACAATTTTAAATTGCACAGCGCTGCATGTCTATTATTATAAGCACCTCTGAAGCTCTGAACCGCTTCCCTTTCTGTCGCGTAGCTCTGTCTCAACCGACACACGACACCCCTCGTGCGCTGGCTCGACTGAGTCAGCCGCGAGCAGTAGGCTAATATAAAAGTTTAAGCGCGGAGTGAGACCCAACCCAAGGTGTTGTTTATATAATAGGCAATTTGACTAATTTTGGAAAACCATTTTAAATTATTCCTTATTACGTAATAAGCGCACCACATTGATATTTCAGGAAAAATCAATATAATTCATTAAAAAAACAGTGTTCAAGTGTACAATTTTGAAAACCGCGTCAAACGGCGCTGGACACGTGACTTGTTGACGTCACAAGCCTGTAAACATTGTAATATCCTTAGCCATTTGACAGCCATCAATCGCAGATTCTAAGTCTATGGTCGTGTCAAACGCCTGAAGCCTTATTTATTTACAGGCAAGTGACGTCTTCAGTGATCTTAGAGCGTTTTCGCCACAGAAAAAAAAATCAAAAATTATAGCATTAGGTGAAATTAATAAATTAATATTCTTAATTTAGTCTATACAATAGTTAAATATGTTTTTTACGCCAATATCTGTTAGGATGACCACAATTTGTAGTATATTTTCAATGTTCTCAAATACCCTATTACAACTATTAATAAAATAATTTTATTTCCTCGCTTTCCTTTTTTTCTTTGCATTAAGTACAGAAAACGGATCGATTGTGTGATATAATGATTCATAGAAAACGGTTAATGTAAACTTGCATATCTCTGAAATGACAGCGAACTTTCCATTACTTTACTGTTGTTTTAATAATAAACGTCATGATTATACTTTCATAAAGAATTTTTGTTCGTTGCCATTCTTTTTCAAATAACGAAACGCCCATTTTTCTTAAAAAAAAATATCTAGCGCACGTAAACAATCTTTACTATCCTTACTAAAGCGCTCTTGGCGGAACTTGACAGACTGATCGTACTCGATCACGTTTGTCACGCAACGCACGGTCCGGTCAGGTGTCGGATGGGTGACCGTTAAAGTGGCATTACAACTGAGCGCTTCCGTGCATCGGAGGGCACGTTAAACCGTCGGTCCCGGCTGTTGTCATCTGATAACAGTCGTTAAGCCAAGTTAGAGGCCTTACAGGCGGCTTGATAGACTCTAACACCAGAGGTGGCCACTAATCCTCATTCGATAAGAAGAAAAAGATCCTTACTAATATTACAAATGCGAATGTCCGTTTGTTTAGTTTTTTATGCCTTCACGTCTTAACTACTGAACTGAATATCATAAAATTTTAAATACACGTTGTCAGGGGTACAGAGAAGGACATAGGGTATCCTTTCATCCCAAAAAAAGGATTGTTCCCGAGGAATAGCAAAATACTATCCATGCAGACGAAGTCGCGGGCGGTCGCTAGTAATATTATAAATGCGAAAGTCAGTTTGTTTGATACGCTTTCACGTTTTAACTACTGAACCGATCATCATGAAATTTTACATACACGTTATCAGGGGTACAGAAAAGGTCCTATAAAATAATAAAAAATAAAAAAATACGCTTAAGGCGTCTCTGTCTTTTTCTTTACGTCTAAAGAGTATGGAAAATAACCTCACTTCTGCACTTTTTCGATGATTTTCGTTGTTTTTTCATCATTATCTTTAGCACACGTATCTTTCTTGAAAAAAAGTGATTGGAGCAACTGCACAGTACGTTAAAGTGTATTTTGATGTAGAATTCAATACGTTTACGCTATTATTTACGCCAAAAATATGGCCCGCGACAAGCGCCTTTGATGATATTCTGTTTTTTTTACAATCAACTGTGAAGTTTATACGCAATTTAATGTTTGTAGCAACTAGATAAACTCTTTAGCTTGTCGTATGATTTTTTTGGTGGCTACAAGTTTTCGTTTTCTATATAAAAATATGGCCCGCGCAAACCATGTTTTCCTATTACCGCCCCTTAAAGGTCAATAAACCTGAGAATTTAGTTAAAATTTTATTACAGGTTCATTCGTTTAAGTAGTTCATCCACCTTAATTACATCTCTCGAACGAATTTTTGTGATCTATTTATAAGTAAAACTCTTGGTGTTTGGCACCAATCCAAAATTATGGAACTGAATTCGATGCACATGAGAGAAACGGTAAAAAAATGTGAGGTTATTAATTACAGCTTTAAAACGGTTTTATTCATTAAAATTTCCTAAACCAAGAGTTAAATTCTGTGGTGTTTGGGAGAAACCAGTTAACTCCAATTTGGTCATTTTTTAGTTGGGTAATTGTTGTTTTATTTATATTTTGTTTTATCCATTTTTGATTAGTCCACCTTATATAAGGTCCTTCTTAAATAGTGCAGAAAATTTTAAGGAGTCAATGTACTCATGCATACAAACAACTTTTACTATGGTACCAACATTGAAATCCCAAAAAAAAATCAGCTGTTCCATAGAAAATTTAAAATCGAATAGATCAAAACGTATGGAACAGCTGATTTTTTTTCGCGATTTCAATGTTGGTCCCATAGCTAAAGTTGTTTGTATGCATGAGTACTTTGACCCCTTAAAATTTTGTGCACTATTTAAGAAGGACCTTATATAGAAGTGATAGAACTGTGCAGGTCTTCTTCTTCTTATCGAATGAGAAATAGTGGCCACCTCTGGTGTTGAGAGTTTATCAAGCCGCCTGTAAGGCCTCTAACTTGGTTTAACCACTGTTATCAGCCGGGACAGACGGTTTAACGTGCCCTACGAAGCACGGAAGCGCTCAGTTGTAATGCCACTTTAACGGTCACCTATCCGACACCTGACCAGACCGAGCGTTGCTTGACAAACGTGATCGAGCACGATCAGTCTGTCAAGTTCCGTCATGAGCGCTTCAGGTAAACACAATATGGTAGTTCAGGATTCATCCATTAGATTTTGTTTATTCGTGATAAGTTAACTTGTATATTATTATAAAATGTCCCCTTTGGACTTAACAGGTTTCTCCCAACACCACAGAATTTATTTCTGCTAAAATTATATAAGACTTATAAAACATTATATAACTTTATTTACTAAAAATTCGAAGTAAACTGGCTTAAAGATGGTGCCATGTGACTCTATGAATTTAAGAAACAACAAAAACTTGTTTGTAGTGTATTCCCGTATAATATACAATAAAAAAAATAAAACCATTATTACAAACTAGGTTACCTTTTCGATTGTCTTGTTCAGCCATATAAAGCAATCAATTTTTAACAAAAACACACAAAAACTGATTCAGCCATATAAAAAAAAACAGATTCGGCCATATTAAAAAAAACAATTTAAAAAAATTACACTTAAAACACAGATATTTCGTAAGAAAAATCGCGTGCTACTGACCAATCAAATATCTTACATCCTTGAAAAAATAATATATGCGTATTGAGTTAAAATCTATGTTAGTGTAAGGATATTGTGGTACAATAAAACATTAACATGATCCGCAAAAAAATATTTAAAAATTAGTAAGTAAAAAAAAATTATAATATTTCTACAAAACATATTCTTTCTAAGATAACAATCTAACCTGTGTGTGTAAAACGGCTGAACGGATTTGTATGAATTTTGGCACACAGCTTACAAGCTGGATTAAAACATAGTACTTTGTATCCTGGCTAAAGATTCCCTAAGGAGTTTCTATGTGCACATGGACGAAGTCGAAAACGGAAGCTAGTTATTTTAAAAGTATAGAAGATGATGATTTAGCACGCACTTCTACTACAGTAAGTAATATTTTATACAATGTGTAACAGAATTAATAGCTAAACCAGATGGTAGATAGAGACTGACAAACTGACCAACTTTTACATTAGGATCAACTCTGAAATCGCGAAAAAAACAGCTGTTTCATACATTTTAATACAGCAAACTTTTTCAGCAAAGGTCCATTTGAAACATGCAGACCCCTGTTTGTAAAGTTAGGTATACTAACAGTCCCTAGTATGTACATTCTAGAAATTTTTAAATTTGTTAAAAGCCAACCAGAATTATTTAAACTTGCTAAGGATTTAATTGCTCGGAATACTAGAGATAGTCATAGACTTGTCTTGGATTTTCATCCAAGAACATCTGCATGTTGAAAGAGTTGTTACTGGATGTGTATTAAAGTATATAACAAGATCCCCAACCAATTTAAACTCGGACCTGTAACTCTAATGACCAGAAAGCTATGTGAATGGCTAGTACAACAATGTTATTATAGCTTGAATGATTTTCTTAATTGTTGAATTTTAAATTTTGCATTTTAATGTTTTTAACTGAATAGCGGTTGAAATTCTGTGTAACATCTTGTGTAGTACCTATTCTTTGCAAATAAACACTTTGACTTTGACAATTTTTTTCGCGATTTCAAAGTTGTTCCCATAGTAAATGTTGTTCAGTTTGATGGTCCCTATTTACCATATTCTGGTTTAGCTATTAATTCTTTTACTTGTATATTTTAGCACCAAAAATATGTTGAAAGAAGTGATAATTTTCAATACTACGTAGAATAAACATTTCTGTTCTTCTTTGTTATTAAAAAAAGTGTATACCTATATCAAAATTAATAATTAAAACTTACATTTCTTAATCCTTTTATATTTTTGATTACTTTTAATATTAGTTTGATTCATTTTATTAAATTACCACTGACACATCTAACGCTATAAAAAGATTTGACTGATAAAATTTTGTCAAATGACTTATTCCCAAGACTTTTTGCAAACTACCTTCAGTATATTTTTGTTAGGAACGTTCGGAAACTAACTACTTATAGTTATAATTTTTTTTTATACTTGTTACCTTTTTTCTCGATTATAAATTCTAAACCTACGGTCGGATTTTTTTAATGTTCTTTGCAAGGATTACTTTAGAATTTCGTAATAAAATTGGGGAATATCATTGTAACCCCGATCTCATTTTAACTTTGAATACCAGTATTTTTTTTCTCATAAATTAACTAGAAAATTATATATTTTTATTTAATAAATCGACAGCATAAAGAAAACGATATTTCCAAATTTTTTATTTCTTTTTCTCTTTAATACTTACAGAAGAATTTTGAAATTGATCAAAGTAACCTCATTCCACGGTACTTATCTACAAAATTATTGTTTGTCACTATAAAATATGAATGCCATGTAAGTACATATCTACTTGTGTTTAGTAATTTAATTGGTAAGCCTTATACAAGGTGAAATTGAAGTAATTGGCAATATCTAATTAATAACATTAGGACAAAAATTTCTTAAATCAAAGTGATTAAAATTCAAGGTGAAAAAAACCGGTCAAGAGCGAGTCGGACTCGCGCACCGAGGTTCCGTACCATCATAATAAATACACTGCAAAGTAGAATAATAAAATAATTATTATTATTGCAGTTTTAGGTCAGCGCCATCTCTTGCCCGATAGTGGAACTAATGTTAACTTTTTTAGAAATTTGGTAATTTCTAAAAAATTATGCTATATTGAGACATCGTTTTATTTTTCCTGTAATCTTTATATACTTAAACTGCTATCACATAGAATTATTTCAGATTTTTCTCTTTGCAAACTTCGGTTTCTATGTGGTTTAAAAAAAAGAAAAAATGATTGAAAACGTGCAAACGGCGCTCTTTTATATGATACCCCACATGCCCTAGTAGCCCCACTTCAAAATTTTAAGACCCCTTTTCAGTCCCTGTTGTAAAAAAAAGATATTTTTTTTTATTTCTTTCTTATTTGCAAAATAGTTGGACAAATATCATCTTAAACTATTCCAAATTTCAAGTTGATATCATTAGTAGTTCTCGAGATATCCAGCTGTGACAGACAGACAGACAGACTGAGTCACACCATAAGGGTTCCTTTTTTACCATTTTGGTACGGAACCCTAAAAATCACAAGACGTCGTAAATAATTTGTAACATTATCCTAAAGTTTTCAATATCGCGAGACTTAGATTTCACGTATAAATAAGGGTCTTCGCACACGGGCCACTAACCATAGCACCAACGCCACTAGAAGCTAGAAGCGGCTACAAAAGCAGCTAAAGCACGCGATAGCCACAAGTGGTCAGTGGCCGACACAAATGGCCGGCGGCCACTACATTTTTTAACCCAATTTTGCTTGCAGTATCACTTCGATCACAAGATGTCATAAATAATTTGTAACATTGTCACACTAGCCACTAACCACAGCCACAAACGCTGCTGCCAATAGAAGCTAGAAGCGGTTACAAAAGTAGGTGAAGCGCGCGAGAGCCACAAATGGCCGGCGGCAACTACATTTTTAACCCCCTTTGCTTGCAGTATCATAATGGAATCTGACAAAAAAGTTTAATTACGCTGCTGCTGATATAAAACGTTGGTTAAATGAAGCGAGGGGATGGGATATCGCGCGAGTGGCGTGTGTCGTCGTTTAGTGGCCGCTGACAGCAACAAGAAGCGAGCAGCGACGATTTAGTGTAGGAAATGAAGCTATCTGTTATAGGGAGACCCCAACATTAAATCCTCAGTCGATGAAACTTTGCAGGGATGTAATATAGATATAAGTTTTACACATATTGTGTTGTACAAATATAAAAAAAACGATTTGGATTAAAAAAAATATTTAATTATGATACTTTATCATACTGTAAAGTTTCTTCTACTGAGGATTTACTGTGAGTTTCCACTACCTTTCTTTCCTACACTAATTTGTAGCGTTTGGCGACTACCGGCGTCGTCTGTGTCGAGTTCATTTATATGAACTTTTAAATGCAGGGGTGTCCAACACATTTTGTGGAGGGCCAGGTTTAGTATCTTTGTAACCGTAGCGGGCCTAAAATGCCTAATAGTCAGGGGGTCAAGTCTGCTAATGTTTTCGTCAAAATCGTAGTTCAATGGTGTTCTAATGGTAATGCTTTTTGACACAGTTCTTGTTACTTAAACACAAAATCAAGACATAATATGTTTCCGTTTTGGGTTTAAGAAACACAATGTGTTTCAGTTTTGGGTTTAAGAAACAAGAACTGTGTCAAAAAGCATTACTATTCAAACACCATTGAACTACGATTTTGACTTAAACATTAGTAGACTTTACCCCCAGGAGCGAGGCAAGTCTATAGTATTTTTTTATCAATTAATCTTGTGATCATCCCTGTTGATTTATAGGCAGTTTGAGGTAGTTTCATCTACTAACTTTGTAATCTCGCCTGTTTAAAGTAAAAAAACGGCCGATTTATAGTCAGTGTTATGCACTAATCTTGTAATCTTGCTTGTTTATTTATAGTTTTTTTGAAATAGTTTTTTCATAGTTTCATTTTATTTTTTTTCATAGTTGTTTATTCAGAGTCGATAGATAGATGATTAAATAACTGACATAGGGCTTTTAAACTATTTGCGCAATATGTCTGTTGATATGTTCTAAAGTTTAGACCACGTCGCGGGCCGGATGAACGGACGTATACGGGCCGCATGGTGGCCTGCGGGCCGTATGTTGGACAGGCCTGATATAATGTATAAAAAACTACAAGTGTAGGTCAGTGGCGTGGCGGCGTTTTGTGGTTGTGATCGATGGCCCGTGTGCGGGAACCCTAAGGCTACCCGCTGCGTTAAGCGGGACACGCGCGCGCGGCGATATAGATTAGAGCTTACTCATGCACTGCAAGCATTTGTCCGTCAGAAAACCAGCTAGCTATCTATATTCCCGCGCCGTGTACCCGCGCCGGGATCCCACTTAACGCAGCGGGTAGCCTAAATATTAGAAAACCTTACCTTTCTTAGAAGACTTGACAGACAAAAGGCCGCTTTCGTCTTGAGTTGCATTTGGCACAATCAAAACTCTATTCTCTGCCAGTAACTTCTCCTCAGCCTCGTTCTCCTCAATCACCGACCGGATGGGCGTCGACGCCATTTTGTTTGCGCGCTTAACCGCGGAATGGCCGTCCAATATGGCGTCAATGAAACATGCTATATGGAATGTGCGCTTAAACTATATCTACATAGCTTAAAAATTCAGTCTTCCATTTGGCTGGCGTGGATTTATCTGAAACAATAAATATCCTTTTTTATCTATACATATAAAACTTTAAATTAGGGATTTACAAAGTGGTCGATGTTGAACCCTTGGGGTCAAAATAAACGAATATACATAAATAAACAGATAATTATAATTATTATTATAAATTACATGCCTTGATAATTTTGACAGTATTTTTAAAGTAATTTGGCTATGGGAATGGGGGTTTGAGGTTTCAGTTAATAAAAGCCCAAAATAGTTTGGGAATCTCTGCCCTAGTCCTTTCAATTCAATCATGGCTAATCGCAAAGATATTTCAATAAACTTACGACATTGTTATTTCATAATGTGACAAACTAAAGTATAGTTAATATCTTAACCACTCGAGATAAAGATGTGTTTGTGTTGACAAAACATTATAGAAGATAATGATATATCGTTTAAACTATAATTATTCACAAACGTCTTTCCGTACCTATTCGATGCTATGCTTTCCGATTTTCGTATATTAGCTCTATGGTTTCCATATTGGAAATGACATTTTTCTTCCCGACAAATATCAACTCTTCCGACATCGATAGCCGTCGGAAATGAATCTGCAAATTATAGTCTTCGTTTCGAATTGAAATGTAAAAAGTTACGGAAACCATATACGATACTCTTTGGTTTCCGTATTAGCAATGTCAATTTTCTTTCCGACAAATGCTAACTCCTCCGACACCAATAGCCGTCGGAAATGAATCTGTAGTCTTCATTTCGAGTCGAACTGTAAAACGTTACGGAAACCATAGAGTAAATATAGGGAAAGCATAGTATCGCATACGGCAAGTTTCGAACGTTTGTAAATCAGGGCCCTGGGGGGGTATTACGACCTCTTAAAACTTGCCCAGTTTATAAATTGCTATAGTTACATCTCTTTCTTACTGTATAGCAAATAAAAGAGATAGATTGATAACCAGTCAGAAAACTGCCAAGAAATAAAGAGGTCATAAACGGCCCCTGATGTTGGTTCCACAGGTTGCCTAACGGCCTAACGTTTAGGCCAACGGCAACGTGTTTACGCCCTAAACAAACCAAGGCGAATTCAACGTTCATTCATTCATTCGAGGACGTGACAAGAAGAGTCGTGCGACAATTTTCTCTTAAAAGAAGCATACATTTAAAAATAAGGTGGGTACCCAACTCAGGTACCCACTCTTACACTGCTGTTAATATTACACACGTTGCTGACGTCATTCTATCATCCCTCGTACGCAACGCAGCGTGCAGCTCCAGTGGATGCGCACCCTAATGATATAAAAAACAAGAAGTTCTTTAAATATCGAACGAAATGAATGCCTATAAAATATGTCACTATTATGGCGCCGGCGACACTCTTTTCGGGAATCTTCCCGTAAGTGCGTACATGTTTACGAAAAATATATTTCAGATGAGATTAAACAAAAATAGGTTAACAAACTAACCTTGTGGCAAACTGCATCACAGTTTTTTAAACACGCCTTATTTGCTCGTTTAGGAAACTGCGTGTGGGCAAGCTCTTAGAATCAAAGATTTAAAACTTGGGCTTAGTTCACGCTATGAACTATTGTGAACTATACGCATTAACAAAAAAGTACAAGAAAATACCTGATCTGGACATCCATTTACAAAGTCTTCCTAAATTTATGACCATAATAAAGAATGGCGTACCTTAGGTCTTTTAAGTAGGTATAATATCATATATAATTTTTTAATTCATCTCTTTTAATTTTAAGTAAGATGTCATTTTGTATATCTTTTTTTAACTACAATAACGCATGCTGTGGTTACCTATAATTGTAAGTGCAGGTAGCTTTTAGAAATTTGTTGTTTTGTTTTTACATATATTTTATTACTGTTACTAATGTTGGTGACCCTTTAAATAAATAAATAAATAAACGTTCAAGTGAATAAAATGTGCAAGTCTAAAGTCTAAATAATTTGTAAATGCGAAACAAGCTTCAATTTTACGCCCATATGCGTATGATGTAACATACGAGCGTACAAACTGTCCAGTCCATCCTAAGGTTGCCTGGAAGAAATTGGTGATAAGGCTGCCAATAGTGCCAATCGTATGTCTTCTTTGTATTTGTGATTTTCTTTTTTCTTTTGTGTGTACAATAAAGTATAAATAAATAAATGATTTCTATTTCACAGTGTACAGTCAACGGCACGTCAAACTTTACAAGTTGACCTTGGGACCATTTTAAGCCGTAATAAAGTGCCGTTTTCGTAGTCCAACTGTTTAACCTACCGTGCTGTCGTGTGTACTAAGTGCCGTTGTTATTATTCTAATATGTCTAACTGTTTAACCTACCGTGCTGTCGTGTGTACTAAGTGCCATTGTTATTATTCTAAGATGCAATGATTTATATCCACTTTTTTATGTAATCCATTTGAATAATAGTTTTGATTCGATTCGCTGATCAAGTATCGAATGTCTGAATGAAATCGATACGTTACGCTCGTTCGACCTTGGTGCTACTGCCGATTTAATGAAAAATACTTATAGCAAGCATAATTACATTGGAAGTGTGAATAATACACACGTAGGTTGTTAAATAAAAATGACAGAGTAGAACTAATGAGAAAAAGAAACTATTAAAAACACGACTGCCTTGCTATCCTGCCAAATCGAACTAAAAAGTTAAATAACAAATGTCATTGCAGTCGGGGGACCTCTTTGATTAAAAATTGTTCCCCAAAACGGTCCCCCGACTGCAATGGCACTTGTTATTTAACGTTTTAGGTCAATTTTGGCAGGGCAGTCGTGTTTTTTTAAATATTTTTTAAATTTATTTATTTTTATTTAATCAAAGAGGTCCCCCGACTGCAATTATTACACTTTTCAACTTTTTAGTTCGTTTATGGCAGGGCAGCCGTGTTTTTTTATTTAAAGTATCTATTTTTATAGGCATTTTTAGGCTCGTATTACAGAACGAGACTCAAGCACTGCTTGCTGCTTGAGTACAGTTAGAAAGGGATGGTGCTATTCATCGCATATAGCACCATCCCTTTGTAACTGTACTCAAGCAGAGATTTGAGTCTGAGTTTGATTCTATAATACCAGCCTTAGTAACAAATTAAATAGTTTTGGAATGTGCTCATCAAGGCCTTTCATACCCATACCCATTTATAATTATGGAAGAAAAAAAATTTTTTTTTTCACATTACAAAATGGAGTTATGCAGTCGACATATTGACTTTTTTTTCAAAAATCTGGTAGTTTAGTCTAGGAGCGATGTTGGACGGCTTGACATCAATCAAGCACGTAGGTATCACATGATTACCGTGGCCTATCAAAGGTAGGCCACGCCCCCAATAATGGTGGTGGTAATTACGTGTACGTGCTTGACAAGCCATGCTTGATCGTCTAGAGCAGTGATTCCCAATTAGTTGTTTCTAAGAAAGACCCCCCCAAGAAAGACTTCAAACTCGTGTACCCCCTCCACGCAGGAGTGATATAAAAAAGGTTACTTTCTAATATCTTAAGTAAGAGATTGTTCCACATATACCCTGTCGCAACCTCGCGTACCCCGGGTACAGTGTGTCGTGTCGACACAACACAACACAATAATGTATTTCTAACCATACTGAATGTATGAAACCGATACGTACCGTGTCGCGACACTCGCGACACGACACTACACAAAACAATAGTATATTTCCGTCTTAATTGGGAACTGAGAATAATTGGGAACCACTGGTCTAGAGTCTAGTCTAGGGTGTACATGAGTGTGCTATGGCCACCACAACGATTTCGAATGAGTATATCGAACCGTCTTTAACCAATGATTAAATCTTTAAACTTCCTGTAAGTACTTTAATCTTGAACTAGTTTTTATAAGGCATTGCGTTATACCGTAAAAGGATGCATTTTACAATGCCGTTACTGTGCACAGAAGCGATAAAACCGGCAAAGGAATGTATTGTTTTGAATGAATAATAGTTGTTCTATGTAAGGACGGCGACCTATCATAACAATTTTCCCAGTGCCATACCTTGCCACGTACCTTTGATTATTTATATTAAAGCCACGGAGACCCGGCCTTTTATGCTAAAATTGTATACTTTTTAATCTGTGATTCATAATCTGCTGTAAATCACGTTCCAATCATTCTCCACCAAGGTGACCTCTGATGGAAGGCGTGATTACATCCGTCTGGAACTTGCTTTATAAGAAAATAATGGAGAGAAAAACTTAATATGACCCCAAATAAACTAAAATAGGGACATCATGACAAAGAATATTTTTTTTACAGCAGCTATCGCTCAAACAGATATTTTGCTGTTTCTTAATATCTATTTATCTCTGTGATTCGTTATTGTGGGCAAAGCAAATACTAGTTATCAGATCAGAGTACTCATTTGAAGTATTTATTTACTAATGACATGGTCGGCAACAGCAAATAAAGGAAAATTTTGATGTTTTAATCCAACGAGCATTTTATTATCGTAGGCAGATAACGGGTCGGTTACATCAGTGCGTTAATTCAAAGTTCTAGACGGGACAGATTAGATATAAGCTATACAGTATTAGATAACATACTAAAATTGACATTAGCAACAGACAGAGCGATTAATATTTGTGTAATATCTAAATACAATAAATATGAGGAGCTTAGTCAAAGAACACAAATATTATGTGGCTTGGCGCACAAGTTCGGTAGAAGATGAACATACGGTATTGTAGTTAAGCGATTCTAGTAGTGGTCGTGCCTACACCACCAAGATCTAACTGGGCGCAGAAAAATACTACTTTGTTATTTCATGTTTATGTTACTGACCAGACAATCATTGCATCAGGGGGTCAAGTCTGCTAATGTTTTCGTCAAAATCGTAGTTAATGGTGTTCTAATGGTAAAGCTTTTTGACACAGTTCTTGTTTCTTAAACCCAAAAACAAGACACAATATGTAACCGTTTTGGGTTAAAGAAACACAATCTGTTTCAGTTTTGGGTTTAAGAAACAAGAACTGTGTCAAAAAGCATTACCATTCGAACACCACTGAACTACGATTTTGACGAAAACATTAACAGGCTTGACCCCCTGGTCGTAAGTTAGCGACTTGACCCCAACAATTCATTTTAAAAACCCAACGGTCCGGAAGCTAAAGGTCACCCAAGGCTTCCCTGATCGAATTAGAAATGCGGAACTTCTGAGAACTAAAGTAACCGACATCGCTCGAAGGATCGCTCAGCTGAAGTGGCAGTGGGCTGGACACATAACGAGAAGAACCGATGGTCGTTGGGGCGGAAAGGTTCTTGAATGGCGACCGCGCACCGGACGACGCTCCGTGGACCCCCGACAAGGCGGACCGACGTGAGGGTAGAAGATCCCGGGAAGCCGCTGGATGCGGGCCAAACAGGACCGATCATCGTGGAGATCCTTGAGGGGGGACTATATACCTAGCAGTGGGCCAGTGGGTGTTGTGCGGTGCTACTAACATGCTGATAGTGCTAAAAAAAATAATTTGAGCCTGCGACCGTAACTTTTAATGTCAGGGTTACCAACCTGTTGATAAGGTTGGTAATTTTTTTTTACAGCTGAGATGGTTCTCAGCCGTCAAAAAAATGTATTAATGCGAGCGAAGTCATACTTTATGAGGTTATTGACATTAAAATCAGATATAACTTTAGCGTGAGACGGACTTGTTTAAGTAAGGATCAACTTACACTGAGAACGGAAAGATATCGGTTTCTTTAATGAGAGATAATAAGAGTGTCAGTTTCATACAATAGTCTCAGTTCTTACTTAGGTCAGAATCCCATTACGTATTAAAAGTAAAGCGTCTTATTCACTGTCTTGCTGTCCAACACGAGGGATGGAGCTATACAAAACAAGGGAATAAGGGAATAGGCGTCTCTTTCCTTTGTATATCCATCCCTCTCGTCAACACGAGAGGGATGGATATACAAAGGAAAGAGACGCCTATTCCCTTATTCCCTTGTTTTGTATAGTACAACTACTGTACAGCTGATGGGTAGTGTTTTCGTAGTTCAACTGTTTAACTTGTTGTTTTACATTATAGGCATCGCGCTCATAAAGGGTTCAATCGTGTGGTTACACGTATGTACTATGGGCAACAGCGTCGCTTAACCAGTTTTCAACAAAATTCGCGTGCGTGCGTATCACCCCTGCACGAACTAAACGTATGGTTGTGACGGCGCGGCGTGCAAGCGATTTTAACCTTAGCAGTGGTTAGGCGACGCAGTTGCCCATGGTACATACTAAAGTTGTATTCCTTCCGCAAATACTACAAATATAATTACATTTAATGAGATAATTTTGCCCCCCCCCCCCCCCCCCACAACATTGATATGAAATTCGATATTTTCTTCCTTAATTTTATGTTCTTTTTTTGTTCTTTTTAACGACGTCCGAACACAGTGCTAAAATACCGAACGGTTCGGTAAAATACCTAGTAACCCTGCTTCTAGGTGTTATTATTCTAAGTGTTGAACCATAAAAGAGAAACGCGTTAATAAAACTAAGACGTTTCTCTTTAAGAATTCCTAGAACTAATCTACCAAGGCCCACATGTTGATTACAAACAGACAGTCATCTGTTGACTGTTTTCCTAGTATATGTATGATTTTCCGTCACATGATTTATGATAAGGACAAATTACGATGTTTATACTCGTATGCATTTCTTTTATAACTAGAATTGGATAAGGAAAATACTTTCCGTAAACTTATTAACAAGAATACCTATTAGGCTATTAGGTTAGCCTAAGGCTAAATGCCAAAATTGTGCTGTCATCGAATTAATTAACTAATGGCAGATACAGTGTTGCCAGCTCGGATTTTAAAAAAGACGTAGACTAGATATGAAAAGTACGTAGATTTAGTAAAAATTGCATGTGAAAAGTTCGTAGACCTACGTACTTTTTAGGGTTCCGTAGCCTAAATGGCAAAAAACGGAACCCTTATAGATTCGTCATGTCTGTCTGTCTGTCTGTCTGTCCGTATGTCACAGCCACTTTATTCCGAAAGTATTAAGACTACACAGTTGAAACTTGGTAGGTAGATGTAATCTGTTAACCGCTTAACGAATTTAATACAAAAATAAGAAAAATAAAAGATTAAGGGGGGGCTCCCCATACATGGAACTGTAACTGAAAAAAATTTTTTTCTTCAAACCAACACGTGTTGGGTGTCTATAGATAGGTCTTTAAAAATGTCATTAAGGTTTCTAAGACAACTTTTTCTCAAAGTCAACCGTTTGAAAGATATTTACCGCCAAAGTGGTAAAATGTGTGTCCCCCCCCCTTTAACTTTTGAAATAAGAGAGTGAAAAATCTAAAAAAAATATATGCTGTAGACCTTAATAAAAACTTTCAACCAAAATTGGTTTGAACGAGATATAGTAATTAGTTTTTGAGATATAGCACATTTTCTAAAACCGCAAATTTAACTTTGTCATTCATACCAACACTGTGAAAAACAAAGTTATTTTTACAGACGAAAAATTATAGGTGGTATTAAATATGGTATGGTATAAGGTAACTACGGAACCCTATGGCGCGTGGCCCGACACGCACTTGGCCGGTTTTTTTAGGGAAATGAAGTGAATTAAACGAGTGTTTTGTTGAGAAATTTATTGAAATTATTAAGTTTCATCATTATTTTCAGGAAAATAGTATTTATACATGTGTTTATTAACCCATTTACGGCCGCCTACCAAAAGTTAAGGGCGTCCGCTGCGTTAAGCGGAACGCGCGCGGGTCAATATAGTTTGCTTTTCTGAAAGGCAGATAAGGATAAATTAACTATTTATTTATATTTTATTTTATTTATGTTTTGCTTATTTTTATACGGTACAAAAAGTAAATTATTTATTTTTTGTTTTTATTCAATATTCAAATATCATGTAAAGTTCTAAATATAATGAAAAATATTATTGTTTATAATTATTGTGATTGTTTAAGGAAATAATAACCTTATATTAGCTGACTTTTGTGACAGCTTAAAGAAGTGTAAATAATGTTATATTTGATAAATTCAGTCTTACAAATTTAAATATCAACGTGTCGTAGCTAATAATTGATATAAGTAGATGAAATAGATATATCTACTAAAAAAACGTAGAGTTGGCAACACTGGGCAGATAGGTAACGCTTGACCGCTATCACGCATGGCAAGCGATTATGCTGCTGCGATAAGACACGCTTGCCTAGACTAGAAGTTACCTATTTACACGCGATTTGAAGGCCCCCAGATTGTACCTATCAGGAAACAGACTGGGGCAAGGAGTTCCACTCTCTAGCGGTACAAAGGATGAAATTAGATGCAAAATTAGGTGCTAGTATTTGCAAAATCCACCAAATCCGATAAATAACCGATAAGCTTGCAATCTTACGTCTATGCTTCGAGGCTTTTGAGACGATTATTAAAAAAAATTGTTGCCGAGGGAACTTCCTGGCCCTCCGTTCTATGGACTCATGTGTCTGAAGCTGGTATTTGGCGGAGCCATCCCAAAGAGCTTGGTATAGATAGCAGTTACATTGTTTATACTCATCAATTTTGTCTAAGGATCAAGGTGTTTTTTTTCATACAAACGAGGTAACTTTGAAGCCTTGGTTTCCTGCAAGGGATGTACCGTGCTGTGATTTGATGACGGCTATCCAGGGAGTGAATGGAGGAGATTCAGATCGCTATACACATCCAACTGATCTAATCA
Organism: Agriphila geniculea; assembly: GCA_943789525.1. NCBI lineage: Eukaryota > Metazoa > Arthropoda > Insecta > Lepidoptera > Crambidae > Agriphila > Agriphila geniculea. The sequence continues at coordinate 14,951,612 of OX038893.1, forward strand.
GCATTTTAAAAGATAGAAGGGTCAGAGTTCTCAGTTTCAGGATTTCCATACATTTTAATGATATTTTCGCGGTTTTTTTAAACATGCATTCTAAACAGCATTCTAAAAGATTCTTTTATCTTTTAGAATGCTGATCAGATCAGTTGGGTGTGTATAGCGATCTGCATCTCCTCCATTCACTCCTTGGATATCCATCATCTGGGGGGCAATTATCCAACTTTGTTGCAATCAACTCTGACAGAAATCGCAGTTACATTGTTGCTTTAGATAAGAACCAATGTGACAACTATCTTACCTAAAGCAGCAATGTAACTGCGCTTTCAATCGATTTCAATCGAGAATTGTTAGCAACAGACTTACGTAATCAACTAGCAGATCTCAGCAAGGTACATCCCTGGCAGGAAACCAAGGCTTCAAAGGTACCTTGTTTGCATGAAAAAAACGCCTTGATCCCTAGACAAAGCTGATGTGTGTATCTCATAGTGTCTCGCTGTCTGTGTTAAAATAAATAATGCCTTTTTTAAAATATTTTTCAAAGACGGCGACGCCATTTTCATGCCTGTAGGTACTCGCCATTTTAAACTCTGTGTCACATTCAGTCGTCGCTCGTCTCAATTGACCTAACTCTAAGAGACTTTAAACGGGACGCTCTTTATGCATATCGTTTAAGAAGCGAAGAAAAGCTGGGTACACACCAGCGGAGTAAGCTACTTATGTAAGTATAGCTAAGGATGTGTAAGGGGGGTCTATGTTAAAATTCATAATTTAAAATGTTTAATCATTTCATCACCTAAGATTATTTATATGTCAAGATAGACAGTCGAAGCTACGACAGCGTCGAAAAAAATATCACCCAACAGTTGGGTGACCAAAACACGCACACATTGTCAGTAGTGTGAGCCGGCCATAGTTTTATTACAATACTCTTTGGACGCGATGATGCTAAAAATGCACACCACCTTAAAAAAGTTGGCCTGTTTTGTTTAATACGTCAAAAGTCTAAGACTCTATCTAGACATATAAATAATCTAAGTTCATCACATAATACAACTCATGCTACACGTGAGATCAAGCTGGAAAGATTTGGACGTCAGTCCAAGCTTGAGCATGTGTAGTCTCTATTACATAGAATTACAGACTTAAGAGGAAACACCACGGTCGAGAGAATTGAAAAATTCCTATACAAAGTTGACAAAATCAACGTTTCGTTGTCCCCTATTTCCTCCTCCAAAATCAGACCGATTTAAATACTATTTTCATTATAATTTAAAATAATGCTTTGGCTGTGTTCCTATGTTTTGATTTTTTTATATAATCTCGTCAATTTTGTTTGCTGGATGTCTAAACAATGGCACATATTTAGGTTTTTTGAAGATTAATATCTCTTTTAATAATTAATTTATGAAAAAAAGAAAAACATAGGAACACAGCCAAACCCTTTTTTTAAATTTGAATGAAGGTTATCGCGAACTGTGGAAGCTACGCAAATGGTCTGCCTAGATTTGTTCTTACTTAGCGAGACCAAATTATAGATTTTTTGAATTCACAAAGATAAGGCCGTTTAAAAAATCTTTCGAGTATTACTAGGGGCTGGTTCCTATATTCAAGAACAAATTGTTTCGCTTACGGATGGTGATGATCATATCATAATAATATAATATTTTGACAAAAGACCATAGTACTAACTCCGCAAATTGCTAATACGATGGATACGACCTTATCACATTAACATCCACGTTGAGGTTATTCATCCGCAACTAAAAATGATATGTAAGTTGTAATAAGAATATTCTAATAGGCAATTTAATAAATTAATTATTGAATTATTATTTTCAATAAGATAGGGTCTAGGTATACAAAAAATTTACAATAATAATTGTTTACTTTTTTGAGGTTAAAAAAATGGCCACCAGCGCATTAGCAATTTGCGGGGATAGTAAATGTGTCAAAATTCTACCATTAGTAAGTAAAACGAATCGTTTCTCGAAAAATCGTTTCGGAATGGGGTACCCGACTTAGCGAGACCAGAGGCAAGCAGCTCAAAAAATTCGCCGGTGTATACTCAGCTTAGTAACGAGTTCGCCACACCCACCAATGTTGAAGGACGTCAGTGCTGACGTCATCAAGCCAATTGTCTCCCATTTGACCAATCAGAAACCGTTTAGAGCGCAATTCACTTGTTTATCGATATGTCGTCAAATATGCGGCGAATTCCTTGTTCAAATATTTTGTTGAATCAAACCGAGGCGTCATCCATTTATAACGCGGTTTTGTAAACTACTATTTTTACCGGATACCTTAGAATAATAACACCTAGAACGATAGTTCTCTACAAAGCGCACTGTCAAAAGTGAGGCAACTAAAACAGCCAAAATGGCTCCGTTTTTAGATTGTTTTTCTACATTACTACCTAATCATACCGATTAAGTACAAAACAGTTTTAATTTTCCCACATTTATAACACTAGTTACTATATTATTGGGTTTCAGTTACGATTAGTTAACGTATGAAGCTTAGAATAAAAACACCTAGAAGCCGTGTCCTCGTATGCAAAGTGAGCCAACTAATACCAAGCCAGAATGGCTTAGTTTTCAAATTTATATCCTTCATACGTTAACTAATCGTAACTGAAACCCAATAATATAGTAACTAGTCTTATAAATGTGGGAAAATTGAAACTGTTTTGTACTTAATCAGTATGATTAGGTAATAATGTAGATTAATAATCTGAAAACGGCGCCATTTTAGATGTTTTAGTTGCCTCATTTTTGACAGTGCGCTTTGTAGAGAACTATCGTTCTAGGTGTTATTATTCTAAGGTATGAAGGATGTAAATTTGAAAACTAAGCCATTCTGGCTTGGTATTAGTTGCCTCACTTTGCACACGAAGACACGGCTTCTATTCTAGGTATTATTATTCTAAGCCGGATACCTAATAATAAAACCAACCTGTCTTTAGCACGATCAGCGTATCAAAAGATAAATAAGTAATGAGTACTTATTAAAGAAACCAAAACTATGGTCCTCATTCAAAACTGAAATAGATTTAACTATCTTCACTTCACGGGCCATGAAAAACAGTCTATGAATGATGTATGAGTATGAATGTCATTTAGACGCCGCCGAGGGCTATTAATTTAATGACTAGCAATAAGGCTGTGACATAATATAAAATTATTATAAACGATAAGCAGAGATAGAGAGTGAACAAAGACAAACAAACGATTACGCATTTGATATTTTGCCTAGCTGGTCTTAGCCCCCCTTAGCAGGACCACCGAAACGCGATATGATTAACGATTTATCATTTTTTTTAACTGTCAAAAGACAATGGATTTTGACATTTGAGAGCCGATTAAATATCGTATTTCACGCGCAATTAAATTGTAGTTTGCTGGCTGCAAATGTATTGCTGGGGGGGAGAAGAGCTTGCTCTAATAGCCCAGGACTTTTAGCAAAAAATTCAAAGAAACCTAGGACTAATTCCGGCGGAAGGTTTTTTGTTTTCAAAGTGTTCCTTAGGTCCCCCTGAATATATCTGGAAAGTTCCCCGTGAATCCCATGTACGCTCCCCCCTACCCCCCCTAAAACGTCTCCCTGATTTTAGTTTTTTCTATTTATCTCAGAAACGGTTGAAAATAGAAGAAAGTTGTCAACGTATGATATAATTGTTATAAAATATCCAACCCATCGACACTTCAATCATTTCGATGTGAGCTGTAGTCTCTGAAATATACCTACAGACATTTCACCAAAAAATTTTTTTTGCCCAGAAATCATTCTTTGTACTAGTTTTTAAGAAAAGTGAGTAGAGTTGTGGTGAAATTATGTAAGGTCATATGAATCTTGATACATTGAGGAATAAAACAAGGTATAATACATTGTTATAGCAGCATCTGTTCTCGATTCACACCGAATGGTGTCAACGCCACGATGTAATTTTTAGCCCAATACTTTTAGATAAAAATTTCGCGATACCTAGGACTAATTCCGGTGGTAAGTTTTTGTCTTTTAAAGTGTTCCTTAGGTCCCTTTGAACATATCTGGAAAGTTCCCCGTGGATCCCGTGTCCGCTACCCCTCCCCCCTCAAACGTCTCCCTGATTAAAGTTTTTCCCATTTATCTCAGAAATGGTTGAAGATAGAAGAAAGCTATTGAATATGATATAATTGTTATAAAATATCCGACCCGTCGACTTTTAAATTGTTTCGATGTGAGCTATAGTCTCTGAAATCTACCTATAGACATTTCACCAAAAAAAATGTTTTACCCAAAATCATTATTTGCACTAATTTTTAAGAAATATTAGTAGAGTTGAGGCAAAATAATCTGAGTTCATATGAATTGTGATACTTTGAGGAATAAAACGTAGTACAATACATTGTCTTAGCAGCATTGGTTCCCGATTTATAGCGAGTGGTGTCAAACGCCAAATAAATTTATCGTAGTATTAGCTCTAGTAATTTCTGAGTTAATTCGTTCAAACATACATACATACAAATCTTTCATATGTACGACGCGGGTGAGTGAGGGAGCATGATCATTAATGATTAAACGAACTAACCTGTAAGTGAGTTTTACACGAAGGATTCGTCCAAAGATATTAGTACTATTAATTACATGTAGTATCGCTTGATACCTACCGTTTGACCCATCATGTATTAAAATCTGAGCAACTATTTTGATGATGATGGATGATGACGATAAAGTGGCGCCATATATAAAAGCATAAATCTTGAGTGTTCCAGTAGAAAATTTTCAATTTAATTTCGTTTAATAATATAATTGCTATCCTAAAAGGCAACGTTATTTGCATAGTTCCTACTGTCTTAATACTATAAAATTATACCGTGGTGTTTGACACTCGCTGTAAATCGAGAACCAATGCTGCTAAAACAATGTTTCATACCTCGTTTTATTCCTCAATGTATCAAAATTCAAATGAACTCAGATTATTTTGCCACAACTCCACTAATTTTTCTTAAAACTAGTACAAATGATGATTTTAGGCCAAAACAATTTTTTTGATGAAATGTCTTTAGGTATATTTCAGAGACTACAGCTCACATCGAAACAATTGAAGTGTCGACAAGTCGGATATTTTATAGCAATTATATCATACTTCAACAGCTTTCTTCTATCTTCAGCCATTTCTGAGATAAATGGGAAAAACTTAAATCAGGGAGACGTTTGAGGGGGACGGGGGAGCGGACATGGGATCCACGGGGAACTTTCCAGATATGTTCAAAGGGACCTAAGGAACACTTTAAAAGACAAAAACTTACCACCGGAATTAGTCCTAGGTATCGCGAAATTTTTATCTAAAAGTATTGGGCTAAAAATTCCACCGTGGCGCTGACACCATTCGGTGTTAATCTAGAACTGCTGCTGCTATAACAATGTATTATACCTTGTTTTATTCCTCAATGTATCAAGATTCATATGACCTTACATAATTTCGCCACAACTCCACTCACTTTTCTTAAAAACTAGTACAAGGAATGATTTCTGGGCAAAAAAAAATTTTTGGTGAAATGTCTATAGGTATATTTCAGAGACAACAGCTCACATCGAAATGATTGAAGTGTCGATGGGTTGGATATTTTATAACAATTATATCATACGTTGACAACTTTCTTCTATCTTCAACCGTTTATGATATAAATAGAAAAAACTGAAATCAGGGAGACATTTGAGGGGAGGGGAGGGGGGAGCGTACACGGGATTCACGGGGAACTTTCCAGATATATTCAGGGGGACCTAAGGAACACTTTAAAAACAAAAAGCTTTCCGCCGGAATTAGTCCTAGGTTTTTTGCTAAAAGTCCTGGGCTATAATGTATATCGTCCACCCGCGTTAAGGTGCAGGTAAAGGTAAGATATTCAGTTCAGTTCCTCAGTAGTTGAGGATTCCGGGTGTAGTGAGCTTACACCTTCGGCCTTATTTTCAAAACATCAGGGGCCGTACCGGCTAACGAATCGAGCTTCGGAAAATTTGCCGAGTTTCAAATTAAAACAGATAAATTGGAGTAAGGAATTACTTATTGTACTATTTGTTGAAGTTATTTGGAACATATTGATGTTTGTGTGACCTCATGAATTAGGGTTCACCATTTTAGCCCAATTGGGGCTCGATTTATCCGTTTTAATTTGAAACCCGGCAGACTTTTCGAAGTTTGATGCGTTAGCCGGTACGGCCCCAGGTGAGGTGAAGGCTTAGCCCGTTGTGAAAAAACACCCTTGTTTAACTAAACGAGCATTTTATTGTTGACTTAATCGCTGTTTAAATTATAAGTATGTTAATGAACAAAAATTCGCTCGGAAGTAACAACAATACAATTAAAAAGATGACTAACACACGCCGAGATAATAAAGTCTGTTTCTATGTGAGCCATATTATTATCATGTAGGTAGGAAGACTTATCTTGACGCGACTGCGTCTGCGTGAACAGTTATTTTTCCGAGCTTTGGCCTCAGACCAAATAAAAAAGTAAAGACGGAGCCTTCCGATAAAACGGTGAGGCCAGTAAAACTACGCCTTGGCTGTGTACATACACAGTTTACGCACACATATATAACGAAACGCCTTCGCTTTCGTTCGTCATTGGGCGTTCCATATCGAACCCTGCCGCCCGGCCCCCGCCCGCCCCCTAGTACGCACACATGTACCATCAAAAACCGGCCTCAGTTGTTCGCAACCACTGCGCAACGCTCCGTCTTCCTTTTTTATTTGATCTGAGGCTTTGGCAAAGTCGGTCTCCTATAGGTAGGTATATCAATCTTCTACAGGAGAGGTGCCCAAACGGTCAATCGAGAGGTTTTAAGGTCGATCGCCAAGGATAACAGATTTGTATCCAATGTAGTTTTACATATTTTTTTATATAAATATTTGGTAGGTTATACGGTAAAATTTTTGTAAGGTCGATCTCGTTAAGAAAAAGTATGGGCACCCCTGTTCTATAGGTTGCATTTCGGGGAGTGTGCTCAAGAGTTACACAACCCCATACCTCCTTCCCCGTTTCATCTTCAGACTACCAGACGCAGAGTGGCTATTCATCCTTATGTTGTTGATATTCCACGTACCCGCACGAAACGCTTCGGTTCCAACTTTTTAATTCAAACAGCAATAACCTCCCTGCGTCTGTATTCCCCGAACAATATAACTTGGGCGTCTTTCAAGTCAGAGTAAATAGGCATTTACTGACTGTGCGTGGTCTATTTTCGTCCTCCTTGTCACTTTCCATCTGGTGAAAGTGAGGTCAAAAGCGCAGACGGTCCATACATAAAATAAAATCTTTTGCTGAATGAAAGGTATTTCAGTGGTTCCTTCTACGTACTCCTCAAAGAAAGACCTTAAACTCTTGTACTCTCAACTCAAACAATAAATAAAAAATGAAATTAGATAGGTAAATGAAATCATTTAGATGAGATTGCTGCGCGAACCCCTTGATGGGCCTTGTCCTTTTTTGTATCCCCGACAACATATAAAATTTCATCAATAAAAAAGTTAGTGTTAAGGAGCATGAAGGCGCAATGGCATTTGGCCTGTGAATCATGAGGGTTGGTCATAGGATGGATGACTAAAAAATATTATCACGAGCTCCTCCGTTTTGTAAGTTTTGCAGCGAGGTTTAAAACGAGAGATTTAAAGGACATATCCCATCGCGCCTATGTCATTTGCCTCATTTGCCATTATCAAAAAATGAAAGTCTATCGCGTCTTAATCAAAGTAGTATGTCAGAGTAGGTATTTTATTCTAGAATCAGATTAATCATTATTTTCTTGGATTGGGAAAAAGTGGAATTTTTAAGTTAAAATGCTTTTAAATTTAAACAATTCTTGACTGATACTATACCTAAATAAAATGTAATTAGCATTTTTTAATTTCGAAAGTAATTAAATAAAATGAAACTGGGGCAACGCTGGGACAGCTCCTTTGCTCTCGTGTGAAACACAATTTTCCCCCTCTACCAGCAAGAAAACTCGCAGTAAAATCGCTTTTTGCGAGCATCAGGAAAAGTGATTTTCGAATCACTTTTCCCGACGCTCGCGTGGGTAAAAGGAATTTTGATTCCTTTTACCCACGCTCGCAGCAAAAAGATATTTTGCTGCGGAGTTTTTACGCACGAAATTGAGCCCAATATATTCAGTTTTTAAAATAAATTTAAAATTGTAAACCCTTGTTTAGTTTCATAGGTCGGTCGTTAGGAGTTAATAACTAGTTACAAAGTATGTACAAAAGTAGACAATTTAGTTTACATTTTTAATTTACATCGATCACCAAATGATGAGCCAATTAGCACATCTCCTTGTAAGATGTCCTTGTTACAAAAAATGCCGGAAAACTTATTAAACGATAACTAACATGCATCCGAAAAACAACTTTATCTGATAGACTTTAAGAGCGCAGATCATTTTACAGTGAACAAAGGCATTTGTTCCGGCGACTCATTTAAACTGTTACTCATGTTCTGAGAAATGACTAAATAACAACAGTGAACTCGATCTTGTGTTCTATTTTTTTTATTAAAACAACGAGCATCTACTGATAAACAAAAACATGTCATCATCTTCATCATCCCTACCCTTATCCGGGTCCCCTACTTAGTTTCGAATGATGCTGTAGCGACAGCGACACACGTTGTGGCGAAAACATTTCAGCGTGGTACAGTACTAAGCAGGTATCTTGAAATTTATTTCGACGGAGTGGGGATAAGTTCGCGCATGTGCTCTTGTGAGCGACCAATAGCGCGCGCCCCTCTCTCGCCGCCCGCACCCCTCACCGCTACGCATACCCAAAATGCGCGTTTCGCGCAATCCCCACCCGATTCCAAGTTATATGCCTCGTACTGTACGCTGAAGCGAAACCCACACGGAATGACACAACAGCGATCAACTTTGTGGCGAAACATAATTATATGTATGCTAGTTTGAAACTCAAAAGGGAGAACAATTCAGGACTACCTTCAATGTAAAATTTGTATAGTGTAACTTTAATGTAGGCAGGAATTATTATAGTATTTCGTATTAGCTATTGATTTTGTATTCGTATGTAAGTGCAGGTACTAAGAGATTCTGTTTATCTAAATGGAATTACTACAGAAAATAAATAAAGCGCATGCGACTCCTAGATAATTGTTAATACTTACTATCTGTAAGTTTTAAGCTTATAGTTATTAATTATTTTTGGCATTTAATAAAAATAATATTTTGGTAAAAACGAATGATAATTTGTATATAGTACTCAAAATATAACCTTTTGTTTTGTTGATTACGAGTTTCAAACTATCATACAATTATATTTCACCACAAAGTTTGTCCCTGTCGTGTCATTTGATTACCGTATTCTCATTTCGTGTACCACGCTGAAATTTTTTTGCCACAACGTGTTTCGCTACAGCGTCATTCGAAACTAAGTACGGGACCCCCCTTATCTTATTTATTTGGGGTCGGTGCAGTGTGTCCTTCTCTCCCATCCCTCCCTGTCACTCGTCATCTCCTTTCCACTCCCTTCACATTCATATCATTCCGCACATCCATATCCATTACTCTTCTAGTAACACGCCTTTCATCCCTTCTCATATCATGCCCAAACCAAGCCAGAAGTTTCCCTTTCAACTTTTCTGTTACTGGTGCTACTTTCAGACTTCCTTTGACATACTCATTCCTAAGTTTATCCATTCACGTCACACCACACATCCACCTCAGCATTTTCATCTCTGCTACATGTCATTTCCTTTCATCCATCTTCTTCATGGCCCAACATTCTAATCCATACATGACTACTGGCCTTATTATTATAGGTAGACTGCATTGTATGCTTGTTTTTTTAATTTCTTTCATAAATAGAAAGAAATGATTGATGTCGTTTGGCAGTAATCCCATAGATTTATGGAGAAATACTGAAATACACAATGACTCATTAACTTCACAGAGGAGATTACATAGAATTCCTGAAAAACTGGATTGAGGCCAAGAAAATCTATACAGCCATTTTTACCGACTGCCAAGAAGGGTAATGTTTTTTGATAATTTAGTTTGTTCATTAATTTGTGGACAGTTATTTTTCTATACTTCGGGAACAGTAGTGGCGTGTGCTCAATAAAAAATACGGCGTTTGGTGATCGAGGGATATCCTTTGGCAGGATGAACCTTCTGAACCCTTAGATCATTTTAAGAAGGGGAGCCATCTTGGATTTCTGTATGGGAAGGAGATATAATACAATCTTTTTTTTCGTTTAATAAACTTTTAAATGAATAAACATTTAACATCTTGAAATATTTTGATCCCAGGATTCTGTGAGGTAAAGTACCAGAATAAAAAAAACTTAATGTTAGTTTTTTTAAAATGTTTCCAGGATGTTAGCTAAGAGTACATTACGAGTTGTTTGGCGTATGTTTCATAAGAATTCATTTAGTGGTTTTCTTCCTGCAAGAGCCCTAACTTAGTATGTTTGCAAAATGTTTATCCGATTTTTTTAAATCCCTTTCATCCGATATACCACACAAAGGGTTTTGAAAAAAAAAATTTTTTTTAATTCCATACAAAAAAAGATTATATTCATTTCATTCATTCATTTATTTATATTCAGGCAACAATGACCCATAGATATATACCTTACAAACTAAACATATATAAAAATATAAAAACATTATTATTATTATATCTCCTTCCCATAATAAGATCCAAGATGGCTCCCCTTCTTAAAATGATCTAAGGGTTCAAAAAGTTCACCCTGCCAAAGGATATCCCACGCTCACGAAACGCCGGCGCCGTATATTGCACTTTTATGATGTGAGGAAATGCAACTACCAGCTTATAATACGGGTTCCCTATTATAAAAAAGGGGGACCTGGCTTCTAGTTCCAAGGCAAAGCTGGGGGGGCGGGGGTGATAGAACCGTGTTGGAGTTTTGAAGGGCAATATATAAATATAACAGGTTTTTTTCTAGGGTGGGCACAAGACCACCATGCCTTCCTACGACAATGTAAAAGGTACAATTACCTGTATCCCTGCCCTGACAATGTGTATGCAAAATTTCATGATGATCGGTTGAATATTTAACATGTGTATGTGTGAGAATTAAAATATTATTTATTCAAATAATAATAAATCAAGTTTAAAAAAACTGTCAATTCTTTTACCCTACTACCCATTATGATGTCTTTTAGCTGACAAGAAAATAAAATGTAACTGAAGTAGTAAAATTTTATAAAATAAAAAATAAAAGAACTAAAATATTCAGACATGAAAAGGTTACAGAGTAAATTTTTACAAAATATATAAAGTCTGTCCATCCTTACTTGTCTTATATGGTAAACAATCTACACCCAACTCTTTATTGAAATAATCATTTATAAAATAAAACAAATGGTTTTCCACACATAGATTACTAAATAAATTGTTAATAAATTAACAATAATTTCATAAACTTACTAACATATTTTTAAATAACGATTTAAGTTTAAAAGACGTATGACAACTGTCAAAAACTGTTTACTAAATAAGACAAGTAAGGATGAACAGACTTTAGATATAGATTAGTAGGAATTGTGTCCTTAACTGATTTGATTGCTTTAACACATAATTGCTTTAACTTATCTCATGTAATATAGGTGTAACATAGTAAATATGTGATGTTGTACAATATTTATCCAATATTTATTGTCCAATTACAACAGAATTCTCTCATCGCTCATCTACAGACTTTGCACTCAATAAAATGACAAACAATGAACAATTATTTACTGTTTTGGTCAGTGTTGCCTTGATGCAAGCCTGCACTTAACAATATAATTTATAGTTTCAAGCCAATATAATATATTGTATGATGTTAATACCTACCTTTCCAAGACATGTATTTTTTTTAAAACGGGTAGTTATTTATTAGACTTACTTTTTATCTGTTATCATATAAATATCAGGCAATCACTGCTTTTCAAATGTCATTATGAGCCTTATTTATTGAATGTGACAATTTGTAACCTGTCATGACAATTTCTTAACCAACCAATTAGAACAAACTACTCATAGCTACACCGCAATGTAAACCAAATTGTCATGATAATTGACAAATAATAATGCAAAGCAATAATAATGAAATTTATCATGTTAAGCTGTCAAAAGACAATGGATTTTGACAGTTGAGTGTCGATGAAACGCTATATCATGCGATATATATATCATGTTTCGGTGGTCATGCTAGGAGTATGATGACAATATAATTTTAAGAGCCGTGAATAAGTTTGGAATGTATAACTTTTACATGCGCTTATTGATATCAAATTATTGTTTGTGATTGATGTAGTAAGTAGACCATACACCAAAGGTGGCCAAACTTATGACATGTGAGGTGTACTTGTGTTTAAAAATATTTCTTGCCGTCGACTGCAAGGTAGATTTAGATGTTATTAACTTGTTTGATATTAAATGTTATTTTTTCATATTTTTCTATTCAGTTTATTTAACTCTCACAGGCAACCTAAATCGCCTTCGAGGTCGACCGGTAGACCGCAGTCAACCCCTTGGACATCCCTGCCATGCATTCTTCATCTTTCCTGTCACCTGACATCTCTTTATTTCTTCAATCAAGAACACCCTAGATGTGCAGTCAGAGTCTCAAAAATGGCACCTCAAATAGCGTACCACTTACAAACTGGGCGCTTATTTTGCTAAAATTAAGTGATAAAAGATGTGTTTTTGTACAAAATAAGGAATAAAAAAATGTGAGTTTGTTAAAGATAAAGATACTTTATTTGCTTGAAATGGGGTATAAATACATGTGGTGTTATATTAAAAGATCATACACATTTCACTACATCTAGCATGCAAATTTTTAAAGATGTTTATAAATGAAGCTACGAGTTTATAAAATTAGCAAAAAGTAGTTTAGTTAAAATGAGTATAGGTAATAGCCATCAGCCATTTCTGATGTCCCCACTGCTGGGGCACAGGCCTTCCTTATGGGTGGATAAGGAGGACGGGCCATAACCCACCACGCGGGCCCAATGCGGATTGGTGGGTATTAACGACTGCAAATGCAGCCGGGACCAACGGCTTAACGTGCCTTCCGAAGCACGGAGGAGTTCGCGATGGTAAATTTCTGGTCACCCATGCCATGACCGACCCTTGCGAACGTTGCTTAACTTACGCAATCGCTGGGCCAGGCGCTAAACCACTACGCCACCGAGCTCCTCCTTTATAGGTAATAAGTAAGTACATAAAATTAACTGTCACTTCTAATCAATATCACAGTCATCAACTTTAAACAAGGTGCACATTAACCTAACATAATAATTAAGAAATGGAATTGAAGCGAAAAGAACATAGTTGCTTAGAATTATATTAATATAAATCACAATGAGCACAAAATGTCAAAATGTTTACTACAATAAATTAAAAATGTCGAAAAAAATATGCAAAATATATTGAATAATGTCAGAAAATAGATCAGAAATTATCTAGGTTAAGTTTAAGTTATCTAGGATATTCTTGATCGAAGCTTCATTTAGTAATTTCAGTTAGCATTGTCATCCATTTGGAGTCATAAAAATAGATTTCCTAAAACAATGGTTTTTATGGGTGTCAAGCGATCTAACAAATATATTATTTTACCACAATCATTTAGATAAGTATATCTGCTATTCAAATAGTAGGAAAACCAAAGATTGACTTTATAAGTAATTAGTAAATTGAGTTTTTTAATTATAAAGCAAACAAATGCAACATAATAAACTGGACAAACAGGTAACTACTAATTATAATAGGTAGGTACACTAGGTATCTATTTTATATATAATTCAAATATTTTCAGGTCAATATACATAGCATTATTATGTGAAAGGAAGATTTGGGTGGCTGTATGTTATAGAATTTAACAAAAAAAATCATTAAAATAATTTGTATGTATTTCAATCGGTATTTTTCAGCAGATAAGTTTAGTTTACGATGCATGCGCAAAGTCTAGTTACAAATACATAAAATTAATGAAAATAATATGTAACTTTAGAACTTACCGTAATGATATGTCATCCGTTGTCAAAATAGTCACAAATACACACTTTGTTTGCTAAACATGCAAACTGTATCACAATATTTCACTTGCGAACTCACGGGCTCATGTCACATAATTGTTTTTAACTAAACATTTACATTAATTGACTTTGTAACACAACAGCACATAAAAACAAAGCTTTTCTTCCATAATTTTGCTTTCATCAATGAAAGGAAGTGAACGACGTCACGTCACGTCAACTCAACGAACGCTAAACGACGACGTACGCGTCGCGATTAAGAGAAAGAGAGAGTCGCACATTAAGGAAAGAGTGAAAGAGACAGAGACTGGCATTGAATGAAAGACCGTACCATTGACAAAGAAAGAACAGCTGGTTCATTTTTCCGTAGTGATGCAACCACAAAAACTAAAATATATAAAATAGCTCAAAGCCATTTTCTGTGCTATTCGATTATAACAGGAACAGAATCGATAACATGTTTATGATTTAAATTATTGTATGCCTTCGTTCACACATTTTTAACTCATTTTCAGTTAAATCTTTACGCGGAGAGTTTTGGCGCCATTTTGTAGAGTGGTTTGATTCTTAGGTATTTTTAATTTACTTAAAAAAATATTACAGCTTGTGTATGTATATTTCATAGACATAGAAAAATTTTCGCTGCGCTCAAGAAGACCAACAAAGCGTGGAAAAGAGAAGTTAACATCATACGGACACGGTCTATGTAAAAAAGAGACAAAGGATCAAGTGACATGTGCCAACATTTTTTACAGTAAGAGCCCCTAGCGTCCCGCTTAGCAAATGAGCAATCACAGTTTGTTTAAAATATTTTTTAATCTTAGTTAGAATTTAAAATAATGGTATCGTGGAGCCATGGTGTCTTGTACTCTAAGTAATTGTGATGTGACTAAAAGAAACAATCCAAGTAATCACACTTTTCAAAGGTAAATAAGATATTGCCACACATTTCTCTAAAACCAAATTTCGCTACATTTATCCGTTTATCGACAAAGAAAATAGTATAGAACATAGTTTATTAATTTCCTTTGCCATAATATAGTCATATTTTATGAATCTAAGTCATATTTTACGTATCTCCAAGGAGGTTTATATAGGGAGTGAGTACTCAGCAAAAATTTTCACATATCGTTTAAAAGAAATTCAACTTTATTGCATATGCCATAGAGTTGAAATTCTATCGACGACATTGACTGAAGGCACTACTGTGTGAATGAGACAACACCAGGTGGAGGTCGGTGTCTCGTTACCTCGTTCTATCTCGTCTCGTTACGTTAATAATACCACGATAGTAGGACAAAAAATATGTACGTTACCAATCAAGTAGTGTATCAAAATTAAGGATTCGGAGTGGGAAGTCGAATATATACTATTTAAATATTAGAATGATACATAATAATTGTAATTTAAAACAGAACTTACTCTTTTGATTTAATTAGATATCTACAATAATGCTAATCAGCTATCATCGGTGAAGTGGTAATAAATAGAAGTGTCAATCCTGGCAACTCCGATTTTGACCTTGGCGCGGAATTTCAATCTATAGGAAATAACACTTTACAAAACTAGTGTGACCATAAATACTGCACCATTTCAGATTTCCAAAGAACGAATTTGTTCTTTTGAAATGGCTAGAGGTTGCAGGCGAGACGGTAAAATTAATAACAATAATCAAATTCATGTTTGTGCGCCTATTTCGATGAAACTCGGTTTTTGGTACTATTTCAACATGAAAATAACAACGCAATGTTGAAAATTTTAAAAATCCAAGATGGCGGCCAACTTTTTTGTTTTTGGGCCGATTTCGATGAAACTCGGTTTTTAGAACTATTTTGACAAGAAAATAACAGGGCGATTTCAAATTTCTGTACACCTTAGAATTTTTTTATTTATTTTTTTTATGTAAAGTTTAGAACTATTTTACAATCGCACTATGAATAGCACATTCTACATTTTAATATAATTAGAAATTAATCACATAATACCGTGTATTTTTGCTTTTATTGTACAAAATAGTAAGAGGTGTCGAGATTTGACGTCAGTTTTGTTACTATATAAAAAGGTAATAAATAAATTAAAACTGCGAGCATTGAACAATATTTATTAAATTTTATGAAAAAACAGCAAAATATCAAAGGAATGGCAGCATGAAGTTGTGTGCAATTTAAAAACGACTACCACTTTTTCAAAATATTAACTAAGTTTTGTTACCATGGAGCCAAAAAAACATTCATTTTTGAGTTTTTTAATTATTGAGAGATCACAAGAGCTCTAAACAACCAAAATATTGAAGAATCATAAATTCTTTAGGTATTTTTGTATTAATAATACCTGATATTTTTTTAAAAATAGATAAAATATTAAAATAATCGTCCAAGTTTTATGGGACAGTAACAAAAGTGACTCTTGAAATATTATTAGGCTGAGTGCACATAATTCTTCTTAAAATTTAAAATTACAAATTAAATATTTAGCCAACTACGTCACACACATATCACGAGCGTGCTTTCTTTGTACTTATTACCATTAATATAATCTTCTATGAACTATGAATTCTTAATCTCTACTAATTTCAGTCTTTGCGTTTATAATCAACAGTCTTCATTAACTAGGCACTTAACTTTTTAGTTTAATATGTTATTGTACGTATTATCACATAATATTTGAGCATAATCAGCATATCACAATGCTTACCTTACTTATATTTAACAAAACTACTACGGCTCCTCACTATCTTACTTGTTTTTACCCGGGATAAACGTATATAATATTATCTTACTTTACATAAAAATGTAATATGTTTTTATATTATAATATTTCTTGCAAAATAAAAATATTCAAAACCAATTGACAAATGTACTAAACCTAATTTTCAATATAAACAAGAAAAGGGCATAACGAATTCCAACATCAATCTTCTACAAAGATTATATAAAATTAAGTAATACTTAATAGAAATACAATTAACAAAAAAAAAAACAGTTAACAGCTAGCTATATTCCATATGAACTCGGCTTAAGATGTCAGTTTTGTTACTTTTTTGGTCAGGCCTATATGTTACCGCATTTCAAGTAACAAAATTGACGTAACATTTTACAGTTATAATTATTGAAAAAATAAACTATAAAATACTCGCTTTATTTAGCGACCTATGAAACTGTTGTTTTGTTTCAAATAATTATGCTCTACGTTTCTTGTAAAAAAATATGTATTATATAGATAAATAGAATTAAATAATGGTAACTTACCTTGACTAAATAATATGGATCTCCTGCGCCCAGCACAGAACAACCGTCCGCTTTCACAGTTTTTTTGACACTGCTACTTTTTTTATGGCGGCTTCAAAATGGTTGCCTTGTGTATTGCCATATTAAAATTTAGAAGTCCCCACGTGTTATTTAAGGACTTGAAAAATGGGTAACAAACCTTGACATGTCAGGGTGACTCAAATATCGACTTTTGTTATATATTTGTTTTTTAATAAAAAATATTAATTTATGAGGGCAATAGCATCGGTTTTTCAATCGTTTAAAAAGATATATTTAAAATTCTTAAAATACCACTGTACCCTGTTATGTTACGAAACATGAGTTTTATTAAATTTCGTTACCGTTGAATGAGATGGGACATGTGAAATTAAGTGGTACTTTATGTTTTTAAATTTATTTTAAAAATAAGTGTTAATTATTTAGTCATACAAATTACATATTTTAAAAGTTTACAAATATATTTATTTACAGGAAAACGTTTTTTAGTCAAACTTTTTGAAATATTTACGTAAAAAAATAAAATATTTATGGGACACGCTAAATTGGGGGGGTGTTAAGAATTTTGAAATCGCCCAACAACGCAATTTTTAAAAAACGAAAAGTCCAATATGGCGGCCTATTTTTTTGTTTTTGGGCCGATTTCGATGAAACTCGGTTTTTGGAATTATTTTGACAAGAAAATAACAACGCAATGTTGAAAATTTTAAAAATCTAAGATGGCGGCCAACTTTTTTGTTTTTTGGGCCGATTTCGATGAAACTCGGTTTTTGGTACTATTTTGACAAGAAAATAACAACGCAATTTTTTAAAAACTAAAAATCCAAGATTGCGGCCAACTTTTTTGTTTTTGGGCCGATTTCGATGAAACTCGGTTTTTGGTACAATTTTGACAAGAAAATAACAACGCAGTGTTGAACATTTAAAAAATCCAAGATGGCGGCCAACTTTTTTGTTTTTGGGCCGATTTCGATGAAACTTGGTTTTTGAAGCTATTTTGACAAGAAAATAACAACGCAATTTTTAAAAAACTAAACATCCAAGATGGCGGTCAACTTTTTTGTTTTTGGGCCGATTTCAATGAAACTTGGTTTTTGGAGCTATTTTGACAAGAAAATAACAACGCAATTTTAAATACAAAAAATCCAAGATGGCGGCCAACTGTTTTGTTTGTGGGCCGATTTTGATGAAACTTGGGTGTTGGTACTATTTTGATAAGAAAACAGCAACGGAATGTTATAAAAAAGTCTAAGATGGCAGCCAAATTATTTATTTGTTTTTTCAACCGAGTCACATCAATTTCAACTCAAAACAAAATTAGCAGCCATTTTGATCCTTTTTTTTATTTTTACATCAGTTTACATTGAGTTGTTATTTTCTTGTCAAATAGTACCAAAAACCGAGTTTCATCGAAATCGGCCCAAAAAACAAAAAAATTGGCCACCATCTTAGATATTTAGTATTTTAAAAATTGCGTTGTTATTTTCTTGTCAAAATATTACCAAAAACTGAGTTTCATCGAAATCGGCCCGAAAACAAAAAAGTTGGCTGCCATCTTGGATTTTTTAATTTTTTCAATATTGTGTTATTATTTTCTTGTCAAATTAGTACTAAAAACCGAGTTTCATTCAAATCAGCCCACAAATAAAAGAGTTGGTTGCCATATTTTTTTATATTTTTAATATTTCGTTGTTATTTTTTTATCAAAATAGTAACAAAATGGAGTTTCATCAAAATCGGTCCACGAACAATATAGTTGGCCGCCATCTTGTTTTTTTTATATTTTTAACATTGTGTCGTCGTAAATCTCTTACACCCATTTTATTAACTTCACAAGTAAAGAAATTGGTGCAAGTATTTTAGACCTTATTGACATATTTACCAAAATAACAGTTTATAATGAAACAGCCAAGTAAATTAACAAGTATAATTATGGGAAAAAGCAATCGAATTTCAAACGTCAATAAAGTCGAAAATCGTTTGCATCTTTTTTTTTACTACAGTTCACTAGACTATGTTTTCCTACTTTTACTTGTTTTTCCAACATTCATTTGTTTTTCCGAAGTTCACGCACATTGTATTTTTATTAAAAATTGGAATAAACTTTAAAGTTGCGTATTTAAGTTTATATTAAACAGTTTAAATTATTATGTATGTCTCCGGCCAACCATACGGTTTGGTCACCCTAATGAAGAAAAGGACACATACATCTACTTGACCTCTCTGTCGGCTCGTTTTGGGGCGAAGCGCTCAATCCGGTTTATAGTACTAAATTCATGCGTATCTCATATAAAATGTATTGATTCGTTTTCGGATCACTTGTTTATTGACTTTGTTGTTCTTTGACATTCTATTTCTATGGTATATTTACTTAAAAAAATATTACAATGTTACGATATCCATGTAAATTAGCCGGTACGGCTTAACCCCGAATTACGTAAGTCTGTTGCTAACAATTCTCGATTGAAATCGATTGAAAGCGCAGTTACATTGCTACCTTAAGTAAGATAGTTGTCACATTAGTTCTTACTAAAGCAGAAATGTCACTGCGATTTCTGCCAGAGTTGATTCCAACAAAATTACAAAATCAACCCACCGGTCAAGCTGTTGGTTATGTTTTTACGTTTCTGGATATTATGTGAAACTATTAAAACCACTGAATTATTATTACTTGGATTCAGTGATTAGAATTAAAACAGTTGTGATTTTACTGATTCATTACAATTTTGTATCAAACTCTCCAAGAAGCGTTGGAATGGGGAATGTCCGAAAAAAATCAAACTGGCTGAATATTTTTTTATAGGTAGGAATAAGCTCTCTTAGTAATAGAAAAAAAAAATCAGAATTTTCGGTTGCGTGAAAAAATTTAAAAAAATTTAAGTCTCTTCATCTTCACAAATATAGGAAAGTAACAGCAGAATAGAGATTATACCTTTGCCATCACGTGCCATAACCACAACATGGTAAAAAAAAAATTCAACACAAAATGTCAAAACTTTTTGTTTTTAATTCTTGTTGTCATAGTGGCAGGTGTTGGCAAAGGTATAATTTCCATTCTGCTGTTACTTTCCTACATTTGTGAAGTCGAAGAGACTTTAATTTTTTAAATTTTTTTCACGCTAAGTAATTACTAAGGGAGCTTATTCCTATGTTTAAAAAAATATTCAGCCAATTTGATTTTTTTCGGACATTCCCCATTCGAAATAGTAGTTTATGAAACTGTTGCATAATGAGAGGCATTAAAACAAGACTGTGTGCTTAATAACCGAGCCGTAGGCGAGGTTTTGAATATTATCACTCACACTCGTATTTTAATAAGTAAGTACCAAATTTTGTGCAGAAGTGCGAAGTGTAATATTATTTTTATTTCAGTATTGCGCGTATAAAGTATGTTAATATAAACTCGTTTTGAAGTTTATACTACGAACTTTACGATATGAGAGTAAGTAGCTATAAAGTTGTTAAAGTATTTTCCTATATTTTTCGAGGATTTTAGCGCTTTTTTATTTATCTTACATTTTAAAGCTAATTATTTTTAAAGTAGTTAAGATTATTTCCTGTTCTTGGTTAACATAAATGTATATTTATTAGGTTTTCGCCGCTAAACGAATTACAACCAATTTAGTACCTATTTATTCGAGAATGACACAGGCAATTTTTTCTCCATTATTAATTGTAGCTACCTATTTTAACCGAATTTAGAACTTAAGAAAATGATGTTCTGATTTTTAGTTTCGCTTTGAATGAGAAATAGTATACGGAAACCATTCAAGCATTGAATAAGGTATTCAAGTTTAAAAATCAAGGACATAGTAGGTCGATAAACTCCAACATTGTTTATAAATATTGGCAGCGCACTACTGCAAGGAGAATAATCGAATAAATGTTTATGACTAGTCGTTAATTATGATCTTAAACAATGATTTAGAATTTTAGGCATTGTGATTGTGATTTGTATACTGAAGTCGCGGAAAATAATGCCAATAATATTAATAAAAAAGTTGTTATTAAAACATCAGAAGTGAATTTGCATCAGCCTTAATAATTTGAAATAAAACAGTTTTTTTTATAGTTATAGTGTAAAAACAATGATAGTTGTAATAAAGCGTAAAATATCCAACAGTAAAATGTAAATTTAAAAAGAACAGCTCCGAATTGTTTTTAAATCAGACCGTAGTATTAACTATATATCAATAATTAAATTGATTGCATTATGGCTTTACGATTCATTTTCTTGATTGTATTATTTTATAACTTGTTTACATCAGAAGCAAGTAAAGGCAATTTAGAGCTACCTGATTATGAATACTACCAAAGTAGACATTATGCGGATGTGTTTAAACCACCTCTTCGTCAAAGGTTTCTACAAAGAAAAAATAAGAAGCGAGCGAAAGACATGAGAATAAAACTGCTTAACAAATATTCATCTAATGATACGGTATATTTGGATGAAGTGGCTCATATTATGATAAAGAAAAGGTTAAGCAGTTGGAATAAGACAAGTGATATTGAAGTAGGCATCAAATCAATTTTTGCTGCTGTGGGAGTCAACTACGTATACAAAAGAGACCATTTCTGGAGAACATGGAAAAAAGTAGTATATCCAAAGAATATTACGAAAGTTGTTTGTTATAAATGCAACAATATTATCAATTCCACGTGTGAAAAGTGTCATAACACTGGATTTTGGGTGATTATTGTCTTCATCTTAACTTAAGAGCCGCGCTCTTGTCTGTGTAGCTTCCTCCACTCGTCTCTGCTCAAAGCCAATTCCTTGGTTTCTTGATAAGACACGACGTTCACCTTCTCTTTGATCTGTTCCATGTAGGCTCTTCTCGGTCTTCCTTTTCCTCTCTTGCCCTCTATTTTTCCTTCTATGATGTTTGTAATAAATTTGTCGTGTTTTATCAAGTGGCCGGTCATTCTACCTCTTCTGCCTTCTATGATTTTCATACTTTGACGTTTTTATTTACCTTTTCCAATACTTCCTCATTCGTAACCATACCATCTCAGTTCAGCTTATCTTCTCCATCCTACTCCAACAACACATCTCGAATGCTTCTACTAATCTTTCTCTATCTTTTTGCGTCATTGTCTAAGTTTCACATCATTATTTTAGTACAAATTATATTTTTATCAAGACTCTCTGTATGTACCTACGTATTTGTAAAATAATATAATTTCTATAAGAATAAACATTGTCGGGATTCACATCATTGTACCTATTTATTTTTGAGGCTCCGATATTTCGGCGTAGATCCCGACATAGTTTATTTTAATAATGTCAAAAACCATGGAAATTTAAAACAATATAATATAATTTGTGTTTACAAATGTACCTAACCTGGAATCGTAAAGTTGACAGTAATAATTTCATTATTACTCCACTGAAAATAATTAATTAAAAAAATACATAATTTATGATAACGTATATTTTATACAGTACTTGTTTTATTTATTATTACAGACTATCGAGGAGGAACCACCGCCATGCTCTTTAGAATTATACTCAGTAATTAGCCCCCAACAGGTGTGTGGGGCCAAGTTTACTCAAGTATACAATCACACCAACCCTTGTCCTCTAGTTATGAATTTCGCAGAAATATTGAGCAGTTGCGATAATCCGATCAGAACTTCGTACCGCATAACAAGATTGTTCAAAGAGTCTAAAAGCTTACCAACTGCAATTTGTGGACAGAGTGACTACTGCGAGATTTCAACTTTTTACAGGGTAATTTTAGTTATTACTTACTTCTGCCCGTGACATCGTCCGCATGGATATTCGAGAAAATCCTTAGGGAACCCTTTAACCAGGATAAATTAATTTCACCTAAATCAGATCAGCCATTTTATTTAAACACGTAAACATGACTAGGTTTGTCCCCAACAAGAACGCTGCCCCCCTCTCGCTCTCCTCTCCCCCATCTCCTCTAACTGTCCTCCTTCCCCTCCACCTCCACCTCTTCTTCTCCCTATCTGTACCAAATTTAATCAAAATCGGTTCAGTAGTTTAGGCGTGATAGCGTAACAGACAGACAGTGTTACTTTCGCATTTATAATAGGATAGGATTATCTATATTATGGGGCGTTATTCAAAAATATTATGATAACCTATACCCTTTTGGGCCATGAAATTTTAAATCTTTGCTTGAAATAACTTCATTATAAACTCTTATTTTCAGATATATAAGGATTATGCATTGTTTAGAGTGATAAACTCAAGCAACGACATAATATACTCACGAGTAATGAAGCCAGGAAAGAAGAACTATGCTTGTACTGAAAATTGTGGTCGCATGGACTCTAAAAATTATAACGTTACAAACGATAAACCGTTGTCAGTCAGCTTGATGCCAAAACGTTCTGTTAAGCGCGAAAGCAGTTTCGAAAACATTAACGTGCACAGCACTACTATACAAAAAAGGAGTCAGAAAAAGTATAAAGTCAACACGAAAAAGCGCGAAAAGACAAAATTGAATTCTGAAGAATCGGAATCACGAAATACTGTGAGATATAGAGAATCGTTAAAAAATAGTATATTTACTATACAAGAGTTGTTAGATAACGTGCATGCTAAGTATTTTTCTAATAATACGAAGCCTGTTACAGAAAGCACTTGCACCAGATTGGGGAAACAAGCGACTACCGAAGATAATGATGTGGAATCTGTTGATAGCAGCGATGAGCGAATAAAAGGAATAAAATAAGTTGTTAGTTAAGTACCTATACTGCCCGGCATATATTATAGGTATATTGGCAAGAAAATGAAAGAGACAAAAGATGCGCATTAGCCATAAACTTAGTGTTTATGGCTACTGCGCATCTTTTGTCTCTTTCTTTCTCTTGCCAATATATATGCCGGCATCTGTACAGAGGCGGCGTAGCATGCGTTGACACCTGGGGCGGTTTTCTATTTAACACCCCCAAAATAAAACAACAAATACTAAACGTGCTTACCAGAGCCGGATTTAGAGTGTGGAGGCCCTGGGGCAACAAGGGAGTGGAGGTCCCTAATTATTTTTCAAATATGTTAAATAATAATTTTCTTGCAAGCAGGTCCGCCGTTAGGTCTAAACGCCGGTGTGCAATAGAGATTAGGTATGCCGCCACTTTATCTACGACTACCTACACTGACCTTCTCAGAAAGAAAAGATTTCTTTTGAAGGCAAAACCTTTGTACTATTATGTATTCTGTGGCAAAACTTAATTTTAACTCTTCCCTGCGCTAAGTTTTTGTAAAATTCTACACAAATGGGTGGTTTTTATCTTTGTACTCATTCCTCGTGTAGAAGTCTAGTCGCGGCGTGCGAAGCGCGCTGCGCGCTCCGGCGGCACGCTAATGGTATCTTACCGTGGCTCCGGGCAGTACGGTGATTTAACTCTTTCCCACGAGCTAAGTTTTTGTAAAATTCTACATAATTGTGTGGTTTCTTGAAAGATACCTTACCTTTATCTTTGTACTCACTTCTTGTGTAGAAGTCAAGTTGCGCTCCGAGGCATGTGTGTGGCGATTAATTTATTTTCCATGTAGTTTTTGTAAAATTCTACATCATTCTAAATCATTGATGATTTCATTGAAAAACAAGCTCAAATCGTTATATTACGTACCTACGCTTTCGTTGTTTATATGATTTATGAGGAGGCCCCTCTCTTGTGAAGGCCCCGGGCAGTTGCCACAGTTGCTGACCCTTAAATCCGGCCTTGGTGCGACCATGAACTTTTTGAAACTTAGACACAAAAAAAATCAAAATACAAAATAATGTCAAATGACTATGACATTATTTTGTAGAGATAAAAGTCAGAACGTTCTTCAAACACCGATTTTAATGGTTGTTTGCCACTGAACGGATGAAACTAGGCTCTGACAGCGTTCAGATCAGAGTAATATTTTACCGAGCCACGAAACGGTTAGAGCGCAGTGGACTCGAGCCAGAGGCGGTCCGAGGCAAGTTTTATGATGGTGCGAGATTCAATTATGGCGCCCCCCTTTCTTGCCCTTAATACCTATACAGGGTTATTTGTAAAACACCAACAATACCTCGCAGGAGTAGATTACTAACATTATAAACAAGAATGTTTGTTCGATTTTTTGTCAGTTGCATCCACTAACCTTGTAATTTTGCCTGTTTATATGTCATAACAAAAATATTGTAATACCTAATTGAAGAAAAAATATATATTGACTTTTATAAAAAAATATAGCCAGTGTTACTCGGAATGATGTAAGGATTCTAACGATACCCCATACATTCAAATCAGTTAAGCCGTTTAGAAGTTATGGTGGAATAAAGAAACTCACATACACTCCTTTTTGGGCAGTCGTGTAAAAAAACCGGTCAAGAGCGAGTCGGACTCGCGCACCGAGGGTTCCGTACAATCATTAATATATTTGGATATGTTACTTAAGTACAGTCTTTAAAAAAGTAGGATAAACGGCAGACAGGTGGAAGGGCGAACAGGCGGACAGTTAATTTACAAATCTTAACCACAGTTGCTTATGGTGACTGAAAAACGTTTCAGCCGCTCCACATTGCAAACTGTTTATATTACTAAGTAGGAACTTATTCTTCGTTTATTCGTACGGCAAATAGTAGGTAATGATATTAGAACCAGCCACCAATTATTACTGTAGTATTAGGTTGCGCCATCTCTTGACCGATAGTCGAACTATTTTTTTTCGCAAGTCAGCATTCTTAGGTCACCGCCATCTGTTGACTGGTAGTGAAACTAAAGAATTTTTGTTTGTTTTTTTAATTTCTAAAAAAGTGTGTTATATTGAGACATCGTTTTATTTTTCCTGTAATCTTTACGTAAACTACTATCACATATAATTATTTCAGATTTTTCTCTTTGCAAACTTCGGAGATAAGGGGGGGGAACGGTATTTTTTTACATTTTTCATCATAAGTCGAAAACTATGCGGCCTAAGAAAAAAGAAAAAATCTCTCATATGATACCCCACACGCCCAAGTCACCTCACTTCAAATTTTTAAGACCCCTTTTCAGTCCCTGTTGTAAATAAAATATATTTTTTTTATTTGTTTCTTATTTGCAAAATAGTTGGGCAAATGTCATCTTAAACTATTCCAAATTTCAAGTTGATACCATTAGTAGTTCTCGAGATATCCAGATGTGACAGACAGACAGACTGAGTCACACCATAAGGGTTCCTTTTTTACCATTTTAGTACGGAACCCTAAAAACGGCCGCGCAGCGCGATTTTAATAGTCAGTTTCAATCGTCGCGTCGTCGCTCGTCACCAAGCAACAACATGATTGATAGTCGAACGGTGGTCGGGTGTTTTTGGCGCCCCACACAAAAGGGCGCCCAGTGCGGTCGCACCGCCTTAGGGCCGCCCCTGACTCGAGCGAAGCCACGGAACGCATACCGGGCAGATGAGATGCGCCAGACCACGAGTGAGTTGTCACAACGCACGTTACGTTGGCACCCCTTGGTGACTGGTACCCGGGGCGGACCGCCCCCCCCCCCCCCCCCGCCCTTACGCCGCTAGTGCATCTGTACTCTAAATATAAAATTACTACACTACTTAACTCGACGTCCTATAAGAAACTATTGCATTATGTATTTACCTACTTATTAAGTTCCCTTCTTGCCCACGCACGACACTACCAAGGCGCATTACTATGGTAGTGTCGTTAGGTATTTGTTTCCCTTCTACAACGTAGTGATTATATTCTCTTTGCCTTCTACACTACCCCGGCCCAGTAGTGTCGTAAGTAAATGAAAAATTCCATATACTACCAAATTTTTTTTTCAAGACAACATTTAAATACATATAACTATGTGTATTTTTTATTTGATCTGAGCATTTAATAGCTGTGTCTGTGTCATTCGATAGAATTTTTAGAATAGTCTTAGTACTTATTTTCGGAGCAAACTATGTGGCAGTAGGTATTAAAAATAAATAAAAAATATACTCAAGGCATTTCTTTTATTTTCGTTACAAATCTAATAACATAAGCAGTAACTTCATACTCTTAAACAAACATAATTAATTTTCTATGGTAATAAAAATATTATAGCGGAAGTCAGCGGTCTGCTTTCTGCCACCTCCTTTTCGCACAAACGTGGCTGTTAATGTAACAAGGTTCCCGCGCATTAGCAATTTGCGTGGGGACAGTAAATACATTTTTTTTAAACTTTCACACAGTTTCAATTACTTACTTCTCGTAACTACTATACCACCTTATCTACCAATAAATAAATATAAATTGTGCAAAAAAAATAATTGAACCAAAGGGTTTTAGTACTTAGAAAGTTTTTATCTAAGTACCTATTTTAATGAATGGCGTTGATTTGGTTGGCACTACTAAACTTATTTTTAGCATTCTGTTCTTGTCTTTTCGATATAGAAAGAGAATGGAAATTAAATTTAGTTTAGTTCTGTTTATGTAGTTAAGTTGTTGCCAACCGAATTGGTACCAATGGGGAATATCCAAAAAGAAAAAAAAAATGCAAATTTTTTGTATTAGTAAGTATAGGGTTACCATATCTCAGGATTTGTCCTGAGATCTAAGGATTTTTGGACTCTTCTCAGGATTGCGGCCGGATTTTGCAAATCTCAGGATTTTTGCCACAAAAAGAATAATGTATCAACAAAGAACTGATTAAGTATTAATAGAAGGATAAGTAAGCTTTCTATTAGTACACTACTACAAATCTCAGGATTTTTAAAGGGAAATCGGGTCTTTTCTCCGGACTTTTGATTTTTTCATCTGGTAACCCTAAGTAAGTAGGAATAAGCTATTATTATATTATTAGGAAATACAATATCTAAAAAATAAAATAACTTTGTCTTCGCAAAAGTATGGGGGAATAACAGCAAAATGGAGACAATTCTTTAGCCACCATCTGCCTCAACATGGCCACAACCATCACAACATATTGTATTAAAAAAAGTTACGACATAAAATGTAAAAATTGTTCCAAACCTTCTTTTAAATAGGTACCTACATATTGAGGTTGAGGCACTTTAGAGGCACAGGGAGGTTGTGAAGACAAATTTATTTTCATCAATGCCCAAGCGGTCTCCGGCAACCGGACAACAAATAGAAAACCTACTGTGTCTCGTTTTCCAGGCATTGACGAGTTAATAGAATTTTTTCATGCAACCACAAAATCTGAAACGTTTTTCAATTAATAAAGGAGCATTTTCCTACCCATAAAAAAATTCTGCTAATTTGTTTTTTTTTCAGACATTCCCATCTATTACTATACTAACCTAATGAGGGAGTTAACTATAACAATAAAAATAGGCTTATAATACAAAATCTTAGAAATTACTATAAGTACTACAATGATTTTAAAACTGTCATTGTCACAAGGCACAATTTTATTCAGTCTTTAGTTTGTGCATTGTAATGTATAAAAAATAACAATTTCAGTACACTCTAACATCATTATAACAGTCATAATTTGTAAATAACATTCATGCATAATATGTTTTATGGAAGACCAGTCATAATTTGTAAATAACATTCATGCATTATGAAGACCATTTCTTATTTCTTTGAAATAAGGAATTTTCTGATTTAAACAACTAGTTATATAAATTATTATATAACTAGTTGTTTAAATCAGAAAATTATTAGTTGTTGTTATTAAACAACTAAACTAAATCCTAAAACATTAAACTAATCATCTTTTAGTTTCCAGTTAAGTCCCAATTAACTTATTTGAGAGATGTCATAATATATAAATTCTTTCTATTATTAAATTAAAATAAAAGATACTGCTATATGGGACCTGTAACTTTAAGAAAAATCTACATACATTTTGTGTAAAATAAAATATATTTACATCAAATTAACCAAGCACCCACTAGTAGTAGTAAAAAATAACAAGTGTCTGTCTGACAATGTCTGAGAAATAAATCCTATATACCTAATACGGAATATTGAACTGATAAAAATATTGATGGATTTACCAATAACAATATTTTTATGTTTGCTTGACAAAATATCAAGTACAGTAGCCGGCAAACATCTTGAAATCGGGTGGGACTGCGCATAACGTGTATTTTGGGCATGTGTAGCGGTGAGGGGCGCAGGCGGCGGGAGAGGGGCGCAGGCGGCGGGAGAGGGGCGCAGGCGGCGGGAGAGGGGCGCAGGCGGCGAGAGAGGGGCGCGCGTTATTGGTCGCTCGCAATCGCAAGTGCACATGCGCCAACTTATCCCCGGTCCGTCGAAAGAGCGTCAAGATGTTTGCCGGAATCTGTAGTTGACTGATATTATTTTTACATGCAATAAATCGAACCAAAGCTAACTAGGTGATGAAAAATTTTAAAACATGGACGGAGTTTTTGTCTTTTGTACAGTCATAGAATATCAGTCAGGTTATCTGACCTATTCAATTTTACCGAGTTAACTTGTTGTATGTATGTACGTATGAGCTAAAAATAGGGTAATCATTAGCAACGAAACCAAGTATAACCCAACTAAAACAGGGTCTTTAAAAGTAGAATACTAACTCAGAATTGAAGAAATAATATCCTTTCTAATGTTTTTTGTAATAGGTCAATTACACTTTTGCTCGAGTGGCGAGGCGATCAGGCAGATATAGATATTGCATATGTAAACAAGACAAAAGCGTGCGTTTCTTAACTTGCAGCCTAGGACAGAATGGAGCAGTAATTTAAAATTTCTACTGTCTGCAGCAGACAGTAGAAATGCAGAGGATGCATGGAGGAAGAAGAAACAGCCGCCCACGTGCTGCTGGAATGCAGAGGTACCTTGGCTCACAGGGCAGCGTCCAGGAAGCGATCATGAATGTGAAAGCCCTTGGAGCGTACCTGGCTGAGCTGGGCTGGCTGGAGTGATCCGGCCGCACACCCTCCAGACAAGAAGAAGAAATAGTAGAGCAGCAATTGTGCAGTATGGTCAATGATATTGTTAGTTTAAAAAATTGCATAAACAATCTATTCAGACTTCTTAATATTAAATGCAGTATCCTTCAAACTTCTTCTAATCTTTTTACCGCATTTATGATAAGTCATTTGGTAGTGCCTATTAAAAGCTCTATTGCACACGTCACATTTAAATTTACGCACATTCAAATGCTTCTCTCTCATGTGATTCTGCAGACTTTTTTTCAACATTTCCTTGTTACAATAATCACAAATAGCTTTTGAGTACTGTGATTTATCATTACTACCGAATACAGAATTAACATAGTTAACAAACTTTTCTTTATTATCAATTTCCCTTTTAACCTCCTTTTTCATAGTGTCGCATTTCTTAATAGTGATAACGTTATTGTTTATTTTAGTCATCTCCACACATATATCAGTTTCTAACACTCTTTCTATCCATGTTTCATTCGGTAGCTTTTTATCCAAACCATCATCTTTTTGCTGGAGGTTGAAATGGTCTTTCCGGATGTGATATCTGAGTAATCTCTCTTCACAGTATTGTACCCCACAAGCTCTGCATCTGTAGCGAGGTTGGATAACAATTCCATCGTCATGAACCCTTAAATGTCTGATCAAATTTCTTTTATCAACAAAACTTCGGTCACAATAGTCACATATGAAAATTTTCTTCCTCCCCGTGTGTACTTCCAAGTGTTTGTCGTAAACATCTTTTCTAAAATATTGTTTACTGCAATATGGACAGCTGAACCTTGGTTCCACTTTCCTATGCTGGTATAAATGTGCTTTTAAAAAATATGAGCTACCAGCTATATATTTGTTGCAAATGTGGCATAAATGCTTGGGTTTTTTTGTAAACTTCGGTTTCTTTGCACAATTTTGATCCATATTGGATAAAACGAAACAAACGAACGAAAAAAAACAAATAAAAGACGAAGGAAAATCAAAATAATCACATTCAAGTTTCAACACTTTTGTTTGATAAAGTCAAAAAAATAAATTTGACAATTTTGACATTGACATTTTGCTGTGCGTTTGTTGTCAGTTGTTTTTCAAATTCTCCCATTATTGGGAAAGCAAAAGAATCTATGACCATACAGCCTCGTGCTACACACATAAACCAACTAATATCAATCTTTACCTACAATATCATCTTGATAACATATTTGTAGCTAAACGTAGTGATTACAGCTGGGCCATAAAAAGTTGAAATTAAGAGGCATATTACGTTTCGACTGTGATTTTTGCGTAAAATGGCCAATTTTGGGGTTCTCGATCTCAGAAACAACAATACATTAACAGTTTTGACTTATTGAATAGTGTAGAACAGCTATTGGAATAGATCATAGCGGCCTCGCTTTTTTGAAAATTTGCTTAACTTTATAATTAAACCCGAAATTGCAGAGAAAGATTTTCATAAAATGCGCGAAGGCACTTTTTTGGGGTCATGGATTGAACTACTGTGCTACACAAATGAAATAAAAAAAAATGGATATTATCTCTTATATAGTCGAATAGATCATAGCGGCCTCGGAATTTTGAAATTATGTATGGAATATGTGAAAAAAAATCCCAATCAAAAACCATAAAACTACTAAAAACGCTCAGAATTAACTGTGAATTTCTCCTAGATACATAATTATTATTACGTAAAATTTATATTAGAATAATCTTTACTTCATACGAAAATCAAATTTCACACTTTTATTTGT
Source organism: Agriphila geniculea (assembly GCA_943789525.1). Taxonomy (NCBI): domain Eukaryota; kingdom Metazoa; phylum Arthropoda; class Insecta; order Lepidoptera; family Crambidae; genus Agriphila; species Agriphila geniculea. The sequence continues at coordinate 14,983,512 of OX038893.1, forward strand.
TGTTTGTACTTGTTTTTCTTTCTGTGTATGTTCAAAGTTGACTCTAAGAAATCGTTCACCAACTTTAATTTTCCTTTCTAACCCTTTAACTTTCCAGTGTATCATCATATTACTTTTTGTCGCGAACACATATAAATGTATTTAGTAGACCCAAAATCGAAATTTCGACGAAAAAATGTGATAGGGCCCTTAAATAAAATGGAACTAATATGTTTCAGTACAAAATATAGATAGTGTTGACAAATTAATCGAACTCAATTTTTGTCAACTATTTATGGTCAAGCTGTACATGGGCGTACCTTCTAGGAGGGGGCAAATCAGGGGGCTAATTGTCTAATTCAAAAAATCTATCGCAATCGCTTTCGTTTGACAGATAGATGTGACACATTGCTGCATTTCTTTGGTAAGTTTTTATTTGTTCCAAAAAGAAGCTTCAATGAGTTACATCCTGAAAGCGATTGCGATAGATTTTTAAATTAGTCAATAGAAAGGCAAATTTTTCATAAGCACCTAGTCAAATAAATAAACTTACTCAAATTAAAATAGGTGCATTTTTTAAATGAGCTTTATTTGCCATACATTCTCGAAAAGGACTGCTAGATCAGTAGTTCAAAATGTCTGAAGAAATTTTGAAAATGTTGGGATTTTGGGGTTGTTGTCAGTCAGGAGAAATAAATATATAAAATAAAAATGGAACTCTATGCTTGTCTATAGAAAGAAAACGGCCGCGAAGCGCGTTTTTTATTCTGCATTGCTGCATTTTTTAGGAAGTTATTATTTGTGCCAAAAAGAAGCTTCAATGTGTTACAATGTGTTACATCCTGAAAGCTATTGCGATAGATTTTGAAATTAGACAATAGAAAGGAAGGCTATGATGATTATGTCAGACTTGACTGACTAAAACCGCCGTGAGGTTGGTTCAAGGAGGTTTATAATAGGGAGTGAGTACTCTACAAAAATTTTCACTTATCGTTTAAAAAAAAATCAACTTTATTGCATTTGTGATAGAGTTGAAATTCTATCGACGAAATTGACTGAAGGCACTACTGTGTGAATGAGACAACACCAACCAATCAAGTAGTGTATCAAAATTAAGTATTCGGAATGGGAAGTCGAATATATACTATTTAAATATTAATTTAGAAATAAAACAGTACTTACTCTTTTGATTTAATTAGATATCTAAAATAATGCTAATCAGCTATCATCGGTGAGGTGGTAATAAAAAGAAGTGTCAATCTTGGCAACTCCGATTTTGACCTCGGCGCCGAATTTCAATTTAAGTATTTCAATCTATGGCGACGGCTACACACAAAGTATTTACTGTGATCCATCAGTATTTATCAAAATCCATGGTATATACACGCCTAGTGGAATCATGGATCACAGTATTTTCTTGATATCTGAATTTTGGAATGCAAATTCCAATTCCAAGTGTTGCCAGTAGGTCGTTTCTAAAAAAGTACCTACATTTTACGTTACTATGGTTAAGTCTATTTGTTTATGGGCCGCTTTGACCGATTTAGATGAAACTCGGTTTTGGGTACTATTTCGACAACAAAACAGCAATGCAATGTTAAAAATATAAAAAAATCCAAGATTGCGGCAAACTTTTTTGTTTGTGGGCCGATTTAGATGAAACTCGGTTTTGGGTACTATTTCGACAACAAAACAGCAATGCAATGTTAAAAATATAAAAAAATCCAAGATGGCGGCCAACTTTTATGTTTGTGGGCAGATTTCGATGAAACTCGGTTTTGGGTACTATTTCGACATTAAAACAGCAATGCAATGTTAAAAATATAAAAAAATCCAAGATGGCAGCCAACTTTTTTGTTTGTGGGCCGATTTCGATGAAACTCGGTTTTGGGTACTATATTGAAAACAAAACAGCAATGCAATGTTAAAAATATAAAAAAATCCAAGATGGCGGCAAACTTTTTTGTTTGTGGGCCGATTTAGATGAAACTCGGGTTTGGGTACTATTTCGACAACAAAACAGCAATGCAATGTTAAAAATGTAAAAAAATCCAAGATGGCGGCCAACTTTTTTGTTTGTGGGCCGATTTCGATGAAACTCGGTTTTGGGTACTATTTCGACAACAAAACAGCAATGCAATGTTAAAATATAAAAAAAATCCAAGATGGCGGCAAACTTTTTTGTTTGTGGGCCGATTTCGATGAAACTCGGTTTTGGGTACTATTTCGACAACAAAACAGCAATGCAATGTTAAAAATATAAAAAAATCTAAGATGGCGGCAAACTTTTTTGTTTGTGGGCCGATTTAGATGAAACTCGGTTTTGGGTACTATTTCGACAACAAAACAGCAATGCAATGTTAAAAATATAAAAAAATCCAAGATGGCGGCAAACTTTTTTGTTTGTGGTCCGATTTCGATGAAACTCGGTTTTGGGTGCTATTTCGACAACAAAACAGCAATGCAATGTTAAAAATATAAAAAAATCCAAGATGGCGGCCAACTTTTTTGTTTGTGGGCCGATTTAGATGAAACTCGGTTTTGGGTACTATTTCGACAACAAAACAGCAATGCAATGTTAAAAATATAAAAAAATCCAAGATGGCAGTCAACTTTTTGTTTGTGGGCCGATTTAGATGAAACTCGGTTTTGGGTACTATTTCGACAACAAAACAGCAATGCAATGTTAAAAATATAAAAAAATCCAAGATGGCGGCCAACTTTTTTGTTTGTGGGCCGATTTCGATGAAACTCGGTTTTGGGTACTATTTCGACAACAAAACAGCAATGCAATGTTAAAAATATAAAAAAATCCAAGATGGCGGCAAACTTTTTTGTTTGTGGTCCGATTTCGATGAAACTCGGTTTTGGGTGCTATTTCGACAACAAAACAGCAATGCAATGTTAAAAATATAAAAAAATCCAAGATGGCGGCCAACTTTTTTGTTTGTGGGCCGATTTAGATGAAACTCGGTTTTGGGTACTATTTCGACAACAAAACAGCAATGCAATGTTAAAAATATAAAAAAATCCAAGATGGCAGTCAACTTTTTGTTTGTGGGCCGATTTAGATGAAACTCGGTTTTGGGTACTATTTCGACAACAAAACAGCAATGCAATGTTAAAAATATAAAAAAATCCAAGATGGCGGCCAACTTTTTTGTTTGTGGGCCGATTTAGATGAAACTCGGTTTTGGGTACTATTTCGACAACAAAACAGCAATGCAATGTTGAAAATATAAAAAAATCCAAGATGGCGGCCAACTTTTTTGTTTGTGGGCCGATTTCGATGAAACTCGGTTTTGGGTACTATTTCGACAACAAAACAGCAATGCAATGTAAAAATATAAAAAAATCCAAGATGGCGGCCAACTTTTTTGTTTGTGGGCCGATTTAGATGAAACTCGGTTTTGGGTACTATTTCGACAACAAAACAGCAATGCAATGTTAAAAACATAAAAAAATTCAAGATGGCGGCAAACTTTTTTGTTTGTGGGCCGATTTAGATGAAACTCGGTTTTGGGTACTATTTCGACAACAAAACAGCAATGCAATGTTAAAAATATAAAAAAATCCAAGATGGCGGCAAACTTTTTGTTTGTGGGCCGATTTAGATGAATTTTATTAAAATATACTATATCGGGATTTTCACCATGTACCTTTTTATTTTTGAGACTCCGATATTTCGGCGCAGTTGCATGCGCCATGATCACGGAAGAACTGTCGGTTGTCACGTGCGGGTAGATGTTATTGGCAGACGAATCGGTCTACCCTCCGTCTAGTTCTTTTATTACGGTCGGTACCGGTACCACTGTCTGCAAACTCACTATTCACTCGAATCTGTTCTCGACACACGACACTCACTGTATCTGTACGCGGAACGGCACTTTTTTATTTTTGTTGTTTTGACACAGCCGGACTACTGGATTCCAGACACTCGACAATTTAAACCCATCATCACGATTGAAATTTTTGTATTTGGTAATTTCAATCGCTTCCCTGACCATTCTTGGTATGTAGTGGCGTTCTGTGGAGATGATCTGAGGGTTATGTAACTCGATCCAGTGATTTGTGTCCGAATGAATTAAATGTTCAGCGATGGCCGATTTTTGCGTATCGTTGTTTTTGACCGCTTTTATGTGTTCCTTTATACGGCATGCTATTGTGCGTTTAGTTTGGCCGATATATGAACTACCACAACTGCAGTCGATCTTATAAACACCAGGTTTCTCCAAAGGAAAACTGTCTTTCGGGGACCGTAGACATTGCGATACCTTTTCTAAAGGAGTGAAGATAGTTTTTATGGCGTACTTTTGTAATATATTTGAGACCTTATCCGTCACTCCCTTTACATATGGCAAAAATACTGGCTGTCTATCTACTTCCTGCCTCTGTAACTGGCGCTTTTTCGTGTGTCTGGGTGGAAGCTTTCCTGAATATCCATTGCTCTGCAGGACATGCCGCACGTGTTGTAACTCTTTGTCTAGGTGTTCATCATCACAAAGATTATATGCACGTTTTGTTAGTGATGCCACTACAGAGTTTAAATGCCTAGGATGATGATGCGAAGTAGCTTTGAGGTAACGATCTGTGTGTGTGGGTTTTATGTATACAGAGTGGCTGAGTGTACCGTCAGCGCGCACCTTAATCTTGACATCTAGGAATGCTAAGCTTCTCTCTGCCTTTATCTCACAGGTTAGTTTAATTTTTGGATGAATGTTGTTTAAATATGCCAGATAAACTTCAACATCCTGTTTGTTTTCCTTCATTATGCAAAGAACATCATCAACGTACCTTTTCCATAGTTTGATCTCGGCAGGCGCAGTCGCGAGGGCTTGTTCTTCAAAATGTTCCATCCAGAGGTTGGCTACCACTGGAGCTACTGGACTGCCCATAGCCACTCCATCTATTTGAAGGTAGTACTGACCATTATAAATGAAGTAATTCTTCGACAAGCAGTGATCCAACAATCTGGCGTATTCCATCGGGATATCGTTGTTATGTAACTTGACCTTTATAATTTCGAGACACTCCGCCACTGGCACATTGGTGAAGAGTGATTCTACGTCGAAACTGACCATCAACTCATTCTCCTCGACCTTGTTATGCGACAGAATGTCAACGAGATGACGGGAGTCCTTTACGTATGACGACGTTTGTCCTGCTAACGGCTGTAGTACATTCGAGACATGCTTCGCCAATTGATACGTAGGTGAACCTATTTGACTCACAATAGGCCGTAATGGCACGTTTTGCTTATGTACTTTAGGCAAACCGTATAATTTAGGAGGCTGGACGTTCCTGGGGCATAACAGATGTTTGACAATATCATCGTCTATTGCGTGAGAGCATTCCATAATCAGCGTGCGTGTGCTTCGATCTGTTCTCGCTGTTAAAACAATATACGATTTAGATGAAACTCGGTTTTGGGTACTATTTCGGCAACAAAACAGCAATGCAATGTTAAAAATATAAAAAAATCCAAGATGGCGGCCAACTTTTTTGTTTGTGGGCCGATTTCGATGAAATTCGGTTTTGGGTACTATTTCGACAACAAAACAGCAATGCAATGTTAAAAATATAAAAAATCTAAGATGGCGGCAAACTTTTTTGTTTGTGGGCCGATTTAGATGAAAATCGGTTTTGGGTACTATTTCGACAACAAAACAGCAATGCAATGTTAAAAATATAAAAAAATCCAAGATGGCGGCCAACTTTTTTGTTTGTGGGCCGATTTCGATGAAACTCGGTTTTGGGTACTATTTCGACAACAAAACAGCAATGCAATGTTAAAAATATAAAAAAAATCCAAGATGGCGGCCAACTTTTTTGTTTGTGGGCCGATTTCGATGAAACTCGGTTTTGGGTACTATTTCGACAACAAAACGGCAATGCAATGTTAAAAATATAAAAAAATCTAAGATGGCGGCAAACTTTTTTGTTTGTGGGCCGATTTAGATGAAACTCGGTTTTGTGTACTATTTCGACAACAAAACAGCAATGCAATGTTAAAAACATAAAAAAATTCAAGATGGCGGCCAACTTTTTTGTTTGTGGGCCGATTTCGATGAAACTCGGTTTTGGGTACTATTTCGACAACAAAACAGCAATGCAATGTTAAAAATATAAAAAAATCTAAGATGGCGGCAAACTTTTTTGTTTGTGGGCCGATTTAGATGAAACTCGGTTTTGGGTACTATTTCGACAACAAAACAGCAATGCAATGTTAAAAATATAAAAAAATCCAAGATGGCGGCAAACTTTTTTGTTTGTGGGCCGATTTAGATGAAACTCGGTTTTGGGTACTATTTCGACAACAAAACAGCAATGCAATGTTGAAAATATAAAAAAATCCAAGCTGGCGGCCAACTTTTTTGTTTGTGGGCCGATTTAGATGAAACTCGGTTTTGGGTACTATTTCGACAACAAAACAGCAATGCAAACAATTTACTTACTTACTTACTTACTTACAATGTTGAAAATATAAAAAAATCCAAGATGGCGGCCAACTTTTTTGTTTGTGGGCCGATTTAGATGAAACTCGGTTTTGGGTACTATTTCGACAACAAAACAGCAATGCAAGGTTAAAAACATAAAAAAATCCAAGATGGCGGCAAACTTTTTTGTTTGTGGGCCGATTTAGATAAAACTCGGTTTTGGGTACTATTTCGACAACAAAACAGCAATGCAATGTTAAAAATATAAAAAAATCCAAGATGGCGGCAAACTTTTTTGTTTGTGGGCCGATTTAGATGAAACTCGGTTTTGGGTACTATTTCGCCAACAAAACAGCAATGCAATGTTAAAAATATAAAAAAATTCAAGATGGCGGCCAACTTTTTTGTTTGTGGGCCGATTTAGATAAAATTCGGTTTTGGGTACTATTTCGACAACAACACAGCAATGCAATGTCAAAAATATAAAAAATCCAAGATGGCGGCCAACTTTTTTCTTGTTGGCCGATTTAGATGAAACTCTGTTTTGGGTACTATTTCGACAACAAAACAGCAATGCAATGTTAAAAATATAAAAAAATCCAAGATGGCGGCAAACTTTTTTGATTGTGGGCCGATTTAGATGAAACTCGGTTTTGGGTACTATTTCGACAACAAAACAGCAATGCAATGTTAAAAATATAAAAAAATCCAAGATGGTGGCAAACTTTTTTGTTTGTGGGCCGATTTAGATGAAACTCGGTTTTGGGTACTATTTCGAAAGCAAAACAGCAATGCAATGTTGAAAATATAAAAAAAATCCAAGATGGCGGTCAACTTTTTTGTTTGTGGGCCGATTTAGATGAAACTCGGTTTTGGGTACTATTTCGACAACAAAACAGCAATGCAATGTTAAAAATATAAAAAAAATCCAAGATGGCGGCAAACTTTTTTGTTTGTGGGCCGATTTAGATGAAACTCGGTTTTGGGTACTATTTCGACAACAAAACAGCAATGCAATGTTAAAAATATAAAAAAATCCAAGATGGCGGCCAACTTTTTTGTTTGTGGGCCAATTTAGATGAAACTCGGTTTTGGGTACTATTTCGACAACAAAACAGCAATGCAATGTTAAAATTATAAAAAAATCCAAGATGGCAGCTAACTTTTTTGTTTGTGGGCCGATTTAGATGAAACTCGGTTTTGGGTACTATTTCGACAACAACACAGCAATGCAATGTTAAAAATATAAATAAATCCAAGATGGTGGCCAACTTTTTTGCTTGTTGGCCGATTTAGATGAAACTCGGTTTTGGGTACTATTTCGACAACAAAACAGCAATGCAATGTTAAAAATATAAAAAAAATCCAAGATGGCGGCCAACTTTTTTGCTTGTTGGCCGATTTAGATGAAACTCGGTTTTGGGTACTATTTCGACAACAAAACAGCAATGCAATGTTAAAAATATAAAAAAATCCAAGATGGCGGCAAACTTTTTTGATTGTGGGCCGATTTAGATGAAACTCGGTTTTGGGTACTATTTCGACAACAAAACAGCAATGCAATGTTAAAAATATAAAAAAATCCAAGATGGTGGCAAACTTTTTTGTTTGTGGGCCGATTTAGATGAAACTCGGTTTTGGGTACTATTTCGAAAGAAAAAACAGCAATGCAATGTTGAAAATATAAAAAAAATCCAAGATGGCGGTCAACTTTTTTGTTTGTGGGCCGATTTAGATGAAACTCGGTTTTGGGTACTATTTCGACAACAAAACAGCAATGCAATGTTAAAAATATAAAAAAAATCCAAGATGGCGGCAAACTTTTTTGTTTGTGGGCCGATTTAGATGAAACTCGGTTTTGGGTACTATTTCGACAACAAAACAGCAATGCAATGTTAAAAATATAAAAAATCTAAGATGGCGGCAAACTTTTTTGTTTGTGGGCCGATTTAGATGAAAATCGGTTTTGGGTACTATTTCGACAACAAAACAGCAATGCAATGTTAAAAATATAAAAAAATCCAAGATGGCGGCCAACTTTTTTGTTTGTGGGCCGATTTCGATGAAACTCGGTTTTGGGTACTATTTCGACAACAAAACAGCAATGCAATGTTAAAAATATAAAAAAATCCAAGATGGCGGCCAACTTTTTTGTTTGTGGGCCAATTTAGATGAAACTCGGTTTTGGGTACTATTTCGACAACAAAACAGCAATGCAATGTTAAAATTATAAAAAAATCCAAGATGGCAGCTAACTTTTTTGTTTGTGGGCCGATTTAGATGAAACTCGGTTTTGGGTACTATTTCGACAACAACACAGCAATGCAATGTTAAAAATATAAATAAATCCAAGATGGTGGCCAACTTTTTTGCTTGTTGGCCGATTTAGATGAAACTCGGTTTTGGGTACTATTTCGACAACAAAACAGCAATGCAATGTTAAAAAAATCCAAGATGGCGGCCAACTTTTTTGCTTGTTGGCCGATTTAGATGAAACTCGGTTTTGGGTACTATTTCGACAACAAAACAGCAATGCAATGTTAAAAATATAAAAAAATCCAAGATGGCGGCAAACTTTTTTGTTTGTGGGCCGATTTAGATGAAACTCGGTTTTGGGTACTATTTCGACAACAAAACAGCAATGCAATGTTAAAAATATAAAAAATCTAAGATGGCGGCAAACTTTTTTGTTTGTGGGCCGATTTAGATGAAAATCGGTTTTGGGTACTATTTCGACAACAAAACAGCAATGCAATGTTAAAAATATAAAAAAATCCAAGATGGCGGCCAACTTTTTTGTTTGTGGGCCGATTTCGATGAAACTCGGTTTTGGGTACTATTTCGACAACAAAACAGCAATGCAATGTTAAAAATATAAAAAAATCCAAGATGGCGGCCAACTTTTTTGTTTGTGGGCCAATTTAGATGAAACTCGGTTTTGGGTACTATTTCGACAACAAAACAGCAATGCAATGTTAAAATTATAAAAAAAATCCAAGATGGCAGCTAACTTTTTTGTTTGTGGGCCGATTTAGATGAAACTCGGTTTTGGGTACTATTTCGACAACAACACAGCAATGCAATGTTAAAAATATAAATAAATCCAAGATGGTGGCCAACTTTTTTGCTTGTTGGCCGATTTAGATGAAACTCGGTTTTGGGTACTATTTCGACAACAAAACAGCAATGCAATGTTAAAAATATAAAAAAAATCCAAGATGGCGGCCAACTTTTTTGCTTGTTGGCCGATTTAGATGAAACTCGGTTTTGGGTACTATTTCGACAACAAAACAGCAATGCAATGTTAAAAATATAAAAAAATCCAAGATGGCGGCAAACTTTTTTGTTTGTGGGCCGATTTAGATGAAACTCGGTTTTGGGTACTATTTCGAAAGCAAAACAGCAATGCAATGTTGAAAATATAAAAAAATCTAAGATGGCGGTCATTTCTTTTGTTTGTGGGCCGATTTAGATGAAACTCGGTTTTGGGTACTATTTCGACAACAAAACAGCAATGCAATGTTAAAAATATAAAAAAATCCAAGATGGCGGCAAACTTTTTTGTTTGTAGGCCGATTTAGATGAAACTCGGTTTTGGGTACTATTTCGACAACAAAACAGCAATGCAATGTTAAAAATAAAAAAAAAACCAAGATGGTGGCCAACTTTTTTGTTTGTGGGCCGATTTAGATGAAACTCGGTTTTGGGTACTATTTCGACAACAAAACAGCAATGCAATGTTAAAAATATAAAAAAATCCAAGATGCGGCCAACTTTTTGTTTGTGGTCCGATTTAGATGAAATCTTTATGTAACTATTTATACATTTTGTTTACAAAGTGTTGTTTCCGTAATTGGCTTATGTACTGCATAATTATACCTGCGTAAATGGTCTGTAAATGCTGTGGTAACAATGTTCAATAAATAAAATATAAATAAAAAAAAACTCGGTTTTGGGATGAAGCGCGAAATGCAACAAACAATAAAATGAAAATTAATGTTTTTAAACTAAGAAGACGTGTCAACTGTCAAATAAAACGTCAGAGCGAATTTCACCCACCTATTTCGTGGGGTGACCGGTGCGTTCGCCGGGTGTCGTTTACGAACGGCTATACCTAGTGATCTTTGGGCGATCGCCCCGGTGGTTTTATGAATAAAAAAACGCCCCCGTGATCCCTTGTGATAGTGTGCATGTTACTGCTATAAAGGTAGCTCTGCAGGACAGGTCAGTGCTATTTTTCTCTGTTTATATGCCTGTAGACTCGAATGAAAACCTGTTAGATTTTACAGAGTGTCTTAGTGTTATTAATGCAGTAGTAGAGAGTAACAGTACAGAATCTGTTATTATACTAGGTGACTTTAATGCCCATCCTGGAGAATTATTTTGTGAAGAATTGTTAGATTTTTGTTCTGACCAAAGATGGCCCTGTGTTGATTTGGATTACTTACCACTTGATAGTTACACATATGTGAGTGAGGCCCATGGTTGCCAACGCTGGCTTGATCACTGTGTCTTGACCGAAGCAGCAAATCGTTGATTCCTAAATGCTAGTATTCTGTATGACACTTACTGGTCCGACCATTTGCCACTAGTAATTGTTTGTGACTTCGCTCTTATTAGGCCAAAGACAACCGTTACCCAAACAGAATATAATTATGTAAGTTGGGGGGAACGTGACACTAATCAAATTGAATTATATAAAAATTGTTGCAATAGTATGTTTAAAGAAATTGATTTTCCTGCAGAATTAGCACATTGTAATAATAAAATCTGTAATGATCTAAATCATAGGAAAATTATTACCGATATGTATAAAAATATTGTTAATATTCTTTCCGAGGCTGCTAAAAATACTTGTACGGCTAAAGTGAATTATAAAAAACGTAAATATGTTACTGGGTGGAACAAGTATGTCAGTGATGCTCACGGGGATGCTCGGCTTCATGGAAGACCTAGAGAAGGATATATTTTTCAGAATATGATACAGACGAGAAAAGTTTTTAAAAGAAAGTTAAAGTGGTGTCAGGATAATAAAGACCGCATACGTATGGATATAATCGCATCTCATCACTGTAATAAAAACTTTAGTAAATTTTGGAAAGAAACTAACAAATTGAATTTCAGGCCGGGTTTACCGGTGAGTGTTGCTGGTGTTCACGAGCCTAAGCACATAGCCGAAATGTTTAAAAATAATTTTAGGGTTGAATCACCATTGAATTCTCAGTTGCAGATGGGCGATACTGAGGCCATTCTACAACCAAGTATGACCGAGGTTCAAATAATGTTTACTGCGAGACAAGTTAAAGATGTTATAAAAAATATGCATAGTGGTAAGTCTCCAGGATATGATGCCCTCAGTGTCGAACATCTGCGTTCTGCCGGAGTCCACCTGCCTAAACTATTAGCTATGCTATTTTTTTTTGTATCAGTCATTCATTTATTCCGAATGAAATGATGAAGACTACTGTTGTGCCGGTTATTAAAAATAAAACAGGTGATGCTTCCGACATGAGTAATTATAGGCCAATATCCCTAGCTGCTATAATAGCTAAGGTGCTGGACAGTTTGCTTGAGACACACTTAATGAAACATCTGAACCTGCATGATGCACAATTTGGTTTTAGACCAGGGCTATCTACCGAAAGTGCAATTCTGTGTCTCAAGGAAACTGTCAAGTACTATACGGAAAGGAAAACACCAATTCATGCTTGCTTCTTAGACCTTTCGAAAGCTTTCGATTTGGTATCTTATGATATTCTATGGCGGAAGCTGCTGAGTGAGACCACCTTACCCAAGGAAATCATATTTCTCCTAAGATATTGCTATAGCAACCAAATAAATTTTGTAAAATGGTCAGAAGCCCTCTCGGATGGCTATGGGTTGAATTGTGGGGTGAGACAGGGGGGTATCACATCTCCTCTGCTTTTCAACCTATACATGAACCGCCTTATCGTTGAGCTCAGTAGTGCCAAGGTCGGTTGTCATATGGGTGGCATCAGTGTTAATAATATAAGCTACGCTGATGACATGGTACTGCTGAGCCCCTCGATGAACGGCTTGAGGGTGCTTCAACACAAATGTGAGTCCTATGCGGTGACCCATGGACTCAGATATGACACCACTAAAAGCGAGCTAATGGTTTTTAAAACCCGAGGGAAAGATCTAAGTATTATACCAGCTATATACCTCAATAGTTCACCGTTAAAGCGAGTACCGAACTTTAAATATCTGGGTCACTGGATCACCGAGGATCTATGTGATAAAATGGACATTGAAAGGGAGCGGCGTTCGTTGGCGGTTCGATGCAACATGTTGGCCCGGAGATTCGCTCGAAGTACATTTGAAGTCAAAAAGACATTATTTAAATCATACTGTCAGTCTTTTTACTCGTGCGCTCTCTGGGTCAGCTTCACGCAGAGGGCCTACAGCGCACTCCGTGTTCAGTACAACAACGCGTTCAGGGTGCTGATGGGGCTGCCGCGCCACTGTAGCGCGTCGGGCATGTTCACCGAGGCTAGGACGGACGGCTTCCACGCCATAATCCGTAAGCGATGTGCCTCACTTCTAAGTCGCGTGCGCGCCAGCTCCAACAGCATCCTGTGCGCGTTGGTTGATAGGTGGAACTCCTCCTTGCTACAGCACTGGGTGGCGCTTCATATGGAGAAATAGTGCTATAGCCAGTAGCGATATTTCCCCATAGGAAGATATTATCTCAATTTTTAGGGTTCCGTAGCCAAAATGGCAAAAAACGGAACCCTTATAGATTCGTCATGTCTGTCTGTCTGTCTGTCTGTCTGTCTGTCTGTCTGTCTGTCTGTCTGTCTGTCTGTCTGTCTGTCTGTCTGTCTGTCCGTCCGTATGTCACAGCCACTTTATTCCAAAAGTATTAGGACTACATAGTTGAAACTTAGTAGGCAGGTGTATTCTGTGAACCGCTTTACGATTTTGATACAAAAATAAAAAAAATAAAAGATTAAGGGGGGCTCCCCATACATGGAACTGAAACTGAAAATATTTTTTTTCATCAAACCAATACTTGTGGGGTGTCTATAGATAGGTCTTTAAAAATGACATTGAGGTTTCTAAGACTATTTTTTTTTAAAGTCAACCGTTTGAAAAATATATGCCGCCAAAGTGGTAAAATGTGTGTCCCCCCCCCTTTAACTTTTAAAGTAAGAGGGTGAAAAATCTAAAAAAAATATAAACTATAGATCTTAATAAACACTTTCAATGAAAATTGTTTTGAACGAGATACAGTAATTAGTTTTCGAGATATAGTACATTTTCCAAAACCGCAAATATAACTTTGTCATTCATACAAACACTGTGAAAAACAAAGTTATTTTTTCAGACGAAAAATGATAGCGGTATTAAAATATGGTATGGTATAATGTACCTACGGAACCCTACTGCGCGTGGCCCGACACGCACTTGGCCGGTTTTATTATTTAAAATGTACAATACTAACATAGTTTAAGGTAATGTTACTAACAAAATATGGACTAGTGTCTGCAATAAATAAATTATTATTATTATTATTATTTAGAACGCAGACATGTCATCGAGCGTCGTCGAGCGAGCTTTACGAACGCACCCCAGACATCGGCTTGGTTAGTTTTCAGGAAGCATGCGCGCAGCCAGGATAAAAAGCCTGATGTCCTTTGGAAAGTGGATGTCTTTTACGACCCCAAGTGGTACATATTTGTATTGCGAAATTATAAACTCGCAAAAGGTTGGTTTTATCTCGTGTTAAAATGAATGTGAGTACTTATTTGTAGGTAATTTGGTATGAAATAATTTAGTCTAAAAGCTGATATCATTTAAATAAAAACTTTCTGTACTAAAATAATTAATTAGGGGTGGCATATTTTTAAATAAAGGTTTTATAAAATGATTTCTTTATACGCTGCCGCTTGCCGATGACACCGCACTCACTCGTAGTTAGTTTGTTTCACGAATCTTGCTCGATTGCTATAGTCGCACGCAGGGTTCGGGAAACAGGTAAATATTATAAAAAAATCCAAGATGGCGACCAACTTCTTTGTTTGTGAGCTGATTTCGATAAAACTCGGTTTGGGGTCCTATTTTCAAAAGAAAATAGCAACGCAATGTTAAAAATATAAAAAATCCAAGATGGCGACCAATTTCTTTGTTTGTGAGCTGATTTCGATAAAACTCGGTTTGGGGTCCTATTTTCGAAAGAAAACAGCAACTTAATGTTAAAAATATAAAAATCCAAGATGGCGACCGGCTTTTTTGTATGTGGGCCGATTTCGATGAAACTCGGTTTAGGGTACTATTTGACAAGAAAATAGCAACGCAATGTTACAAATAAGTAAAAATTGGCTACTATTTTGGAATTTTTATTTTTTTAACAATGTGTTGCTGTTTTCTTGTCAAAATAGTCACAAGATCCGAGTTTCATCGAAATCGGCCCAGAAATAAAAAGTTGGCCGCCATCTTGGATTTTTTGTATTTTTAACATTGCGTTGCTGTTTTCTTGTCAAAATAGTACCCCGAACCGAGTTTCATCGAAATTGGCCCACAAACAAAAAAGCTGTCGCCATCTTGGATTTTTATATTTTTAACCTTTAGTTGCTGTTTTCTTTCGAAAATAGGACCCCAAACCGAGTTTTATCGAAATCAGCTCACAAACAAAGAAGTTGGTCGCCATCTTGGATTTTTTTATAATATTTACCTGTTTCCCGAACCCTGCGTGCGACTATAGCAATCGAGCAAGATTCGTGAAACAAACTAACTACGAGTGAGTGCGGTGTCATCGGCAAGCAGCAGCGTATAAAGAAATCATTTTACAAAACCTTTATTTAAAAATATGCCACCCCTAATTAATTATTTTAGTATAGAAAGTTTTCATTTAAATGATATCAGCTCTTAGACTAAATTATTTCATACCAAATTACCTACAAATAAGTACACACATTCATTTTAACACGAGATAAAACCAACCTTTTGCGAGTTTACAATTTCGCAATACAAATATGTACCACTTGGGGTCGTAAAAGACATCCACTTTCCAAAGGACATCAGGCAGAGTCCCATAGAAAAAAACCACAGAATGTATAACGTTTCTGTTTTTTTCAAAATGTAGGCATGTAATTAGTTAGTCATAGAAAATATTCAGATTTTTACGAAGATTTATGTTTTAAGAGTTATTTACGTTTGAAAGTTTTTTTTTGGTAACCCCGACACTAAATAGCAACACCAGTTTCACGACAATACGTTTCGTTAGCTGCGTTAGTGATACAGATTAGCACCACAATGTACCATGGGCAACAGCGTCGCTTAACCACTGCTAAGGTTAAAATCGCTTGCACGCCGCGCTGTCACAACCATACGTTTAGTTCGTGCAGGGGCGATACGCGCGCACGCGAATTTTGTTGAAAACTGGTTAAGCGACGCTGTTGCCCATAGTACGAGTTGGATCCAGATCAAACGGAAAATCTGTGCATATGTCGCACGTAACAAAACGCTTTTGCCAGTTGAGTTGACTGACATTCGGCCATTTATTTTTAATGCGCAATCACTTGTGCCACAGAACAAATATACTCAGGGGAGACTTGTGAAATCGCTAACAAAGATGTCCATTTCATTGATATGCTTTTGTTTTTTTCTTAAATTAATTAAAGCTAAATGAAGGAGTTAAAAAATAATGTTGCTACTGTTATATGATTCTAGTAACATAAAGTGTTTATAGATAACAGAATTATGTTTATACACTTTTGGGTCTCATGTGCCTGATGTCCTTTAATATTTGTGACAACGCTTCCGTACTTGCGTAATTTTTGTCATACAATTTCTTTATAAATCATCATACATTTTATTCCAATGAGAACATTGTGTTTTTTTCAATGCTAGGCTAATAGAAAATAAGTAATTGTCAAATCGCATGGAATATAATTGACTCATTTAACTTTTAATCAGGGAATGTTAACGTTATTTTTAAATATAACGTTAATTTTTACTTTTTTTACCGTTATATTTAACATTAACGTTAATTTGAGAAATAACGTTAAATTTAACGTTATTTACTGAAATAACGTTAATTTTAACGTTAGTCTAACGTTAACTTTAACGTTAATTTTTAAATTAACGTTATTCCAATTAATAACGTTAATTTTTTACCGATAATTTTACCGGTACTTAATTTAACGCTATATTTAGCGTTAATTTTACCGGTAATATATTTTTAACGTTATTTTTACCGGTAAATTTACTGATAAAATGTTTTAACGGTATTTTTAACGTTATTTTTTTTATATCGTTATTTTTTTTAACGGTATTTCAATCCCTGCTTTTAATTGAACAACAGTAAATGCGGGAGATTTTTTCCCCGTCCTGGCAATATTTTCGTAAAATGTGAAGTGACACGTCATGGTTATTTTTGATGGATGTTTTACGTAAAAATGTAAGTTCAAACGCATTAATTACACGTGAAATGTAATCTATAATGTTTCTTGTGTTTCTGCGATGTAATGTGACCTGATTGTAACATCCGTTCATTGCGTAAACCCTCATTTTTAGTGAAATTTTCGGGAGTTGTGTTCGACACGAATATCACTTGAGCACTAACGGGCCGAATAGTCATACCAAGCCATTCTGGCTTGGTTTGAGTTGCCTCACTATACGGACGCGGACTCGCCTTCTATGTGTAATTATTCTAAGTATATTTTTAACATTGCATTGCTGTTTTGTTGTCGAACTAGTACCCAAAACCGAGTTTCATCGAAATCGGACCACAAACAAAAAAGTTTGCCGCCATCTTGGATTTTTTGTATTTTAAACATTGCATTGCTGTTTTGCTGTTGAAATAATACCCAAAACCGAGTTTCATCTAAATCGGCCCACAACCAAAAAAGCTAACCGCCATCTTTGATTTTTATATTTTTAACATTGCATTGCTGTTTTGTTGCCGAAATAGTACCCAAAACCGAGTTTCATCTAAATCGGTCCACAAACAAAAAAGTTGGCCGCCATCTTGGATTTTTTTATATTTTTAACATTGCATTGCTGCTTTGTTGTCGAAATAGTACCCAAAACCGAGTTTCATCTAAATCGGCCCACAACCAAAAAAGGTGGCCGCCGTCTTGGATTTTTTTATATTTTAAACATTGCATTGCTGTTTTGTTGTCGAAATAGTACCCAAAACCGAGTTTCATCTAAATCGGCCCACAAACAAAAAAGTTGGCCGCCATCTTGGATTTTTTTATATTTTTAACATTGCATTGCTGTTTTGCTGTCGAAATAGTACCTAAAACCGAGTTTCATCTAAATCGGCCCACAGACAAAAAAGTTGGCCGCCATCTTGGATTTTTTTATATTTTCAACATTGCATTACCGTTTTGTTGTCGAAATAGTACCCAAAACCGAGTTTCATCTAAGTCGGCCTACAAACAAAAAAGTTTGCCGCCATCTTGGATTTTTTTATATTTTTAACATTGCATTGCTGTTTTGTTGCCGAAATAGTACCCAAAACCGAGTTTCATCTAAATCGGTCCACAAACAAAAAAGTTGGCCGCCATCTTGGATTTTTTTATATTTTTAACATTGCATTGCTGTTTTGTTGTCGAAATAGTACCCAAAACCGAGTTTCATCTAAATCGGCCCACAACCAAAAAAGGTGGCCGCCATCTTGGATTTTTTTATATTTTCAACATTGCATTGCTGTTTTGCTTTCGAAATAGTACCCAAAACCGAGTTTCATCTAAGTCGGCCTACAAACAAAAAAGTTTGCCGCCATCTTGGATTTTTTTATATTTTTAACATTGCATTGCTGTGTTGTTGTCGAAATAGTACCCAAAACTAGATATGAGCGCCGATGGGTAAAAGGCCGGCGGCGGCGCGCCGACTTTTTTGGGTCGGCGGCGGCGGCGCCGTCGGCGGCGTGACCTCTAAATGGTTTTTTTTAATTTATTGACCGAAAATAATAAAAAGACATAGTTTATTGATCAGAAATACTTGTTTTTATTAGAATTTTAAAAACGCACATCATATCAGCCGCGCGACACCCACTGCTGGGTATAAGCACTGCTTAAGCCTCTCCCAAGGAGAACAATGAAAGGTCCTGCGCGCTGCCCGCATCAAGCGAGTTCCCGCAACCTTCAGATCGTCGGTCCACCTTGTGGGGGCCTACCTACGGAGCGTCGTTCGGTGCGCGGTCGCCATTTAAGAACCTTTCCGCCCCAACGGCCATCGGTTCTTCTTACTATGTGTCCCGCCCACTGCCACTTCAGCCAAGCAATCCTTCGAGCGATGTCGGTTACTTTAGTTCTCCCACGGATCTCCTCATTTCTGATTTGATCCCGTAGGGAAACGCCGAGCATGGCTCTCTCCATTGCACGCTGGGTGATCTTCGAGACTTCTTATGAGACCCATAGTTAGCGACCACTTTTTACTGCTTTAAGGCATCACTGGCAACACACACTGTCATAGACCTTCGTCTTGAGAGACTGAGGTAAGTTGGATACGAAGATTTTTCGAAGCTTTCCGAATGCTGCCCATCCGAGTTAGATTCGACGAGAGATCTCTTTCTTGAAGTTTGACTTACCTAACTGGACTGTCTGTCCTAGGTATACGTAATGGTCAACAATTTCGAGTATAGTTGGTCAACAACTTTGGAATGGCTCCATTAAATACCAGCTCCAGACGTTTGAATCCATTGAGCGGAGGGCCAGGAAGCTCATCAGCAACGACTATCTTTTTTGAAGTAAGCTGAAAAGCCTATAGCATAGACGCAAGGTGCAAGCGTATGGGTTTTGTATCGGATACATTTTGGCGAGTGTGCAGTGGAATTGCACAACCTAATTCCGTCATCTCCCTTCTTCCATCGGACAACCAGACGTACGAATCAGCGCCTCCATTTTTGGTGGATATTCCAAAGACTCGTACTAAGCATTTTGCTTCAAATTTTATCATCCGTACTGCTAGAGTGGAACTCTTTGCCTGAGTCCGTGTTTCCTGATGGTAAAAATCTGAGGGCCTTCAAGTCGCGAGTGAATATGTATCTTCTAAGCTAGTGCGTTTCATCGTTGATCGCATCATCGCTTACCATTAGGCGTGATTGCGGCCAGAAGTGTTCCAACCTGAACTGGAGTGGATTTTTTTTTATTTTTTTTTATTTTGTACTACTTGGGCATCAGACATGATTTTCGTCTTATCCATGTTAATTCTAAGACCCACTCTTTATGAGGCACTACGGAGATTGTGTCAATGGTTGAGACCATGGAAGACCTGAACACAATCTCCGTTTGATTTAGTTCTCCATAAGAACTATAACATCGGCAAAACGACGGTGTGTTAGGTACTGCCCATTGATGTTGATACAGAGTCCTTTCCAGTCCAAGAGCTTAAAGATGTCCTCCAACGCAGCTGCTGTAAACTGTTTCGGAGAAATATCGTCTCCCTGTCTCACAACTTGCTGCAATTGGATGGGGTTTGTGCTCTGGTTATGTACTCGGACCAACATGGTGGGATTTTCATATAAGTATAGGTACCATGGGCAACAGCGTCGCTTAACCACTGCTAAGGTTAAAATCGCTTGCACGCCGCGCCCGCTGTTACATACGTTTAGTTCGTGCAGGGGCGATACGCGCGCACACGAATTTTTTTGCAAACTGGTTAAGCGACGCTGTTGCCCATAGTACTTAGGTACTTCAGGCCTACCTCAAGTACTTAAGTACTTGAGGTAGGTCTCAAGCTTTAGTATGTCATGCTCACTTTAAACATTTCTGAGGTGGTGTCGTGTGCGGCGGGTCGTTACGTTCCCTCAAATATGGTTGAGCGAAACGATGGCTGGTTCATGCGTCATGCTCGTGAACGCGTGCTGCCAGTGGGAATGGGTCTGCTTCTGTCTGCTTGTACTTGTATTATATTAATAATATTAAACAGAAAAAAATATATACGTATACATATTAATGTATGGCACTTCGTTTTGATTTCTCATTTTTTATTGCAATCATTTTACTTTCTAGTATTTTTTTCATTTTACGTTTTTGGTAAATATTGCATACTGAGATGCACTTTCGAGTAGCAGACAGAAGTAATTTCTCAACTAGTTGAAAGTTATTTACTCTCAAAATTACCTATCAGATATGTAGTAGGTATTAATTTCAACCTACCTATTGCGTGTAAACTTTTGATAATTATTGTGATGGAAAATGACCTCACTTTAAAAGTGGGGGTCATTTTTCAATGTTGACGACTCTGTATGAAATATACAGGGAGAAAAAGGCAGCCCTTGACGAGTTTCTTGCCAGTTCTTCTCGTCACAAGGTCTCCCGCTCAGGGTTTGCGAACCGATGGCGTAGCTTCTATGACATTCATAAGTGCTTGTAAAAGCCTAGACTGAATAAATGGATTTGAATTTGAATTTCAACACTTCGATATACCTATAGTCCACGAACGCCATGTAATAGTTCCAACAGTAACTGTGTTTACTAGATTTTAATTATGAAAGTGAAGACACGGTAACTTTATCTAGCTTCGTTAAAAACGTCTATATTTTGTTCTTCTATTGACGAAACGACGCAGGTTGACGCAGGCGTCCTTCCATAACAACGAGCTCGTTAACACACTGATTCATTAAATCTTTCCTCTCGCTCGGCGCGCCGTTGTTTTTTCGCGGCGGCGGCGGCGCGGAAAAATTGACGGTGGCGGCGGCGCGCCGGCGCGGCGCTCATATCTACCCAAAACCGAATTTCATCGAAATCGGCCCACAAACAAAAAAGTTATTATATTTTTAACATTGCATTGCTGTTTTGTTGTCGAAATAGTACCCAAAACTCAGTTTCATCTAAATCGGCCCACAAACAAAAAAGTTGGCCGCCATCTTGGATTTTTTTATATTTTCAACATTGCATTGCTGTTTTGTTGTCGAAATAGTACCCAAAACCGAGTTTCATCTAAATCGGCCCACAAACAAAAAGTTGGCCGCCATCTTGGATTTTTTATATTTTCAACATTGAATTGCTGTTTTGTTGTCGAAATAGTACCGAAAACCGAATTTCATCTAAATCGGCCCACAAACAAAAAAGTTGGCCGCCATCTTGGATTTTTTATATTTTAACATTGCATTGCTGTTTTGTTGTCGAAATAGTACCCAAAACCGAGTTTCATCTAAATCGGCCCACAAACAAAAAAGTTGGCCGCCATCTTGGATTTTTTTATATTTTTAACATTGCATTGCTGTTTTGTTGTCGAAATAGTACCCAAAACTCAGTTTCATCTAAATCGGCCCACAAACAAAAAAGTTTGCCGCCATTTTGGATTTTTTTATATTTTTAACATTGCATTGCTGTTTTATTGTCGAAATAGTACCCAAAACCGAGTTTCATCTAAATAGTCTGTAGGGAACTGACTTACATACAAAAATACGCGTCTCAAAAAACTTTTGAGTGTTGTGCTATAGAGATATTAGCCCACAAACTTGTAATAATTTGCCTTTATAGGACACCCAAATCGGACCCTAATATATTATTGAATAAACTGGACTGCTTATTAAATGAAATTTTTAGTAAATATCGGTACAAAATCAATGTAGTTATAGCTGGCGACTTAAATATAAATACGCTGCAAAAAAAATAAAATAACTGAACATCTGGAAGACCTATTACAGAGTTACAACCTAACGTCACACATTAAAGAACCAACTCGGAAACTGTCATGTATCGATCATATAATAAGCAACACTAAAGTTGTTACTGACTGAGGCGACCGCCTCAGTTTTGCCGCTTCATCTCTCCGATCACGAAACATCCCAACTTCTGAGTTTTCCTATAAAAAATGAAAAAAGTGAGGTTCAGTCGTATTACATTTATAAAACTGATTTCAGCCAGGAAAATATTATGAAATTTAGAAAACATTTAAACAGTATTTCATGGTCACATGTTTATAACGAGCCTGATCTTAACGTAGGTTTTAACAACTTCCATGAGCTTTTTACCTTATTGTATAAGTTATGTTTTCCTAAACTTAGAGTAAAAATAAAATTAAAAAAAAGCAAGGAAAACTGGATTACAAAAGGATTAAAAATAAGCTGTAAAAATAAATGGAAAGCTCGTTTTAACTATTACAAAAACAAAACTACAGCGAATAAATTAAGATACATAAAATATTCGAATATATTAAAGAGATGCATATATAATTCTAAAAAAAACTCAAATGTCGCCTTTATATGTCGAAGCAAAAATAAATGCAAAGCATCTTGGATTTTAATAAAAAATGAATTGAATGTCGCTAAGTGTAACAACCATATTGACCAAATTAAAAATAAGGAATCGATCCTGACAGACCCAAAAAGCATAGCTACCGCATTTAATGATTTCTTCACTGCTGTCACTGATGTAGACTGCAGTCATAACAAAAAAATTGCAAATAAACTACGCATTCCAAACTCAATTTTCCTAAAACCATTAACTGAAGTTGAAGTTAGAAAAGAAGTAATGCTATTAAAACCCACCAACTCAGTAGGATATGATGAAATAAGCACAAAGGTTTTAAAAATGTGCATTGACGAAATATTTTCTGTTTTAACACATTTAATAAATATATCTTTCTCTTTGGGTATCTTCCCTGAAATTCTAAAACAAACCGTAATAAAGCCGATATTTAAAAAAGGAAATCGTAATGAAATGAATAGCTATCGTCCAATTGCACTTATATCGATACTGTCAAAATTAATTGAAAAATTAATGTATAAACAATTGATAGAATTTTGTAAAAAATATAATATAATAAATACAGAACAGTATGGTTTCCAACAAAATAAATCCACAACGTTAGCTGTACATAAACTTATAGATACGGTGGTAACAAGTATTAATAAAAAACACTTAACCACTGCCCTTTTCATTGACTTATCTAAAGCTTTTGACTGCGTTTTCCACCCATTACTATTAGCTAAACTTGAAGCAATCGGCATAAGAGGACCTGCTTTTGAGTGGTTAAGGTCATACCTTGATAATAGGAAACAGTGTGTTACTATCAGCAAACTAAACAAAAATAATGAAGTTGAATCGTACTCATCAACATACAAAAGCAATGAATATGGTGTACCCCAGGGCAGCGTATTGGGACCGGTTTTGTTCTTGCTATACATTAACGATATTACACATGCAACCGACCATAAATGTATTTCATTTGCAGACGATATATCTATTATAGTGACATCAGATAATAAAAATTGTACAACTAATGAACACGAAATTGACATTAATCACACTATCCATAATTTAATTCATTACCTTGACATGCATAATTTAAAAATAAATCTGACTAAAACTAACTATATTCAATTTAATAATCATAAAACTACTAACCTTAACATTCATTATAATGACGTAAAAATAGAAGAAGTGAAACAGACAAAATTTCTAGGGTTAACAGTAGACCGTGATATAAACTGGAAAACTCATGTAGATAATGTTTGTATTAGAATCAATAAGTTCTTGTATGCTCTGAAACAAGTCAAGAATGTGACAAATGTTAAAACAGCCATATCTACTTACCATGCCTATGTGGTGTCTTTATTACGATATGGCTTGATAATTTGGGGTAATAGTACAAATGTCAACAGAGCTTTTATTGCTCAGAAAAAATGTGTACGAGCTATATGTGGTGTTCCCCCACTCACATCCTGTCGTGCGTTATTTCCGCGTCTGGGCTTGCTGACTCTGCCGTCACTTTACATATTTGAAGTGTGTGTATTTGTGAAGCAAAACATGAAACTATTTAAGAGAGCATGTGAAATCTACCCCCGAAATACCAGAAATCCAAATAGATTAGTACTGAAAGAACCACCTCATACATTTCAGTATTCTAAGAGCTGTCTCACTATGTGCGTAAAATTGTTTAATAATATACCAGAAAATATGAAATCTTTAAATATTATTCATTTCAAAAATTGTATGTATAAATGGCTATTAACGAAAAATTTTAACGACATCAAAGAGTTTTTAACTAAAAAATATAAGTAAGTAATTAACTGTAATCTAAATTGTAATTGTATTTATTAAATGCATCCAATATTTAGACATTTCAATTGTAATTTAATATTTATTATTTGACATATTATTTGAAATTTTAACAAGATTGTATAAATTTGCATGCTTAGTAATAGGCGAAACATGATAATGTACATACTAATTTTACTATCCATCCTATTGACCATGTTTGAAGCAAATAAATAAATGATTATGATTATGATTATTATGATTATGATCGGCCCACAAACTAAAAAGTTAGCCGCCATCTTGGATGTTTTTATATGGATGACATTGCATTGCTGTTTTGCTGTCGAAATAGTACCCAAAACCGAGTTTCATCTAAATCGGCCCACAAACAAAAAAGTTGGCCGCCATCTTGGATTTTTTTATATTTTCAACATTGCATTGCTGTTTTGCTGTCGAAATAGTACCCAAAACCGAGTTTAATCTAAATCGGCCCACAAACAAAAAAGTTGCCGCCATTTTAGATTTTTTATATTTTCAACATTGCATTGCTGTTTTGTTGTCGAAATAGTACCCAAAACCGAGTTTCATCTAAATCGGCCCACAAACAAAAAAGTTGGCCGCCATCTTGGATTTTTTTATATAATTGACATTGCATTGCTGTTTTGCTGTCGAAATAGTACCCAAAACCGAGTTTTATCTAAATCGGACCACAAACAAAAAAGTTTGCCACCATCTTGGATTTTTTTAATATTTTTACATTGCATTGCTGTTTTGCTGTCGAAATAGTACCCAAAACCGAGTTTCATCTAAATCGGACCACAAACAAAAAAGTTGACCGCCATCTTGGATTTTTTATATTTTCAACATTGCATTGCTGTTTTGTTGTCGAAATAGTACCCAAAACCGAGTTTCATCTAAATCGGCCAACAAACAAAAAAGTTGGCCGCCATCTTGGATTTTTAATATTTTTAACATTGCATTGCTGTTTTGCTGTGGAAATAGTACCCGAAACCGAGTTTCATCTAAATCGGCCCACAAACAGAAAAGTTGGCCGCCATCTTGGACTTTTTTATATTTTCAACATTGCATTGCTGTTTTGTTGTCGAAATAGTACCCAAAACCGAGTTTCATCGAAATCGGCCCACAAACAAAAAAGTTTGCCGCCATCTTGGATTTTTTTATATTTTTAACATTGCATTGCTGTTTTGTTGTCGAAATAGTACTCAAAACCGAGTTTCATCTAAATCGGCCCACAAACAAAAAAGTTTGCCGCCATCTTGGATTTTTTTTATATTTTTAACATTGCATTGCTGTTTTTATGTCGAAATGGTACCCAAAACCGAGTTTCATCTAAATCGGCCCAGAAACAAAAAAGTTGGCCGCCATCTTGGATTTTTTTATATTTTTAACATTGCATTGCTGTTTTGTTGTCGAAATAGTACCCAAAACCGAGTTTCATCTAAATCGGCCCACAAACTAAAAAGTTTGCCGCCATCTTGGATTTTTTTTATATGTTTGACATTGCATTGCTGTTTTGCTGTCGAAATAGTATCCAAAACCGAGTTTCATCTAAATCGGCCCACAAACAAAAAAGTTGGCCGCCATCTTGGATTTTTTTATATTTTCAACATTGCATTGCTGTTTTGTTGTCGAAATAGTACCCAAAACAGAGTTTCATCTAAATCGGCCAACAAACAAAAAGTTGGCCGCTATCTTGGATTTTTTATATTTTCAACATTGCATTGCTGTTTTGTTGTCGAAATAGTACCCAAAACCGAGTTTCATCTAAATCGGCCCACAAACAGAAAAGTTGGCCGCCATCTTGGACTTTTTTATATTTTCAACATTGCATTGCTGTTTTGTTGTCGAAATAGTACCCAAAACAGAGTTTCATCTAAATCGGCCAACAAACAAAAAGTTGGCCGCTATCTTGGATTTTTTATATTTTCAACATTGCATTGCTGTTTTGTTGTCGAAATAGTACCCAAAACCGAGTTTCATCGAAATCGGCCCACAAACAAAAAATTTGGCCGCCATCTTGGATTTTTTTTATATTTTTAACATTGCATTGCTGTTTTGTTGTCGAAATAGTACCCAAAACCGAGTTTCATCTAAATCGGTCAAATCGGCCCATAAACAAATAGACTTAACCATAGTAACGTAAAATGTAGGTACTTTTTTAGAAACGACCTACTGGCAACACTTGGAATTGGAATTTGCATTCCAAAATTCAGATATCAAGAAAATACTGTGATCCATGATTCCACTAGGCTACACATACAGTATATACCATGGATTTTGATAAATACTGATGGATCACAGTAAATACTTTGTGTGTAGCGGTCGCCATAGGAAATGTTACTTTACAAAACGAGTGTGACCATAAATACTGCACCATTTCAGATTTCCAAAAAAACGAAATTGTTCTATTGATATGGCTAGAGGTCGCAGGCGAGACGGTAAAATTAATAATAATAATCAAATTCATGTTTGTGCGCCTATTTCGATGAAACTCGGTTTTTGGTACTATTTCAACATGAAAATAACAAAGCAATGTTGAAAATTTAAAAAATCCAAGATGGTGGCCAACTTTTTTGTTTTTGGGCCGATTTCGATGAAACTTGGTTTTCGGAACTATTTTGACAAGAAAATAACAATGCAATTTTTAAAAAACTAAATATCCAAGATGGCGGCAAACTTTTTTGTTTTTGGGCCGATTTCGATGAAACTTGGTTTTTGGTACGATTTTGACAAGAAAATAAAAACGCAATTTTTTAAAAACTAAAAATCCAAGATGGCGGCCAACTTTTTTGTTTTTGGGCCGATTTTGATGAAACTCGGTATTTGGTACGATTTTGACAAGAAAATAACAACGCAATGTTGAAAATTTAAAAAATCCAAGATGGCGGTCAACTTTTTTGTTTTTGGGCCGATTTCGATGAATCTTGGTTTTTTGGTACGATTTTGACAAGAAAATAACAACGCAATGTTGAAAATTTAAAAATCCAAGATGGCGGCAAACTTATTTGTTTTTGGGCCGATTTCGATGAAATTTGGTTTTCGGAACTATTTTGACAAGAAAATAACAATGCAATTTTTAAAAAAAACTAAAAATCCAAGATGGCGGCAAACTTTTTGTTTTTGGGCCGATTTCGATGAAACTTGGTTTTTGGAACTATTTTGACAAGAAAATAACAACGCAATTTAAAAAAAACTAAAAATCCAAGATGGCGGCCAACTTTTTTGTTTTTGGGCCGATTTTGATGAAACTCGGTATTTGGTACGATTTTGATAAGAAAATAACAACGCAATGTTGAAAATTTAAAAAATCCAAAATGGCGGTCAACTTTTTTGTTTTTGGGCCGATTTCGATGAAACTTGGTTTTTGGTACGATTTTGACAAGAAAATAACAACGCAATGTTGAAAATTTAAAAAATCCAAGATGGCGGCAAACTTTTTTGTTTTTGGGCCGATTTCGATGAAACTTGGTTTTTGGTACGATTTTGACAAGAAAATAAAAACGCAATTTTTAAAAAACTAAAAATCCAAGATGGCGGCCAACTTTTTTGTTTTTGGGCCGATTTCGATGAAACTTGGTTTTTGGTACGATTTTGACAAGAAATTAACAACGCAATGTTAAAAATTTAAAAAATCCAAGATGGCGGCCAATTTTTTTGTTTATGGGCCGATTTCGATGAAACTTGGTTTTTGGTACGATTTTGACAAGAAAATAACAACGCAATTTTTAAAAAACTAAAAATCCAAGATGGCGGCCAACTTTTTTGTTTTTGGGCCGATTTTGATGAAATTCGGTTTTTGGTACGATTTTGACAAGAAAACAGCAACGGAATGTCATAAAAAATCTAAGATGGCAGCCAAATTATTTATTTGTTTTTTCAACCGAGTCACATCAAAATCAACCCAAAAACAAATTAGCAGCCATTTTGATCTTTTTTGATTTTTCCATCAGTTTACATTGAGTTGTTATTTTCTTGTCTAATTAGTACCAAAAACCGAGTTTCATCGAAATCGGCCCAAAAAACAAAAAAGTTGGCCGCCATCTTAGATTATTAGTGTTTTAAAAATTGCGTTTCTATTTTCTTGTCAAAATATTACCAAAAACCGAGTTTCATCGAAATCGGCCCAAAAACAAACAAGTTGGCTGCCATCTTGGATTTTTTAATTTTTTCAATACATATTGTGTCATTATTTTCTTGTCAAAAACCGAGTTTCATTCAAATCATCCCACATATAAAAGAGTTGGCTGCCATATTTTTTTATATTTTTAACATTTCTTTGTTATATTTTTATCAAAATAGTAACAAAATCGAGTTTCATAAAATCGGCCCACTAACAATATAGTTGGCCGCCATTTTGTTTTTTTTTATATTTTAAACATTGTGTCGTCGTAAATCTTTTGAACCCATTTTATTAACTTCACAAGTAAAGAAATTGGTGCAAGTATTTTAGACCTTATTGACATCTTTACCAAAATAACAGTTTTTAATGAAACAGCAAAGTAAATGTACAAGTATAATTATGGGAAAAAGCAATCGAATTTCAAACGTCAATAAAGTCGAAAATCGTTTGCATCTTTTTTTAACTACAGATCACTAGACAATGTTTTCCTACTTTTACTTGTTTTTCCAACATTAATTTGTTTTTCCGAAGTTCACGCACATTGCATTTTTATTAAAAATTGGAATAAACTTTAAAGTTGCGTAATTATTTACACTTGAAATTAAATTGAATTGAATAAACTAGATTTTAATTGGTTGAATTACCATATTTAAAAAATAATAAGAAAAACCGGCCAAGTGCGAGTCGGACTCGCACACGAAGGGTTCCGTACCAAAAAACGGCAAAAAAATTACTTTTGTTGTATGGGAGCCCCCCTTAAATATTTATTTTATTTTGTTTTTAGTATTTGTTGTTAGAGCGGCAGCAAAAATACATCATCTGTGAAAATTTCAACTGTCTACCTGATGTCGTTATTAATATCAAGCAAAAAACGGCAAAAAAATCACGTTTGTTGTATGGGAGCCCCCCTTTAATATTAATTTTATTCAGTTTTTAGTATTTGTTTTTATAGCGGCAACAGAAATACATCATCTGTGAAAATTTCAACTTTCTAGCTATCATGGTTCATGAGATACAGCCTGGTGACAGACAGACAGACAGACAGACGGACAGCGGAGTTTTAGTAATAGGGTCCCGTTTTTACCCTTTGGGTACGGAACCCTAAAAAGGGAACTTAATAAAAACGTGATGAATAATTTGTTCTTAAAAAATATATTTTTTAAATAAATATTAATTTTCTTTTTTTAGTTAACGAGCTAAACTAAAAATATACCACCGCCTATCAGAGTACTCGTCAAGACCATTCAAACGAGTCCAAACGCCCGGGCCGGGCTCCGCTGCGCTGCGCGGCAGTCTTTGATTGCCGGGAGCTCACGAGTTTCCCTATACCGGTTGTTATTTTATTATATATATTAGTTGTAAGCAATCCTATTACTTTAGTAAACCAAGTTTTTTAACATACACATTCTTTTTACACCTTCTACGGAGGTTATTATTTCAAGATAGAACCTTAAACCCACAGGTGACGCGACGGCTACACGCGTGATAAATACCGTGATCCATCGCCATAATAGAGTACATTTTAACCATGGAAAGTAAAATATTGAACATTCCATACAAATTACTTTCCATGGTTAAAATTTACTATATGGTGATGGATCACGGTATTTACACGCTTAAAGCCATCGCCACAGAGTTTCTAAAATATACTTAAAGCTCGGAAGGCTAAAATCACACGGTTAGAAATGAAACGCAATTTTAAATGAAACATTTTTCTGCAACATTTAATAGAGTATTCTAGGACTTCTGTGGGCCGGAGTCTTGTGGGCCGGTGGCCATTCAGAGGCTTTTTGGTGTCTGAAGCTCGTGACTTGACCCTCATCCCCTTCACCCCCCGACATCGTGCTTTCTACCTTCGAAGGTGTAGAAGTCTGGAAAACAATAAGTACCTATATTCATGGTACCAATGATCTCAAAGCGACAGTCGAGCCACATGAGTAAAGAAAAGGACTAGAGACAAAGCTTCATACAACCGCGCAAATCGGTTGCATTAATACAAGCACGCGGGGCATGTGTGCGTGTCCACTGGCCGCTTGTCGGTTCGCGGAAAAACCGCCTTTCTATTGTCAAATTTAAAAATCTATCGCAATCGCTTTCAGGATGTAACATATTGAAGCTTCTTTTTGGGACCAATAAAAACTTACCAAAGAAATGCAGCAATGTGTCACATCCATCTGTCAAACGAAAGCGATTGCGATAGATTATTTGAATTAGACAACTAACCCCTGTTTTGACAACTGCAGCCAGTGGACAATCTCAGGGAATTACTTGTTGCAAGTTTGAATTTCATATGGTCCTTTTTTCTTTACTCTTGTGGTTGAGCGCTAGGGTACACTTTATTAAAACGCGCGTTATATAAGGCGGAAACATACTATTCATGTTGTGTTGTGCTGTGTGTATCGCGACTCGCGAAAGAAGCGTATCGGTTTCATACATTAGAAACACATTATTACAATGTGCTGTGTCGACACGACACACTGCAATAATGTGTTTCTTTTCTAGCCATACTAAATGCACAGTATCATAAAGCACCTCCCAGTAATTCGACTCTTTTGTTGATAAACGCATGCCGCCACTGCGTAGGTACAGAAACTTCTTCAAGGGTCAGGGTTGTCACAACAAAAACTACTCAAATAATTTACATAAAAGTTTTAATTTGTAATAACGAAAGAATAAAAATAGTCAATAGAACCTTTTAAATAATAACATCGTAAATAAAACAGAAACAGCAAAAATGAAACCGCTGATAGTTTTTCGCGGTTTCAAAGTTTGTCCCATAGTAAAATTTGTTTAGTTTGATGGTCTCTAATCCCTATCAAAACCTTGATGTGGATTTAGAATTAAAAAACGGAAAAATCCTGTAAACCATAATGACGTTTTGAAATTTCGTTACGCTTCTTAAAACATACACCCCTTCAAGTTAGAGAGTGCAAACTGGAGGAGATTGCGCTCGCCGACTCTCCCGCTCACTTCCCCGCGTACCCCCCATCGTTGCCCCGCCCAAGTACATGAGACGGAAGACAGTTAGACTACTACTAGTTAGTATGGCTCTCAAACAGCTGAAAAACAACAAGGCGGCGAGTGACGACGGAATCACTACAGAACTTTTGAGAGCGGGCGGTAAACTAATACTTAAAGTCCTCCAGAAGCTTTTCAATTCTATCATCGTTGAGGGAAGAACGCCGAAGACAAACATAAGTAAGGTGATTCTATTCTTAAAAGTTGGGACCTGGGCAGTGCTGCAGTCTCTTCAGATGTGCCAGGTGGACTACTGATATATCGAATCGAGGTATTGAGTTATACGAAAATGCCACCATGCCGGTCCCAATACAGAATGAGAGCAAAAATCCCATCCAACTGCAGCAAGATGTGACACAGGACATTTTTAAGCTCTTGGATTCGAAAGGACTCGGTATCAATATTAATAACTAGTGTTTAGCACAACTTCGTTTTGCCGATGCTATAGTTCTTATGACTAAGAACATGAAAGATCTCCGTAGTGCCCCCAAAGAGTGGGGTTTAGAATTAACGTGGTTAAGAAGAAAATAATGTCGAACGCACATGCTGTACCCACTCCAGCTCATGTTGGGAACACTACACTCGAAGTTGTTGACCCTTACGTATACCTAGGACAGATAGTCCAGTTAGGTAAGTCCAACTTCAAGAGTGAGATCTCTCGTCGAATCCAACTCGCATGGGTAGCATTCGGGAAGCTTCGACAAATCTTCACGTCCAACTTACCTCAGTGCCTCAAGACAAAAATCTATGAACAATATGTGTTGCTACTGATGACTGAAGGCAGTGAAACGTGATCGCTAACTATGGGTCTCATAAGATGGTTCACCCAGCGTGCAATGGAAAGAACCATGCTTGGCATTTCCCTGTGTGTTCAAATCAGAAATGAGGAGATCCGTAGAAGAATTAAAGTAACCGACATCGCTCGGAGGATTGCTCGGACTGGCTGACGCCTCATAGGTAGGCTGACGAGAGGGTGAAGGTCGCGGGAAGTCGTTGAATGCGGGCAGCGCAGGCCCGATCATTGTTTTGGGGGAGGCCTATAATCACTAGTGGGTGTCGTACGGCTGATATGATAATGGTGACTAAATCGGTGCAATTATAAAACCAAAATATTTCGAATCCAAAATAACCTCTATGATGGCAACAATCAAACTATTACAAAAAAGAGAGAAAAGGAATAAAATTTTATGAGCAAGATGCAAGTTATTTTTGCTTTTGTACTTGCTTCTTACACATGTTACACTTGGATTTTGACGCCGATGACGCCGATGAAAAATCCGGCGGCGGCGGCGTGGCCAAAATGACCGGCGGCGTGCGCCACGCCGACCGGCGCACACGTCTAGTCGGCACCTTTAGTATGTCTAATTTCAAAATCTATCGCAATCGCTTTCTTTTGACAGATGGATGTGACACATTGCTGCATATCTTTGGTAAGTTTTTATTTGTGCCAAAAAGAAGCATTAATGTAGGTATTACATTTTGAAAGCGATTGCGATAAATACTGTAATAAGACAATAGATAGGCAGGTTCACATGACGTTTATCTAGAAAAAAAACGCGCGTAATGGTACTCGACAGAGAATTTTCTATGGAAAATTTCATTTTGCTATTCGGCGGTAGATGGCGCTGTACAAATATCCCATACAAAACTATTCGATCGAATGTCTTTACGCGCTATTTTTTTCGCTTGCTATTCGTGCTACGGGTAGGTACAGCTCGCGCAACATGACTTGAACAATACCAAACCATAGACAATGAAGCTTGAGCAGTAACAATTTTCAGTACAAAAATGAAAAAGTTACATGCTACTAGATAATCTCTTTAATTTGTCGTATGTTTTTTTATGGCTACAATTTTACGTTTTCTATAAAAAAATATGGCCTGCGCAAACCATGTTTTCCTATCATGGACCCTTAAGGCTCCGTTACGCGAAATCATTTGTCTCTGTCTTTTTCTTTACGTGTAAAGAGTATGGAAAATAACCTCACTTCTGCACTGTTTCGATGTTTTTCGTTGTTTTTTCATCATAACCTTTTGCACAATTATCTTTCTTGAAAAAAAGTTATTGGAGCAACTGCACAGTACGTTAAAGTGTATTTAAATGTAGAATTCAATATGTTTACGCTATTATTTACGACAAAAATATGGCCCGCGACAAGCACTTTTGGTGACGTGCAGGACTACAGCTGCGCCACAAAAAAAAAAGTTGGAAATCTGACTTTTTGACTATGCCATGATGAAGTCGATAATTTGTCGGAATTTGTCGCACAAAAACCAGAATTTGTCGGTCTTGCGTTTAGGAGATACGTGTGGCCCAGCTGTAGAGACGTCTCTACAGCTGCGCCACACAGATCTCGAAAACGGAAGGTCGTAGCGAAAATCTGATTACTCGTGTGTGCAGCCGTTAATTTGTCGGAATTTGTCGCACAAAAACCAGAGTTTGTCGGTCTTGCGTTTAGGAGATCTGTGTGGCGCAGCTGTAGAGACGTCTCTACAGCTGAGCCACACAGATCTCGAAAACGAAAGGTCGTAGCGAAAATCTGATTACTCGTGTGTGCAGCCATTAATTTGTCGGAATTTGTCGCACTAAAACCAGATTTTGTCGGTCTTGCGTTTAAGAGATATGTGAGGATATGCTGTGGAGACTTTTCTACCTGGATCTTGAGAAAGGAAGGTCGTAGCGAAAATCTGATAACTCGAGTGTGTAGCCGTTAGTTTGTCGGAATTTGTCACCAAGAATCAGAGTTTGGCGATCTTGCGTTTAGGAGATATGTGAGGATACGCTGTGGAGACCTTTTTACCTGGATCTCGAGAACGAAAGGTCGGAAGCCTATCCTCACATATCTCCTAAACGCAAGATCGATAAACTCTGATTCTTGGTGACAAATTCAGAAAAACTAACGGCTACACACTCGATTTATCAGATTTTCGCTACGACCTTCCTTTCTCAAGATCCAGATAGAAAAGTCTCCACAGCATATCCTCACATATCTCTTAAACGCAAGACCCACAAAATCTGGCTTTTGTGCGACAAATTCCGACAAATTAACGGCTGCACACACGAGTAATCAGATTTTCGCTACGACCTTCCGTTTTCGAGATCTGTGTGGCGCAGCTGTAGAGACGTCTCTACAGCTGGGCCACACGTATCTCCTAAACGCAAGACCGACAAATTCTGGTTTTTGTGCGACAAATTCCGACAAATTATCGACTTCATCATGGCATAGTCAAAAAGTCAGATTTCCAACTTTTTTTTTTGTGGCGCAGCTGTAGTCCGGCACGTCTTTTGGTGATATTCTGTTTTTTTTTACAATCATCTATGAGGTTTATACGCAATTTAATGTTTGTAGCAACTAGGTAAACTCTTTAGCTTGTCGTATGATTTTTTTGGTGGCTACAAGTTTACGTTTTTATGGCCTGCGCAAACCATGTTTTCCTATCAAGGACCCTTAAGAAGAACCGATGGCCGTTGGGGCGGAAAGGTTCTAGAATGGCTCTCGCGCACCGCACGACGCTCCGTGGGTAGGCCCCCGACAAGGTGGACCGACGTGAGGGTGAAGGTCGCGGGAAGCCACTGGATGCGGGCAGCGCAGGACCGAGCGTCGTGGAGATTCTTAGGGGAGGCCTATACCCAGGAGTGGGTGTCGTGCGGCTGATATGATTAGTACCTGCAATATTAATTACCTTGTGTTCGTGTACGACATGCACATGATCCGTAACCACCGAAGTTTTCAGAGTATAATATATCCCTTCTGACGGAAATTTGGTAGACTTGAGAGAGTAGTCATCATCTATACTGCTTATACAACTATGAATCAATTTCCTGGAAAAAAATCAAGGTCTTACATAGAGCTCGGTATCTGCGGTTAGGTACATAAAGTTCGACCATTTTTTCAGGGAAATGGTGGAAAATGGCATTGGCGTATCTATAGAGACAAAATTTTCCATCAGTTTTTTTTTCGGGGGTGAGCACGGTCTACCTGACCCACCCTCCCCTCTCTCCTAGGCCCACGGAAAATGGTAGCAAAACCATAAGAATAAATAAAACTGGGTAGAACGGACTCTTCTTTGACCGAGTCTCAAACGCTGCCATTTATACCTACTTCCCTTCACGTCGTTACGCCCCACTGTCGTCCAGGCGTGTTGCCAGGGTTGCTTACTGTTAAATATTGCTTACGTTTAAAATATTGCTAAAATATAAGTTTTTCTTGTGAATGTCAAAATGGCGGAATACCGCCTGGTTTTAAAATATTTCGTAGCTAAGATATATAGTGCCATTTTGGTGCCATTTGGTGCCTATGTTTAAAAAAATTGCCATTAATAGTTTCATAGATATTCAGCATTGCTGGTTGTCCCGCCATCTTGATATAAAAATGGCGGGATAACGACCGGCAATCCATAATCAGTTGTCGAGATATTTTAATAAACACTTAAAATATATTATTAGTGCATTATAATGCCTTTACGTTTAAATAGTTATACTTAATTCATTTTTAATTTCTAATTATTATGAAATAACATGAGTTTATAATACAGCTTCGGAAGCTCCTGCATAAAAGAACATAGCAATGTGCTGATCTGATTATGTAACTTTATTGCTCAAGGCGTCAGATCGTACTGGTTTGATAAACTCATGTTATTTCATAAATAGAAATTAAAAATGAATTTTAATGTTTTATATGTTTATTAAAATATCCCGACAACTGATTATGGATTGCCGGTCGTTATCCCGCCATTTTGATATAAAGATGGCGAGACAACCAGCTATGTTGAATATCTATGAAACTCTTAATGGCAGATTTTTTTAATATAGGCACCAAATGGCACCAAAATGGCACATTATCCTAGCCACAAAATATTTCAAAAACCATTCGGTATCCCGCCATCTTGACATTCACGTTTTTTTTTGCTTTGAAATCATTATTTTACTCTAGTTTTACAAAATATGAGATCAAGGACCGATGGCAGGGTAGGAAAACGATTTGACGACAGACAAGTAAAAAAATGCTTACTGTAGGTACCTACTTTCTTTAAATAAACTTTATTATTGGGTGAAACAATCTACACAAAAAGAACTGATCATGTCTTTTTGATAAATTAGGTACAAAAACGGAATAATAAAAATTCTAAAATAATAATTTTCAAAACTGCTCACAAAATTTCATGAGAATCGGAAATGCGACCTATAGAGGAGAACAAAAAATTAAATTACTAACCCTGCAGCTTCGAAACCCATGTCCTTCATCATATTCCTTTCATCCACAATCAACAAGCTACTTGAATACACCTTATCCAGGAGTTCTACTGGGGAAAGTGTTGTTGTGGTCACTTCTTCTTCGTCATCACCTTAAAGATAAGCATATCACCCATTTTTAGGGTTCCGTAGCCAAAATGGCAAAAAACGGAACCCTTATAGATTCGTCATGTCTGTCTGTCTGTCTGTCTGTCTGTCTGTCTGTCTGTCTGTCTGTCTGTCTGTCCGTCCGTATGTCACAGCCACTTTATTCCAAAAGTATTAGGACTACATAGTTGAAACTTAGTAAGTAGGTGTATTCTGTGAACCGCTTTACGATTTTTATACAAAAATAAAAAAAATAAAAGATTAAGGGGGGGCTCCCCATACATGGAACTGAAACTGAAAATATTTTTTTTCATCAAACCAATACTTGTGGGGTGTCTATAGATAGGTCTTTAAAAATGACATTGAGGTTTTTAAGACTATTTTTTTTTAAAGTCAACCGTTTGAAAGATATATGCCGCCAAAGTGGTAAAATGTGTGTCCCCCCCCCTTTAACTTTTAAAGTAAGAGGGTGAAAAATCTAAAAAAAATCTAAACTATAGATCTTAATAAACACTTTCAACGAAAATTGTTTTGAACGAGATACAGTAATTAGTTTTTGAGATAAAGTACATTTTCCAAAACCGCAAATATAACTTTGTCATTCATACAAACACTGTGAAAAACAAAGTTATTTTTTCAGACGAAAAATGATAGCGGTATTAAAATATGGTATGGTATAATGTACCTACGGAACCCTACTGCGCGTGGCCCGACACGCACTTGGCCGGTTTTTAATATTCCCACTGCTGGGACACATAGGGTTGCCAACCGTCCCGCAATACGCAGGACGTCCCGTTTCTGAGAGCCTTAACAAGACGTCTTGCGCAAAATGTATGCGGAACGCTAAATATCCCGCTTTTCGGAATTAGATACGCATGCACATACATCGACTGCGCACGGAAATGGCGCTGTGCGGCCGTTTTTTTTATAATATAGGCAGGCAAGTGTATAGGCTTGGGTCCATCCATAAATTACGTCACACAAATTTTATGATTTTTGACCCCTCCCACGTCCTTGACTTGTTACAGCTGGTCACATTTGTGAGACCTCCTTAGTGTGACGTCACATATTCTACAATTTTATATCTAGATATGATTATTGAATTAAAACAGCAGTACAGTACCCTTAGCACGAACAGCTATCGCAAAAAAATCACGCGCGTAAAATCATTCGATAGTGCAATTTTGTATTGGAAATTTGTACAGCGCCATCTGCCGCCGAATAGCGAAATTAAAATTTCCATAAAGAATTCTCTATCGAGTAATTTTACGCGCGTTTTTTTTCTCGATAGCTGTCGTGCTAAGGGTACTGAAGTTTGTGAAAAACGCGCGTAAAAGTATCTACTCGATAAAGTGATTATCTATGAAAAATTTCATTTCGCTATTCGGCGGTAGATGGCGCTGTACAAATTTCCCATACAAAATTACTCTATCGAATGTTTTTACACGCGTTATTTTTTTCGATAGCTGTTCGTTAAGAGCACGGATGACAACATTATTCAAGATGGTTGCCGTCATCTGTAAATAAGTAATTATTTTTATACCTTTTCCATCGTCACCGTCGCGTTTAATCTTTTTTTTATTACCAAACTTCCTGAAAGCTATATTAGCATGACCATTCACTGGATATTGCCACAGCTCCCGTAAAACCCTGAAAAATTTTGTAGAAATTTTATAATAATACTTCTCTAAAGAAAATAGGGGCGGCCTCTACATAATATTATGATTTTCCATACAACTTCTGTATCACGAACATCTATTGAGAAAAAAATATCGGTTGGCACTCCGGGAGTGCCGGCAGAAGTAAAAACTTGAATATTAACGTTGTGCGTTTTAGATATTTTGAAATTAGCGGCAAAGGATTAAAATTATTTCTTTCCTATTACTATACAGTCACACAATTCAATCAGTTTGTAATTAGAGAAAAATTCTAAAGATTTCGCCCCAGTGCAGTGGCCAGCCTGTTTAATTTCTAAATGCACGCATTCTACGATTTAAACTTATAGTCACAGAGTATAAATAAGTCTATGATTTCACCGAAGAGATCGCTGCTATTAGTTCCATTTTCAAAATTAGCGCGTTGCTGGTGACACAAGTGTTTACTTACGTCTTAAAATGACGCGGCGCCATTTTCAACGCGCCCCGTAGAAAGAGAGGGGGATACTTCCGCCGCCAGCTGTCTACTCTCCATCCGTCATATCCGTCTTACGCATTTTCGATCAGCCACGTGATTCTTACTGACGCGAGTTTAGCATTTTTTCCCCATTCAAAAAGCGCACAACGCCGTTAAATAAATTTTCACTTCCAAAATGCACGTAAAAGTACCTACTCGATAAAGTAATTATCTATGAAAAATTTCATTTCGCTATTCGGCGGTAGATGGCGTTGTACAAATTTCTCATACAAAATTGCTCTATAGAATGTTTTTACGTGCGTTACTTTTTTCGATAGCTGTACCCTTAGCACGAACAGCTATCGAAAGAAATAACGCGCGTAAAATCATTCGATAGTGCAATTTTGTATTGGAAATTTGTACAACGCCATCTACCGCCGAATAGCGAAATTAAAATTTCCATAGATAATTCTCTATCGAGTAATTTTACGCGCGTTTTTTTTCTCGATAGCTGTTCGTGCTAAGGGTACTGATTTTATTTGCCTTTATAAGTATTTTTCGAAAGCTGTAATCAACTTGCGAACTTTACAATCGAATTTATTGTTTAACCGTGTGTCACTTAGTAATTAGTATAGAGTGAAATTGGAGTTTCATTCAAAATACGAGATATTTTTCATTTCTAACTAACACACGGCGAGTAGGAGAAAATGGAGAATTTAAACAGTACAATTCGCAAGTTGACTATTAGGCCTGGTTTACATTAATCAAGTAGACGACCGAGTCGAGTAGCGAGTAGAAATACATTGCTTGGCATGTTCGTCTATTTTAAAAGAACGTCAAACACACCACGTAATGAATTTCTACTCTCCTAAAGCACTCTACTAAAGACTAAGATAATGTAAACCAGCCTTTACAGTTGACATTATGCGATCGATCGTTCTCTTAAGCTAATAAGGACATCATCCATTTTGGTCCAAATGTGAAAGTGCCGGCCAAAAAGAAAAAGTGCTTTATTCTGATAGATTTTGTCCACCTTAGCATTTCTTATTATGGCACCGAAGCTGTAGCACCGCTATACTTACTTGTTTTTAAATAAGTTCGGAAAGTCTGACTTTCCATAAATTTTGGCACAAATGTAAAAAACCGGCCAAGTGCGAGTCGGACTCGCGCATGAAGGGTTCCGTACCAAAAAACGGCAAAAAAATACGTTTGTTGTATGGGAGCCCCCCTTAAAAATTAATTTTATTGTGTTTTTAGTATTTATTGTTATAGCGGCAACAAAAATACATCATCTGTGAAAATTTCAACTCTCTAGCTATCACGGTTCATGAGATACAGCCTGGTGACAGACAGACAGACAGACAGACAGACAGCGGAGTCTTAGTAATAGGGTCCCGTTTTTACCCTTTGGGCACGGAACCCTAAAAAAAGTCGGCCAAAAAGCAAATTCTGATAGATTTTGTCCGCCTAAGCATTACTTATTATGGCAACGAAGCTGTAGCACCGCTGTAGGTACTTAATTTTAATTGAGTTCAAAAAGTCTGTCTTTTCATACATTTTGACACAAATGTGAAGTGGTGCTGCAGCTTGGGTGCCTTAATAACAAAATGCTTAGGTCGACAAAATCTATCAGAATAAAGCACTTTTGTCTTTTGGCTGGCACCTTCATATTTGGACCAAAAATGTATGAAACATGGATGATGTCCTTTGTGAAGAATCTTTCTTTTACAAGCTTTTATTTAATTTGCAATGTATGTAGTATGTTCGGGTGGAATCTTGCAACTCAATTTTGAAGCAGATATCTTCAACCGATTGAGCTGAAATTTTGTATACACGTTTAAGTAGTTTGGATGACATGACGATGCGTGGTTCTAAATCCAACATGGCGGAACACCCAAAATGGTGAACAAGTTATTTTTGATGCGCTCCTACAATATGAAACGGCTTGCTGAGAATAACTCGAAAAATAAAGTGACGTCACTCTAAATTCAATATGGCGGGGTGGACAAAAGCGCACAGTTAACAACAAAAGCTTGTGCCAAAAAATATTTTTCACTCCTCTTGCTCAAAAAGTCCGTCATTGTAACGTACAAGAGTCGAGATAAAATAGCATAATAACCCCTAGGGAAATAAAGTTTTTTCTTTTTTAATGTTTGTCTATTACCAAATGAGCCTACTAAAACGAAAAAGTTTTTATTCATAGATAGAATAATCACGAATAAAGACTCACTGTTTCTCATTTTTATTTTTGAAAATGGAACTAAAAGCGGCGATCTCTTCGGTGAAATCATAAACTTATTTATACCTACTCTGTGACTTTAAGTAGAATGCGTGCATTGTGTTTCTTAGCTGCTACAGTATGTGCGCTTTTATAATTCTCAACGGCCCGGCACGGCACCGCCCGGCAGCCGTCCAACGGCACAACAGGGAAGTGAAATGTATGGAATCATATGGAGACGCTTTTATATTTCCTCAACGGCACCGGCAAACCGTGCCGTGCCGGGCCGTGCCGGCCAAATCCTACGCTGCCGTCGAACTTTTACGATGTAGTGCGTAGCTACAAGGATTCATATGTGTGAGTGTGAGTCCAGAGCAAAGAATATACAGTGTGTATAAAGGGCACAACCAGTATATTAGCGTAATATCGTTAATGTGTTGTTATTGGTATGCCATGTACCTATGTATGATTGTGAAAACAAACAACATCAAAATCAACAAATAGGTAATATTCCGACAAACAGTCTTTTCGATACTGATCGGAAAGATATCTAGGTAGTTTCAGCGGTGGAAACACCGTTAATAGGGGACTTACCAAAGTTAAATATTGTTACCTATCTCAACAAATAATTACCTAGATATTACTTAAGTAGGTAGTTACCTACTTAATTAAATAATGTGTTGTGTAGATGCCTACCTATCTTGGTAAGTAGGTACGTAATGAAAACCAGCTACATATAATATATTCTTTGATTTTTAAAAGATTCATTTATCATTTTAGTAAGTACCTACTACCTACCTACATTGTAATATAATCATTAAGCAACGTGTAATAAAAAGGGGGTATCAACCCAAAAGGAGGTCAATGTACTCGTGAAACTTCCAACAGAAAAAAAATTTTTTTGTATGTCCCTCCCTATATAAAATGTTGGCGGCAAATTCAAATTTTCTATGGAGAGTCCAAAATTGTATGTTCGATTTGAAATCTTTTTCTGTTGGAAGTGTTCAGATTCACGAGTACATTGACTTCCTTTCGAGTTGATACCTCCTTTCTGTTACACGTTGTATAATTGGTAAACTATTATTTTATGAAATAATTATAAAGATAACAAATATCTAGAGAGAGAAGGTCAACTTTTATTCTTTAT
The DNA here is from genome assembly GCA_943789525.1 of Agriphila geniculea. NCBI lineage: Eukaryota > Metazoa > Arthropoda > Insecta > Lepidoptera > Crambidae > Agriphila > Agriphila geniculea. The sequence continues at coordinate 15,025,870 of OX038893.1, forward strand.
ATTATTCTAAAGTAAAAAGTAGGTACCACGACACTACTGTACAATGTACAAATAGTAACTTCTTCGCTATGAGTGTTCTGTGTTGAACATCCAACGGCCGGCAACGGCAGAAATTATAAAAGCGTCTTTCGGCGTCGCCGGTGCCGTGCCGAGCCGTGCCGTGCCGGGCCGTGCCGTGCCGGGCCGTCGAGAATTATAAAAGCGCACTATGGCGCGAAATCTTTAGAATTTTTCTTAAATTGCAAACTGATTGAATTGTGTGACTGTAATAGGAAAGAAATAATCTTTTGCCGTCAAGCATAAATCATACTGTATGAAAAGTTTATGAAGTGGAGGATAGAAAAACGAGTGGATTCGTTTACGGAAGTATAAACTAGGTATTTATTATTGTATTTTATTTTCTCGCACTCGTAGTGAAAAGTAGAGTGTAACACACGACGCTAAAACCCATTGTAACTCGGTTTCTATTTATTCCCTCGCTAAAGCTCGGGAATAAAACTACCTCGTATGCAATGGGTCATTTTAGCGTCTTGTATAACAATCTACTATTTTACAGTAAGAGGCCCTAGCGGCCCGCCTTGCAAAGGAGCAAACACGATTTGCTTAAAATATTTGATAATCTTAATTAGAATTTAAAATAAAGGTAGGTATCGTAGAGCCATGGTGTCTTGTGCTCTAAGTAATTGTCATGTGACAAAAAGAAACAATCCAAGTAATCACACTTTTCACAGCTAAATAAGATATTGCCACACATTTGTCTTAAACTAAATTTTCGGGTCACCTGTTTATTGACATTGTTGATCTTTGACATTCTATTTCTCTGGCTAAAACTTATCAGTACGAAATATTGTCAATATTGCCAAATTATTCGTGATTTTGACGTGTTTGCAATGGTATAGAAAGCGGCGCCCTCAATTTTTGACAAAGCTGTAAACACGAACAACTAAACAAAAATTTCATTACCTCGTTGCATCGGTCGATGCAGGCTTTGTTACCACAGTTTCGGTGCTTGCGTTAAATAATTCAAAAACCCGATCTTTTAATAGTTTGGTGTGGTGGATTAATAAATGACGGTAGTTGTCGCTTGACTGGATATCAAGTTCTTCTAACTGAAGAAAATAAGATGAAAGAGTCATGATCTCGTTATTGTAAATAATAAACAGAAACAGGGGTAGGTAGGTGTACCCAAAGCACGAACATTATTATCGAAAAAGGGAACGAAAAAAAAATATCGAAAAAAAATTGTCTATGAGAAACTTCATTTTTTAGGCGGTAGATGGCGCTGTACAAATTTCCCATACAAAATTACGGTATCGAATAGTTTTACGCGCGATATTTTTTTCAATAGCTGTTCGTGCTAAGGGTACTAAGTCTGCTAACTAGTCAGGTATATCAAAAATCAAACTAAATTCAAACTAGGACTTTTAGGTTCGTATTTTAGAACGAGACTCAAGCACTGCTTGATCTCTAATCACCGGTGGGCTGATTGCCTAACTTTGTTGCAATCAACTTTGACAGAAATCGCAGTGACATTGCTGCTTTAGTAAGAACCAATGTGACAACTATCTTACTTAAAGCAGCAATGCAACTGCGATTTCAATCGATTTCAATCGAGAATTGTTAGCAACAGAGATACGTAATCGGTGGGCTGATCTCCACTTAATTACTGAATCTAGTCTCAAGCACCCCGTTGATTCCAGAACAAGGCTTGAGTCGAGACTCAGCTGATCTCTACTTAAATAGAGATTTGCGTCTATCTATGGTTATAGTCTGTTTCCTATTACGAAATTTGTTTTTAGCAGAATGTGATTTATATATTTTTATGATCATTACACGTTAATTTTATTAAATAAGGTATTTGTGCTTAGAATTATAGGAATATTGTGAAGATTATAATGGGTGGTTTTGTCACTGCAATTAGTGTTTCGTAAAACGGAATATGATGAATTCGACCTCATTAATTCAATAAACTAAACTCAACTCAGATCATGCCTATTTTCAAACGATGCTCGAGCAATACTCAACTAATTTTAGAACTAAAATCTCTGCTTAGAAAGAATTTGATCTCTGTTTATGTAAGTATGGTCGAGACCACGCTTGAGCTTTGATTTGGGCTCATGTATACATTAGTTAAAGTCGAATTTAAGGGAACGGATGGTTGGGAGAGACCCCATGCCCCCCATCAAAGCATTTCAATTTTTTAAAATGAATTTTGTAATTTTACCAAACCTAACCTCAAAATGTATGAAAAACGGACAAAAACATTTAAGGGGGCGAGCGAGGGGAAAATAGTCGAGTAGAGAGGGGATTTTTGAAATTTTTCATACATTTTGAGGTTAGGATTAGCAAAATTTTAAAATTAAATTTAACAAAAAACTATGCATTTCCGCATAAAATGCTTAGAGGTACCCTCTATCCCTCCCATCCACCCCTTGCCCTAAATTTAACCTTTACTAATAGAAATAAAACCCTGGCAACACTAGCGAAAACGTAAACCTAACCGTACGCAGTCAAGCATCGTTCTAAAATAAGCCTAATTTGAGTCGCGTCTCAACCATCGTTTCAAAATTAGCGAGATCTGAGTTTGAGTTTAGTTTGTCGAATCTCTGCTCGAGCATCGTTCTAAAATTAAAACTCGACTTAAAACTAGTTTTAAGGCTCGTATTTTAGAACGAGACTCAAGCACTGCTTGAACTCTAATCACCTGATCTCTACTTAATTACTGAATCTAGTCTCATGCAGCCTGTTGATTCCAAAACAAGACTTGAATCGAGACTCAGCTGATCTCTACTTAAATAGAGATTTGAGACTATCTATGGTTATAGTCTGTTTCCTATTACAAAATTTGTTTTTAGCAGAATGAGTTTTATTTCACGCATAATTAGACACAGAATTGGGCGAACTAAATGTTGCGTCGCAATGTGATTTATATATTTTTATGAACATTACACGTTAATTTTAATAAATAAGGTATTTGTGCTGAGAATTATAGGAACATTGTGAAGATTATAATGGGTGGTTTTGTCACTGCAGTTAGTTTTTCGTAAAACGGAATACGATGAACTCTACCTCATTAATTCAATAAACTAAACTCAACTCAGATCATGCCTATTTTCAAACGATGCTCGAGCAATACTTAACCTATTTTAGAACTAAAATCTCTGCTTAGAAAGAATTTGATCTCTGTTTACGTAAGTATGGTCGAGACCACGCTTGAGCTTTGATTTGAGCTCATGTATTGGTACATTAGTTAAAGTCGAATTTAAGGGAGCGGAGGAGAGACCTTCACGCCTCCCATAAAAGCATTTCAATTTTTTAAAATGAATTTTGTAATTTTACCAAACTTAACCTCAAAATGTATGAAAAACGGACAAAAACATTTAAGGGGGCGAGCGAGGGGAAAATAGTCGAGTAGAGAGGGGAAATTCTCCCATCCCCCCTTAAGTTTGTCAAGTGATGTGATAAGTTAGAAATTTAATTTTCATGTTTTTTTAATAGAAAACACAAAATATCATTCTTCATAAGTAGGTACCCCTTAAAGTTTTGTAAGGAGTCCCCCCTCTCTACTCTATTCTTTTCCCCTCGCCCCCTTAAATGTTTTTTTCATACATTTTGAGGTTAGGATTAGCAAAATTTCAAAATTAAATTTAACAAAAAACTATGCATTTCCGCATAAAATGCTTAGGTGGGGAGAGGTACCCTCTCTCCATCCCATCCACCCCTTGCCCTAAATTTGACCTTTACTTATAGAAATAAAACCCTGGCAACACTAGCGAAAACGTAAACCTAACTTACGCAGTCAAGCATCGTTCTAAAATAAGCTTAATCTGAGTCGCGTCTCAACCGTCGTTTTAAAATAAGCGTGATCAGTACCCTTAGCACGAACAGCTATCGAGAAAAAAAACGCGCGTAAAATTACTCGATGGAGAATTATCTATGGAAATTTTAATTTCGCTATTCGGCGATAGATGGCGTTGTATATTTTTTTCGATAGCTGTTCGTGCTAAGGGTACTGAGTTTGAGTTTAGTTTGTCGAATCTCTGCTCGAGCATCGTTCTAAAATTAAAACTCGACTTAAAACTAGTTTTAAGTAGAGATCAAGGCTTGAGTCTCGTTCTATAATACGAGCTTAATGTGCTTTTCTTTTATATAAATAAATATTAATAAAACCACGAAAGTGTTTAATCAATGTCTTATGCGCAAGTAAAGCCTAGAAATGAATAAAAACTACATAATTATTACCTTTGCTTCCAAAATTTTTAGGTATTCAGGAGTGCGCCTGAATCTTTTCAGTACTTTATTCAAGTTTTCTCCGTACAATCTCTTGCATTCCTCTTCAATGTCATACTTTCTGCTATCTAATTGGTGGAATATTGCTGAAAAAGTGTTTCAGTACCCTTAGCACGAACAGCTATCGAGAAAAAAAACGCGCGTAAAATTACTCGATAGAGAATGGGGAATGTCCGATAAAAATCAAACTGGCTGAATATTTTTTTATAGGTAGGAATAAGCTCCCTTAGTAATAGAAAAAAGTTACAGAATTTTCGGTCCAGTAAAAACATTTTAAAAAATGAAAGTCTCTTCGACTTCACAAATGTACGAAAGTAACAGCAGAATGGAGATCATACCTTTGCCACCACCTGCCACAACCACAACACGGTATTAACTTTTTTTTCTTAATACTTGTTGTGGTTGTGGCAGGTGGTGGCAAAGGTATGATCTCCATTCTGCTGTTACTTTCGTACATTTGTGAAGTAGAAGAGATTTTAATTATTTAAATTTTTTTACGCAACCAAAAATTCTGAAACTTTTTTCTATTACTAAGAGAGCTTATTCCTACCTATAAAAAAATTTTCAGCTAATTTGATTTTTTTCGGACATTCCCCATTATCTATGGAAATTTTAATTTCGTTATTCGTCGGTAGATGGCGTTGTACAAATTTCCAATACAAAATTGCACTATCGAATGATTTTACGCGCGTTATTTTTTTCGATAGCTGTTCGTGCTAAGGCTACAGGTCACTTATGACTAAGGCTTTCAAGACCGGTATTCCGGTATAGGCTATGTAAAGGCCTACTCAAACCGGAGCGGTATCCGCTACCGCAGTGGTAGATAACGGTAATCCTTGGCCTTCGCCAAGGATAACAAAAAGAAGTATACAAAATACCCAACGGGATATCTCCCGTTGGGTATTTTGTATGGCATTTTCGCAGCTGTCGCGAAACTGGAACCGCATCGGATGGGTACGCGATACATGTTCAGCGAAACTTTTCCTCCCCCCGCGGACGCACCCCGCGCCGCCCGCCCCCAGCGCTCGCGTCGCGCACAAGAACCGCTACCGCCTCCGGTAGCGGTAAAATTCCGCTATGGTTAGAACAGCGCGGTATCCGCATACCCATTGGGATATCGTTACCGCCACCGGTAGAGGATACCGCTGAGATTTGAATAGGCCTTAATACCCGTATTGACATTTCAATACCTTAGTCAACACTTAAATACCGGTATATTGGAAGCCCTTATGGCTATTGCCGCCGCATCAACAATACTGTTAAAAACAGTTTTATAGGATTTTTCACGACATTATGCTTTATATTGTTGAACAAAAATAAAAAATACTGTCCGCATCACTGTAGTAATAGGAGAAAATACTGTTTATTTTCCTTTTCAGACCTAATTATATTTTATTTCTTTTAAAAAAAGTTGGCTACCCTAAACCAACCCGTCACACGTTACATTGTGTGACAAGGGGGTGGGAGAGGTCCTAAATTTCATGACGTCATATTTCAAAATCATTGAAATTGAAATCAAACAAATTTCAGAACTCCTGTTTTTTAAATCAATAATTATTTCTGCATGTAAAATTGTAAAATATTTTACATCACACTGGGGGGGGAGGGGGGTCTCACAAATGTGACCAGCTGTGACAAGGACGGGGGAGGGCGTCAAAAATCATGAAATTCGTGTGACATAATTTATGGCTCGATGGCCCCAAAGGGCTGAACGGATTTGGATTGGTACACAGATAGTTTATAGCCTGGATATATAGTTCCCTAGGGATTTTCCGTAAGCGGACGAAGGAACGAAATTGCAGGCGAAAGCTAGTCCTCAATAAAAGTTGAGCTCATGAACTTATTCACAAAAAACACTCAAGCGACCCTTGACTATGAGAATGCACTGCGTTGTAATAGAGCTCTTTGATTGGTTCGTTTGGATCGTGGAACACTGTGCGTTCACCGGCACAGTGAGACCTTATAAAAATGTTTTCAACACACTTTCTCGTAAAGTGAGCCCTAATACATCGCTTTTAGGGCCATAAACCGAGCTCTAACAAACACCGTGCAATAATATATTTCGCAGGGATCTGATAATAACAGGGATAAGGTCAATTCCCTAAGTGATTTGATCAATTACGGAGAATGTTAAAATAACAACACGATTTTATTTTTTCCCTAAACAAATCTAGTGATTTGAACAAATCCCAAAATCGATTTAGTGAAATGACAAAAATAACATTTATTGTATTTTAAAGGTTTATTTGGTAAGATATATACCTATTCATGTATCAAAAAACCCTGTCAGATCCTGAAAAAGGTGATAATTTTGCTAAAACTGAACAATATTTTCCATGGAACATAGGTCGAAAAAAACGAAAAAAAGTTTCATGCTCCCATACAAAATGTATTGGTCAGCTGACCAACTTACTGTGGAAAGGCGAAAAAAATATAGTTTTTCGACCTATGTTCCTTGTTGGAAAATGATGTTCAGTTTTATTTATTTTTATTTTATTTATTACATGGAAGATTTTTTAGCAACAATATCACCTGTTTCAGGATCTGACAGGGTTTTTTTAATACATTATGTATAATTTTAATAGCTAATCAGGTGTGTACTGCAACATTGATATCAAAAATCACCATTACTTACTTAGAACATATTATTATATTTTTTTTAAAGGATGATTAAAAATTTCTTAAAAAGTGGGATGTGGAGCAGGAGTGTGATACCTGGGACCTTAGAATAATTACACCTAGAACGATAGTTCTCTACAAAGCGCACTGTCAAAAGTGAGGCAACTAAAACAGCCAAAATGGCTCCGTTTTCAGATTGTTATTATACATTATTACCTAATCATACCGATTAAGTACAAAACAGTTTCAATTTTCCCACATTTATAAGACTAGTTACTATATTATTGGGTTTCAGTTACGATAAGTTAACGTATGAAGGATATAAATTTGAAAACTAAGCCATTCTGGCTTGGTATTAGTTGCCTCACTTTGCATACGAGGACACGGCTTCTAGGTGTTATTATTCTAAGCCTGGGACCCTATTTTTGAATCGCTCGGCAGGCGTCGAGCGCTCTTTTCGACTGATTTTCGTTCGACATATGACTCAAAACAATGAGATGTTGAACGAAAATCAGTAGAAAAGAGCGCTCGACGCCTGCCGAGCGATTCAAAAATAGGGCCCCTGACTAGTGTTTGCGAGCGCGACGCAAACAAGAACTGACATTTTTTTGTCATTTCAATTTGGGATTTGATCAAATCACTATATTTGTTTAAGGAAATGATAAAATCGTGTTGTTATATTAACATCTTTCGTGATTTTATCAAATCACTTAGGGAATTGACCAAATCCCTGTTTTTATCATATTCCTGCGACATATAAAACATTAGTGCGTTATAGAATTATCCCTACAAAGTTAAATTAGTACCTTACTGCAAGTTCTATGCGAGTAAACAGAGCATTCCCAATTTAACATAGTAACATCCAGACCCGTTACCGAAATTAAAAATTATCATTTCAATCTGCCCGGCCGGGAATCGAATCCGAGATCTCTTGCGTGGTAAACCGGCATATTGACTGCTGCACCACTCAGGTCGAATGCCCAATTAATAACCTTATAATATGTATTTTACCTGCTGAGTAGAAAAGGAATATCAAAACCAACATTTTCGCACGCACTCGTTATCATAAAACTGCATGCCACAAAAATTTTATGTCCCACCAAACGTTTTATTGAATAAGCGATTATTATAACTAAAAAAAACCAGTCAAGAGCGAGTCGGACTCGCGCACCGAGAGTTTCCGTACCACCATAATAAATACACAATACAAAATTATTATTGCAGTGTTATTGCGCCGTCTCTTGACCGATAGTGGAATTAATGCATTTTTCTTAGGTCAGCGCCATCTATTGACCGATAGTGGAACTAATTTTTTAGGTCAGCGCCATCTGTTGACCGGTAATGGAACTATTTTTTTGTTGATAATTTTATTTCTAAAGTGTGCTTTATTGTGTATAATTATGTACCACATAAATTTATTTTTCCATCACTTATAATTATTACAGATTTTTCTCTTTGCAAACTTCGGAGATAAGGGGGGGGGGGGGGGGGACGGTTTTTTTACCATTTTATAGAATAAAAAAGAGAATAGAAACGTTAATTAAAAACACACAAAGTAAAAGAAAACAGTATACAAGTGAAACAAGAAACAAACAAGAAAAAAACCGGTCAAGTGCGAGTACCAAAAAACGGCAAAAAAATCACGTTTGTTGTATGGTAGCCCCTCTTAAATATTTATTTTATACTGTTTTTAATATTTGTTGTTATAGAGGCAACGGACAGCGGAGTCTTAGTAATAGGGTCCCGTTTTTACCCTATGGGTACGTAACCCTAAAAACTACCGAACTATCAGTTGACTACAACAAATTGAATAATTAATATGTAATGACATTATTTAATTTAATCCTTAATAACATTAATATTTTCTGTTTATGTTTGCATGCTACTTAAGTTGGCTAAATAGGTTAAGCTCCTGATTCACCTACTTTTAAGATCTCCATTTGTACCCTATTTAAAGCAAATAAATTTACCGCCGAATAGCGAAATAAATCTCCCATAGTGAATAGAATAGATACTCTAAACGAGTTCTTTTACGCGCGTTTTTTTTCTCGATAGTTGTTCGTGCTAGGGGTACACGCACACAATCGGCCTTTTATGGAACAATAAAAGATTTTTATTATTATTATTAGGTACATGTACCTATTTTGTTTACGGTATCTAAGGAGCTTGATCTTTAATTCCTCAAAAAATACTGTAGGTAAGGTACTTCTAGCACGAACATCACGGGCACGAACTTTTTTTTTATTTAACTGGACTGGCTGTCTGTATGATTTGACAGCTAAGTTTTTGTGCCTATTTGAAACGCCACTAGCGTGCGTCTAAAGAACTAATTTTGACGTACAATATGAAAATGGTTGCCGTGATAGTCTCTCCAGACTTCAAACTTTAGTACCATGTACGCACGCTATTCTCACGCTACGTCCTACAGCGCCAAAATGGCGGAAATCAAATAGGCACAAAAACAGTTTGACATAAGCCTGTCCAGTGTAAATATATGCAGGTCAGTGACGAACATCTATTGAGAAAAAAACGCGCGACTAAAAGTACTCGATAGAGCAATAATAATTGTCTATGACATAGAGCAATAATAATTGTCTATGACATAGAGCAATAACACTGACCTGCATATATTTACACTGGACAGGCTTATGTCAAACTGTTTTTGTGCCTATTTGATTTCCGCCATTTTGGCGCTGTAGGACGTAGCGTGAGAATAGCGTGCGTACATGGTACTAAAGTTTGAAGTCTGGAGAGACCATCACGGCAACCATTTTCATATTGTACGTCAAAATTAGTTCTTTAGACGCACGCTAGTGGCGTTTCAAATAGGCACAAAAACTTAGCTGTCAAATCATACAGACAGCCAGTCCAGTTAAATAAAAAAAAATTGCGTGTCAGTGAGCAATAATAATTGTCTTTATGAGAAATTTCATTTCGCTATTCGGCGGTAGATGGCGCTGTACAATTTTTCCATACAATGACAATTGAATTTTTTAGCGCGTTTTTATTCTAGGTAGATGTTCGTGTTAGCTGTGCCCTTAGCACGAACATCTATCGAGAAAAAAAACGCGCGTAAAATTACTCGATAGTGAATTATCTATGGAAATTTTAATTTCGCTATTCGGCGGTAGATGGCATTGTACAAATTTCCAATACAAAATTGCACTATCGAATGATTTTATGCGCGTCATTTTTCTCGATAGCCGTTCGTGCTAAGGGTACTGATTTGATTTTATTAATTCCAAATAAAATATTAAAGGAATTATCTAGTACTTTTTTATTTTGGGTATTATTTATAACTCCCAGGTATAAAATAGTCCTCAGTGATGATGATGAGGATGCCGGGTGTAGTGTGCTTACACTTTCGGCACACCCCGGACACTCCATACAACCGCCCCGTTATAAACAGATGACGTCAGTATATGGGTACTGACGAACGCAAAAACAGCTATCGAAAAAACGAGTGTAAACTTTGCGAAATTACGAAAATAACGAAATTAATTGCGAAATAAATTTTTTCATAAATAATTACTTTATGGAAAAATTAATTTCGCTCTTCAGCGTAGCACTGTACAAATATCTCATACAAAATTTCTCTATCAAATGTTTCTACGCGCGTTATTCTTTTCGAGGCTGTTCGTGCTACGGGTAGGGTTGCCAGGCGTCCGGCTAAAGCCGGACATAGGTAGGCTTTTTGATTCAGTGTCCGGCCAAATTATACGGTCCGGCCTTTCCGGCTTTTGTTAGGCTTTTTACATTTACCACTCACGCACGTGGTCGTTCGAGCGAGTGGCGCGAGGCGAGGCGCAGCGGCGCGTCGTCGTCGTTTCGGCCCCACACCGCACTTCACCTCGCACCTCGGTAGCGTGACGTGAGTGACTTGTGCGTGCGTGAGAGCGACAGAGCAAGTACCGAGCATAAAAAAGCCTATCTAAAAGAAGTGTCTTATTATTACACAAAATCCTTAATAATTTAGGGTGTCCGGCTTTTTGCCTTTTTTCGCTAAATGGCAGAATCTGAAAACGGCAGATTCTGTAAACGGCAGATTCTGTAAATGGCAGATTCTGTAAATGGCAGAAGTACAGTCCCATACAACATTCCAACTCTAAAGATATTTTTAGGGTTCCGTACCAAAATGGTAAAAAAGGAACCCTTATGGTGTGACTCAGTCTGTCTGTCTGTCTGTCACAGCTGGATATCTCGAGAACTACTAATGGTATCAACTTCAAACTTGGAATAGTTTAAGATGACATTTGCCCAACTATTTTGCAAATAAGAAATAAATAAAAAAATAAATATTTTTTTTATAACAGGGACTGAAAAGGGGTCTTAAAAATTTAAAGTGAGGTGACTAGGGCATGTGGGGTATCATATGAAAGAGCGCTGTTTGCACATTTTAAAACATTTTTTCCTTTTTTCTTAGGCCGCATAGTTTTTGACTTATGATGAAAAATTAAAAAAAAAAATACCGTTCCCCCCCCCCTTATCTCCGTAGTTTGCAAAGAAAAAAATCTGAAATAATTCTATGTGATAGTAGTTTATGTAAAAATTACAGAAAAAATAAAACGATGTCTCAATACAACACACTTTTTTAGAAAATCAAAAAACAAACAAAAATTCTTTAGTTTCACTACCAGTCAACAGATGGCGCTGTCCTAAGCATGCTTACCTAAGAAGAAAAATAGTTCCACTATCGGTCAAGAGATGGCGCAACCTAACACTACAATAATAAATTGGTGGCTGGTTCTAATATAATTACCTACTATTTGCCGTACGAATAAACGAAGAATAAGTTCCTACTTAGTAATATAAACAGTTTGCAATGTGGAGTGGCTGTAACGTTTTTCAGTCACCATAAGCAGCTGTGGTTAAGATTTGTAAATTAACTGTCCACCTGTCTGCCGTTTTTTATTTTTATTAGGCTCTATCAAGAAAAATGACAATGGAAATAATGACACACGATAATCCCGACCGACCCGTGGTCACATTAACTTACCACACACTGGTGTGTGTCATTTGTGATGTATACGTGTGTATTTCCGTTGTCATTTTTTTGATAGAGCCTAATAAAATTAAAAATAATCTTTAGAATTAAAATGTTTCAACCAAACAACATGCTAATTTTTTTTACCCGTAGTCATACCGACTCAGCCCTTGACATCTTGACATGAAAAATGACAAAGAAAAGTAGTATAAACTTTTTCGTAAAATAATACGTCACCAAAGTACCAGGATCGCATAAATATGGAGAAGGTTAACCACCACCAATACAAACGTCAAAACGTTATTCATATTAAAATAATTTCTGGTCAAAACCAATGTTAAAAAAAACTCATGTCAAAAAACTTTTGTTTTTGCTGACTGACTGTACAATATATGTCGTTTCAAGAATCTGCCATTCACAGAATCTGCCGTTTCCAGAATCTCCCGCGTTTTTACCCAAATGTCCGGCCAAACTGGCTGCTTTCCGGCTATTAGGTTATACGACCTGGCAACCCTAGCTACGGGTAATAGTGACAGACGGACAGACGGACAGTGGAGTCTTAGGCCCTGTCCTAATTGACCATCGGTAAAATACTTGCTGTTGTTGTGGCAGGTGGTGGCAAAGGTACAATCGCCATTCTGCTGTTACTTTCGTACATTTGTGACGTCGAAGAGACTTTAATTTATTAAAAAATTTTGACGCAACCGAAAATTCTGAAACTTTTTTCTAAAACTAAGGGAGCTTATTCCTACCTATAAAAAAATATTCAGCCATTTTCATTTTTTTCGGACATTCCCCATTGTCTATTGTTCAGTTTCATCGCACGATGAAATCGCAACGCATGATCGCACGACCGATGCCAATTAGGACAGGGCCTTAGTAATAGCACATGAGTAAATAAATAGGTTTCCGTTTTTATCCTTTGGGTACTTACGGAACTCTAAAAAGAGTTTTATGAATACCAAAAGCGATTTTAGGTAAAAATAAAAAAAACAATTTACTTGCATTTGATTATTTATTTATAATTTATTCTTTTACGTTCATATAGGTACTATCAACAAAACTTCCGCTTCACCACTCCTAGGGATTGATAACGTTATTTAAAAATGTTACGTTTTTTCTTAATTTTTTTACCGTTACTTTAACATTAACGGTATTTTAATACATAACGTTATTTTTGTATCGTTACATTAAAATTCAATAAATAACGTTACTTTTTTAGGTTAAATAACGTAAAAAATAACGTTATTTTCATTCCGATACCTGCCAGCGAATGCGACGTTGCTAACTAGCAAAGTATTTTCGCATTCGCATATAAAAATCAATCGCATAGAACTCTATGCGATTGATTTTCTTGTTTAGGTATACCTATCTTCTCGTAATTTAACCTTTTTACAGATTTTTTTTTCATAATATAGTAGCAAACTCCAATAATAATAATTTATATCGAGGTAACGGTTAATATACCAGTACAATATTTTTACCGGTAAATTTACCGATACATTTTAACGTTAAATTTAACGGTAAGTATATTGTTAAATTTACCGGTAATTTTTTGAAGTTATTTTTACCGGTAAATTTACCGATGTAATGTTTTAACGGTATTTTTTTATATCGTTATTTTTTAACGGTATATCAATCCCTGCTTCTAATGTTAAAATCGCTTGCACGCCGTGCCGTCACTAACATACGTTTATTTCACGCAGGGGCGATACGCGCACACGATTTTAACTGCAAGCGGGTTGCCGATCGTACATTATATTGACAACACGATAGAGATTTGTTCCGGATTCGTCATGTTCCTGACTCGTCGTATTCCAGATTTGACGAATTCCAGATTCGCCGATTTCCTGATTTGTCTTAAAACGTACAATTGATAACACTGGCGTTATACTATTTCTAAGTTTAAAATTGCTTGCACGATGCGCCATCACGATGCGCGTGTCAGAAATGGTCTCACAATAAAATAAACTTCTTAAATGGACAAATTATCATTAAAGTTAGTGTCAATTTTCTATTTGTTTTTTTTAATATGACATGTTCGTATTAAAAAAAACAAATATATAATCAGATTAATTAACATTTGAACTAAAATGTAATGTATATTATGTTGTTGTTGTATCTTATAATTAAATAAATACTTAAATAAAAAATATTGTCATCAACTGTATTCCGACGAATCTGGAATATGTCGAATCTGGAATACGATCCGGAACAAATCCGATAGATTCGTTATTAACATGAATTTGCAGTTGTACAACACGCGTTGCATGCGCCAGATCCGGCAGTAGAACACGAATTGGCTCCAGTGCACGAGCCATCGCCTGAGCCGCTGTTAGCTCCAGTACACGAACCAATTCCAGTGCAAGAACTTGAGCCTGCGCCGCTACTGGGTCCTGCGAATAGGGTTAGGTATTATACAGGGTGTCCAAAATATTGCCACACGGAGGGAAAGTACCTTAAGGCCCTGTCCTAATTTGCCATCGGTCGTGCGATGGTGCGTCCGTCCGTTAAAACTGGCCGTGCGACCGTGCGATCAAACCTAGTGATATCTATTGAATGTCCTAATTGACGGTCGCGACATGATCGCACAACCGATGCCAATTAGGACAGGGCCTAAGGCCTTAACATGCCTCAATCCGAGCGGGTCGATCTGTGATAGAGTGAAATCGAACATAACTCTATACCAAGGCTGGCCAATAAATTTACAAGAGCAAAATTTTTTAGATCGTGGCGGCGCGCGGCGCCCGCCGGGCCACAACTTTTAGGTTTTCATCAGGTGGAAGCGGTGCCACAGTGCGCTGGTCAGCCGGCCGTTTGCTTGCGGGCAAATTCAAATGCCTTGGCGGGCCACTTGATGGCCCGCGGGCCTGGGATTGGCCGGCCTTGCTCTATCTATACGCTTTGGGTTCAAATCAGCGCGCGTTCCAACGCGGCGGTTGCGTAGAGGTCGAGCGCCGAATCCTCGATTTTCACATGTTTTTATTACTTTTCTTCGCTTTCAAATTAGTTAATTTAATTGAACATTAAGATTGAAGAAATTAACATCGCAGATTTTTATGCGTTGGTTTTAACATAAACGAATGTTCTGTTTCCGAGAAGTTTTGCCAACGAGACCAGAAACAGGGTCCACGGAATATTTTCTTACATCAAAGGTGGTATTTTTTTTTATAAATGCTTTCAATTAATCTATTGTGTATTATTTCCATGATAGCTTCACGCACGTAGTCTTTCAATAAATTGAATTAAATATTGGGATTTGACACGTCAACGCCTTAAATATTGAAGATGGGAAATTTTACTGAAAGAAGACTTTATTTTGTATTTAAAAATAATTGGAACTGCATTCAAAGATTTTTGAAATTTCGCCTGCCTTAATCAGGAATGAAACCCACCAAAAACGAAAAAAAATATTTATTTATTTTTACGATATCAATCGAAAGGGTACACTCATAAGGATTATTTTTTCGTAAGTGACATAGCATCTTAAACAAAAGGAAGACCATGTAACTTTTAAATTTTAATCATTACGGATTGTATTAATTTGTATGGAATCGATAAAAAAAATATGAATGTAGTTCCGTTTCTTTTTAAAAACGAAACGTAGTCTTCTTTCAGTAAAATTTCCTATCTTCAATATTTAAGGTACTTTCCCTCCGTAAGGCAAAGTTTTGGGACAACAAATCAATTTGGGATATCAACATTTTGAAAGTCCTGACTAAAAGCCGGACATTTCCATAAAAGTCCGGACATATTTTTTCCTAATAGAACTGTACCCGTAGCTCAAACAGCTATAAAAAAAAAAATAACGCGCTTAAAAATATTCGATAGAGTACCTAATTATCTATGGAAAATTTCATTTTGCTATTAGGCGATAGATGGCGCTGTATAATATTGAATGTTTTTACGCACGTTATTTTTTTCGATAGCTGTGAAGGGTACTGACTGAAAAATATATGTTATTCCGCCATGATGTATTTTTGTTGTGTGCATACATTTTAAAGCACAACATAAAATGTTCCTTTCAAAAAACAAAGTGATTTTAGAAAATATGGATGATTATAGCGAGCGGTGCTGAAAGTAATGGCATTCAAACCCATCTGGTATCCAACCGTACAGCTTTATGAGCTATGGAAGGTTCTTTCTGTGCGTAAGCTTTTCGTTTTACAT
Source organism: Agriphila geniculea (assembly GCA_943789525.1). Taxonomy (NCBI): domain Eukaryota; kingdom Metazoa; phylum Arthropoda; class Insecta; order Lepidoptera; family Crambidae; genus Agriphila; species Agriphila geniculea. Next base: position 15,041,933 of record OX038893.1, read on the forward strand.
ATTATTCTACGTAAACACAAGTTTTGTACCTTTGATCGTGAGTTGGCTTTAAATACTAGAATGTGTAATAGAATCTTTACAGTCGAGAGTTGTTCTACTAAGCTGGCGGGTCGACATTATTTATACCTTAGCCCAATCCTATATAATAAAATTAACTATAAATTGCATATATACAGCTTATCTCAACGCGAGTGTAAGAACGTTTTGTATGAGTGGCTTTTTAGCCTAAAATATGAAGATATCGAGTCTCTTGTAAACAACTCCGAATGACATTCAACACACACACACACACACACACACACACACACACGCACACGCACTCACATGCACTCACACTAATTTTCATTTGCATTCTATAAGAATGTTTGTTTCACATAATAGTAACCTTTTAGATTCAGTAAATTTATTTTGTGTTTAACTGTTACATTTCTTTAAGTTCGAGGCGGGCGCTAATAGCTGCGACACAGTCTATGACTAATGTGGTTATTAACGTTTTATCTGATTTTGTTAAAATTTTTAGACACAAATAAATTATTTTTGATTTGATTTTGATTTTGATTAGAAACTGTTTACCGTGTTTTTACGTATTTTTTGGTATACCTACTGACCCTGTACATACATGGACGTGGCCCAGACTCCATACATTTTAGGACATTTCTTTCAAACACTACTGCTATGTATGTTTTATAACTAGTATTACACCGCCCAATCTAAAAAGCTGGACAAAGTCTTGACAAATGTCTAAAAGTCCGGACAAGTCCAGACAAATCCGGACGGATGGTGACCCTACCTGCACATGAATTAGCTCCCGTGCACGACGCAACGCCGCCTCCCGACCCAGATCCGCTACACGAGCTATCTGCGGTACATGAGCGCTGACCGCTACCGCTATTCGCTCCCGAACAAGAACTGGGTCCAGTGCAAGTTGCTGTTCCTCTTCCAGAACACTTTCCAGTACATGAACCAGCTGCGGTGCATGAACCAGGGCCTGAAAGCAATAAAAGCATTACTAAGATTTTTATAATAGAAGAGATTAGTCTAGGGCTGCCATAAATGCTGAGAAACCGACTATTAGACTAGTCTCTTCCATTGTAAAAGATCCATGGCTTACCCACCCTATTTCTGTTCTAAACATCTTCCGGTCGGTACCGGGATATTTAGTACAGAAATTTCTCTGTACTAAATATCCCGTGTCTCTTTTACAATGGAAGAGACTAGTCATATTAAGAACAGAAATAGGGTAAGCCATGGATCTTTTACAATGGAAGAGACTAGTTTAGAGCTGAGATAACGACCGGGATATTCAGAACAGAAATAGGGTAAGCCATATGGATTTTTACAATGAAAGAGAATAGTCTAGAGCTGCCGTAAATGTTGAGATACCGACCGGCAGGCTGATTATCTAATTAAAAACCATCTAGCGACCGGTTCCAGTTCACAGATGAATGTGATACATTGCTACTTTTCTTTGGTTTGTTTTTTTTTACCTTACAAAGAAGTAGCAATGTATCACATTCATCTGTCAAATGTAACCGGTCGCTAGGTGGTTTCTAATTAGATAATCAGCCTGCGGGATATTTAGAACAGAAATAGACTAAGCCATGGATCTTTTACAATGGAAGAGACTAGTCTAAAGCTGACATAAATGCTGAGATACCGACCGCGATATCTAGAACAGAAATAGGATAAGCCATGGATCTTTTACAATGGAAGAAGCTAGTCTAGAGCTGCCATAAATGTTGAGATACCAACGGCGATATCTAGAACACAAATAGGGTAAGCCATGGATCTTTTACAATGAAAGAGACTAGTCTAGAGCTGCCATAAATGTTGAGATACCGACCGGAATATTTAGAACAGAAATAGGGTAAGCCATGGATCTTTTACAATGGAAGAGACTAGTCTAGAGCTGCTATAAATGTTGAGATACTGACCGGGATATTTGGGACAGAAATAGGGTTAGCCAGAAATTTTTCAAAAACTCGAATAATATTTAAGTGCTACTTGCTGACCGGCCCCCTGATTTCGTAACTCAACAGTTCTCGATTGAAACCGTAGTTAAGATAGTTGAGTAGATAATAAGATAGTTGTTACATTCGTTCTTACTAAAGCAGCAATGTAACTGATATTCCTGTCTGAGTTGATTGCATTGCAACAAAGTTACAAAATCAGGGGGTTGGACTCCGGAACACAACGCTTCAAACCGGGACATGTCCCGGTGTACCGGGACGTATGGCAGCCCTAGTGGCGGAGAACCAAGGCTTCAAAGATACTTCGTCTGTATGAAAATCAACTGGCATCTTTAATTAGGTGACCGCCACTGTATATGTCCATGTCCATCAGCCATTTTAATGTCCCCACTGCAGAGGCACAGGCCTTCCTTATGGGTGGATAAGGAGGACGGGCCATAACCCGCGGGCCCAGTGCGGATTCGTGGGTGCTAACGACTGCAAATGCAGCCGGGACCAACGGCTTAACGTGCCTTCCGAAGCACGGAGAAGCTGGAGATAATAAATTTTTGGTCACCCATCCCATGACCGACCCTTGCGAACGTTGCTTAACCTCCGCAATCGCTGGGCCAGGCGCTAAACCACTGCGCCACCATTTTAAATACACGGTTAATTTTTAAGTATATTTAAAAAATTAAATGGAGTTTTCAGACTACGTAAATTAACAACTTTTACTATGGAGCCAACCACGAAAACGCGAAATAAAACAGCTGTTCCATACATTATAGTCGAGTCGATGTTGTACTTTTCTATGGAACAGCTGATTTTTTTTTCGCGATTTCGTGGTTGGCCCCATAGTAAAAGTTGTTCATTTACGTGGTCTGAAATCCCCAATTCATTTTTAGATATAGTTATTAATTAACCGTGTATTTTTTTGCGACTGGGTGAAGAGAAGAATACTCTTGAAGCTATGGAAAAAATCGAAGGATTCCGCTGAATCTGATTTTAGTTCAACAAATTATCTACATCATTATTTATGCGAAGTGCTCATGGCGGAACTCGACAGACTGATCTTACTCGATCACGTTTGTTAAGCAACGCTCGGTCCGGCCAGGTGTCGGATGGGTGACCGTTAAGTGCATTACAACTGAGCGCTTCCGTGCTTCGGAGGGCATGGCAAACCGTGGATCCCGGCTGTTGTCAATTGATAACAGTCGTTATGCCAAGTCAGAGGCCTTACAGGCGGCTTGATAAACTCTTACACCAGAGGATGGCCACTATTCCTCTTACGATAAGAAAAGAATTATTATTTAATTAAACACTTACCGATAGGAAGGAGACAAACAGTAGAATTACCTGGAAAACCAAAGAAAACTTAGCAGACGCGGCGTTAAGTCTCATAAAGTTTAGTTTCTATATAAACTGCACCTAACATTTTTAAAAGAAAGAAGACGTTTTTCGGCGTTATTCAACTCAAGTCACCATCCATTAAAATATAGTTATAAAGTTAGCAATTTTTGTTGATAGAAGCGTGGCCGGGCCAGCAGGCTGATTGTATAACTTTGTTGCAATCAACTTTGACAGAAATCGCAGTGACATTGCTGCTTTAGTAAGAACCAATGTGACAACTATCTTACTTAAAGCAGCAATGCAACTGCGATTTCAAACGATTTCAATAGAGAATTGTTAACAACAGCCTTACGTAATTCGGGGTCAGGCCGCATACGTTGCAGCCCGGCCACAATAAAAGTGCTATAACTCGTGGAACACACGTTTTTTTCCTTTTGGATACCATAAAGTACGCACCCGTAGAGTCTATCAAGTAGAAAGAAGGTATTTATCATCTTCGGGATTAAAGGGGTTCCTATTAATTACCAAACACCCTGTATACAACCCTAAAGCCTATGGTAGATGAATACCATGCATACAAACGCTCAAAATTATATAAACACTGAAAACCGCCGCTTTTTGAAAAAAAAAAATATTCATGTTATACTGTCTAGTGGCAGCCCTAGACTTAAATTGTGTTTTGCTTTTGCCCATTAATGGTATTCATTACGGAAAACAATAGTCTATTTGCATCTAAGCTTGTCACATTGCAGTTTTCCATTCAATTTAAAAACTGGCTTATTATGAAACACCCTGTATATTGTGTTTGTAATTGAACACTTACCTCCACTGCCACCACTACCTCCTTCAGTGGAGTTGGTACCTCCATTGCCCGTACCTACAGATCCTATAACAATAATACATACAGGGTCATTTTGTATTCACCATCCAAATTTTGAGAATGTTTTCTTTCAGTCCATGAAACTGAACAACTTTCTCTAAGGAACACATGGTCAAATATGTAAAATAAAAAACGATTTTCCATACAAATCAAAGAGATCACGTGATCAATTTAGTATGGGATGACCAACATTTTTTGGTGAAATTTGACACGTATGTTTCTTAGAGAAAGTTGTTTAGTTTCATGGACTGGACACATCCTTAAAATTTGGATGGTAGGTTCAAAATGACCCGATATATTTATCATCATCATCATATCAGCCGCACGACACCCACTGCTGGGTATAGGCCTCCCCAAGGATCTCCACGACGCTAGGTCCTGCGCTGCCCGCATCCAGAGCGCACCGCGACCGCGCACCAGATCGTCGGTCCACCTTGTCGGGGGCCTACCCACGGAGCGTCGTCCGGAGCGCGGTCGCCATTCCAGAACCGCCCCGCCCCAACGGCTATCGGTTCTTTTCGCTATGTGTCCCGCCCACTGCCACTTCAACAAAACAATCCTTCGAGAAATGACAGTTACTTTAGGTCTCCTACGAATCTCCTCATTTTTGATTCGGGGCCCTATTTTTGAATCGCTCGGCTAGCGTCGAGCGCTCGTTTCTACTGATTTTCGTTCGACATCTCATTGTTTTGAGTCATATGTCGAACGAAAATAAGTCGAAAAGAGCGCTCGACGCCAGCCGAGCGATTCAAAAATAGGGCCCTCGATCTCTTAAATTACACGCCGGGTGACCTTGAGCCTTAATGAAACCCATAGTTATACCCCTGACAACCTGTATGTAAAATTTCATGATGATCACGATCAGTTCAGTAGTTAAAACGTGAAGGTGTCACAAACAAACAATCAAACGGACCTTCGCATTTATATAGTACTAGTAAGGATTCAACCATTACCACCACCAGTAGAGTTGGTGCCTCCGTTGCCTGTATCTCCATTGCCCGTACCTCCGTTGCCAGTACCTCCGTTGCCTGTACCTCCGTTGCCCGTACCTCCGTTGCCCGTACCTCCGTTGCCCGTACCTCCGTTGCCTGTACCTCCGTTGCCAGTACCTCCGTTGCCCGTACCTCCGTTACCCGTACCTCCGTTGCCTGTACCTCCGTTGCCTGTACCTCCAGATCCTATAGCAATAATTATTATATCAGGTCAAATAAAATTATGTGCCGGGACTTCACGGGAAGGTCAGGGTTCTATTTAATAAACGTGACAATTTGTCACCCCACAATTTTATATCCATTGCGTCAACCAATTTGAAAATAGAACAAACTTCTCATAGCAACACCGCAATGTAAACCAATTTGACATTATTGTCACGTTAATAAATAGGGTCAGGTCGACCTGACTGATTAACCTAATGTTAAGCATTAAAGCGCATTATTTTTTTCGATAGCTGAGCTGTTCGAGCTACGAGTACTGACCACCCCCCAGAATTCCATGCACATATTTTGATACCACCCTATACAACGTGTTACAAAAAAAAACCCTAATGCCGAATATGGTAGATAGGGTAGGGACCATCAAACTGAATAACTTTCACTATGGGAGCAACTCTGAAATCGCGAAAAAAAAAACAGCTGTTTCCATACATTTTGATATTTTCGCTATGAATGTTTGTATGAAACAGCTGTTTTTTTTCGCGATTTCAGAGTTGGTCCCGTAGTAAAAGATGTAAGCTTTAGTATGTCATGCTCACTTTAAACATTTTTGCGGTGGTGTCGTGTGAGTAGGGCTTGCAATATTTGTCCATTTTTACTATTCGAATATTTCGAATTGTTCCAAAATGAATATCCGAATTATCCGACTATTACGAATTTTTCGAATACTTTTTATCTATAGAACAAAATGTCCTTTTGACTTGAATATAATATCATATAATTCATAAATTTTATGAAGGTCATACAATAAAAGTAGAATTTTACTAATTTAAAAAGAAAAACTACGTTTTTATTATATGAACATTTAACTAATGATCAACAGCTTCGAGTGTTATGTTGCGAACAACAACAACTGGAGCGGGGATCTGACTTGATTTGCGTCTTATCCATGTTCATCGTAAAAGATCTTCGAGCATTGTGTTCAGGTCTTCCAAGGTCTTGGCCATAAGAACTTCATCATCGGCAAAACAAAGGTGTATGCTAGGTACTGGCTGTTAATGTTGCCGAGTCCTTTCCAGTTTAGGAGTTTAAAGGTGTCTTCCAACGCATTTTTGCACAATTTCGCAACCCACGTCTGGCTTTTTCGTATAATCAACTTGATACATCTGGAGATTCTGGAGTGATTGTTCAGGTCTGGATAGAATCAAAGGCTTTGTGGTATTCCACAAACTCCAAGCAAAGTGGCAGATTATACTCCTCAGTCTTTTGCACAACCAGCCACAGCGTATAATAAAATATAGAACTGCTCTTATAATTAACAAAAACAAATTAAATCAGCTTCTGATTGACAGTTTTCCATTATTAACAGAAATAAAACTAATAACTTTCTTTTGTCATAGTTTATTTTTATTGTGAAGTATACATACGTATTACAAAAATACCCCTAATGTCGAACATAGTAGATAAGAACCATCAAACTGAACAACTTTTACAATGGGACATACCAACTCTAAATTAGCAAAAAAATTTGCTGTGCTGTTGCATACATTTTGATATTTTCGTTATTAATTTTTGTATGAAACAGCTGTTTATTATTCCACGATTTCAGAGTTGGTCCCGTAGTAAAAATGGTTCAGTTTGATGGTCCCTATCTACCATATTCAACATAAAGGGTAGGGTTTTTTTATAGGCCGCGGCACGTAAGTTTAGCGGCAAGAGAAATTGGAGAAGATTACTGCGAATGCTTGCAGAAGCCCCGCACCACGTCTCCCACCAATGAGACCCCAAAAAATACTTCTGCGCACAAAATGGCAGTGCTAAGTTACATGCCGATGCTTGTAACACACTGTATATCAGTATTCGAAAAGTTCGGAAAATTCGAATACTACTCTCAATAATATTCGAATAATAAATGAGGCGAATATTCGGATAATACGAATATTCGGATATTCGAATACCAAGCCCTACGTGTGAGGCGGGCTTGGACGAATCAACAAGGCGGGTCGTTACGTTCCCTCAAATATGGTTGAGCGAAGCGATGGCTGGTTCATGCGTCATGCTCGTGAACGGGTGCTGCCAGTGAGAATGGGTTTGCTTCTGAGTTATCCTATCTTAACGCATATTAAATTGTAAGAATCGCGTTTTTATTTTTTATGTCTTGTATCAAGTGTTTTTTGGTTCGAGTAGCAGACAGAGTGTATTCTCAACTAGTTGAAAGTTATTTATGTAGTAGATATTTAATTTTAACCTACCTACCATTGTGTGTAAACTTTTGATAATTATTGTGATGGAAAATGACCTTACTTTAAATGTAAAGTCAAGTCAGAAAAAAGCAGCCCTTGACGAGTTTCTTGTCGGTTCTTCTCGTTACAAGGTCTCCCGCTTAGGGTTTGCGAACCGATGGCGTAGCTTCTATGACATTCACAAGTGCTTGTAACAGCCTAGACTGAATAAATTATTTTTGAATTTTGAATTCAGTTTGAAGGTCCCTATCTACCATATTCAGCATTAGGGTTTTTTTGTGACACGTTTTATTGTGTTTGTATTATGGACACTTACCCCCACCCCCGCCGCCACCATGACCTCCATCATTACAGTCTGAGCCTCCGTCGTGGCCTTCATCTTGGCCTCCGTCATGGCCTCCGTTGTGGCCTCCGTCGTGGCCTCCATTGTGGTCTCCGTCGTGGCCTCCAGATCCTATAACATAATCATCATATCAGCCGCATGACACCCACTGCTGAGCACAGGCCTCCCTCGAGGATCTCCAGTAATCTCCACGACGATCGGTCCTGGGGGGCTATTCAAATGGCCACTTTTCTATTCGCTGGCTAACTTAAAAAATTAAAAACTACTAAACCGATCTGAAAAAAAAAATGAATGGGACCATTTTGCAAGAAAATTTAATCAAACAAAGAAAGAATCATTAAAATCGGCCCATAAATAACGAAGATATGCGCGAACAACAATAAAAAAGTGGTCAAGATAGTTAATGCAAAATCATAGTATTTTCAGGATTACTTGAAAGCTACTGAACAGATCTAAAAAAAATTTAATGGGACCATCTCGCAAGAAAACTCATTCAAACAAAAAAGAATCATCAAAATCTATCCATAAATAAATAATATAAATAAATAAATAAATGCTTGGACAATTTCACACAGCGCCATCTAGCCCCAAACTAAGCAAAGCTTGTAATATGGGTGCTAGACAACTGATATACTACTTATATACTTTTTTAAATGTATACTTATTATACATAATAACACCCAGACCCATCACAGAAATTAAAATTCATCATTTCAATTTCTGCCCGGCCGGGAATCGAACCCGGGACCTCTTGCGTGGTAGGTGGCATGTTGACCACTGCACCGCACCACTCAGGTCGTCAAATGACGAAGATATGCGCAAACAACGATAAAAAAACATACAATTGAATTGAGAACCTCCTCCTTTTTACCCGACTGCAAGAGGGTTATGTTTTTCGCGCGTACCCGACTGCAAGAGGGTTATGTTTTTCGCGCGTATCTTGTTTGTATGTAATATTCTTTATTACCTTATATCTTTCAAACGGCTGAACGGATTTCTATGATTAAGGTATTGTTAGATTTGTCTTGTCAGCCCAAGTGTTCTTAAGAAGGTGGCGTCATAAAAAAACCAACATGGCGGCTGTACGGTGCTATTATATGTAATGGATTTTTTTTTTTATAATTCTGCATTATGCGTATCAAATCAAAGGGCTTATTATAAGGATTTCAAAAAAGTATATCATGACCCTAATATATAATAACTAAAAAGATATAAATAAAAAATAATAATTAAAAAATAATAATTAAAAAAAATAAAAAACCCGCCTGCATAAAAAGACAAGTCAACTGAAAAGATGGAAACAAGATTAAATATAAAAGGCAACATAATAACATGCAGTCGGAGACATACCTATATAAGTAATTCAAATCATTCTGTTGACGGCAGAACGATTGTAATCTTGTTTTAATCTTTCTACCCGACGTCGCTGAACCCCTGCACCTGCTAAGTTTACACATTCCTAATGTCACTTTCTTTATGAATGCCTCCGACTGCATGTTATGTTGCCTTTTATATTTAATCTTGTTTCCATCTTTTCAGTTGACTTGTCTTTTTATGCAGGCGGGTTTTTTTTTTAAGTCGGTTAAAAATAAGCCATAAACTGCAAAATTACGTGTCGCAGGCTTGTCAATTCCATACAATACAACAATGTCTGTGATTTACATAAACTTACGACGTGTGACTTGATCGTTTAATTGCTTATTACCCGACTGCAAGAGGGTTATGTTTTTCGCGCGTATCTTGTATGTATGTATGTTTGTTTGTATGTAATATTCTTTATTACCTCATATCTATTAAACGGCTGAACGGATTTCCAAGATTAACATATCGTTAGATTTGTCTTGCCAGCCCAAGTGTTCTTAAGAAAGTGGCGTTATAAAAAAACCAACATTGAGGCTGCACGGTGCTATTGTACGTAGTGGAAAATTTTTTTTTATATAATACTGCAATATGGGTTTCAAATTAAAGGGCTCATTATAAGGATTTCAAAAAGGTATTTCATGATTGTAATAAATAATAACTAAAAGGAATAAATAAAAAAATAAATTCAAAAAAAATAAAAACCCGCCTGCATAAAAAGACAAGTCAACTGAAAAGATGGAAACAAGATTAAATATTAAAGGCAACATTATAACATGCAGTCGGAGGCATATAACTCAAATAATTCACAATGTCACTTTCTTTATGTTACCATTAATATCGTACAACTTGGGCTAAATACCAATATAATGCTCTTAGTTCACAACTTTATAACAGAGTTCACAAGATAAAACGAATATACTCACTTACTAAGTACAAATTAAAAAAAACTGTGCATGAATATCTGTTATCTCTTAATTACGATGAGACCGAAAGTTTAATCAAATAACGCACTCATTACACCACACACACACACACACACACACACACACACACGCGCGCACACACACACACACACACACACACACACACACACAAACACACACACACACACACACATTTAGTCTTGTAACCTAATAATACTTACGTTTTACCAGCGCTTTAACCAGTTTTACCAGCGCTTTAAGAAGTTTTTATACACAATGCTAAAGGGAGGAGTCACCAACTCCTAAGAAACAGGATTCGTCCTAGTTTAGGAGTTGGTATTATTTTGTTTTGTAACTCTGAAAAATCTTTATAATAGTGTAAAGTAAAAATGTAATTTATTTATTTTGGTTGAATAAATTATTATTATTATTATTAATATTTAATCTTGCTTCCATCTTTTCAGCTGACTCGTCTTTCTATGCAGGCGGGTTTTATTTTCTCAAATTTATTTTTAGGGTTCCGTACCCAAAGGGTAAAAACGGGACCCTATTACTAAGACTCCGCTGTCCGTCTGTCTGTCTGTCTGTCACCAGGCTGTATCTCATGAACCGTGATAGCTAAACAGTTGAAATTTTCACAGATGATGTATTTCTGTTGCCGCTATAACAACAAATACTAAAAACAGAATAAAATAAATATTTAAGGGGGGCTCCCATACAACAAACGTAATTTTTTTTTTGCCGTTTTTTAGTACGGAACCCTTCGTGCGCGAGTCCGACTCGCACTTGGCCGGTTTTTACTACTCCGTTTTAATATTTTTAGTCCGATTTTTTAGGGTTCCGTACCCAAAGGGTAAAAACGGGACCCTATTCCTAAGACTCCGCTGTCCGTCTGTCTGTCTGTCACCAGGCTGTATCTCATGAACCGTGATAGCTAGACAGTTGAAATTTTCACAGATGATGTATTTCTGTTGCTGCTATAACAACAAATACTAAAAACATAATAAAATACATATTTAAGGGGGGGCTCCTATACAACAAACGTGTTTTTTTGCCGTTTTTTGGTACGGAACCGTTCGTGCGCGAGTCCGACTCTCACTTGGCCGGTTTTTGGGCATGCACGCACGTGCCGGACTACAGCTGCGCCACAAAAAAAAAGTTGGAAATCTGACATTTTGACTATGCCATGATGAAGTCTATAGTTTGTCGGAGTTTGTCGCCAAAAACCAGAGTTTGTCGGTCTTCGGTTTAGGAGATACATGTGGCTCAGCTGTAAAGACGTCTCTACAGCTGCGCCACACAGATCTCGAAAACGGAAGGTCGTAGCGAAAATTTGATTACTTGTATGTATAGCCGTTAGTTTGTCGGAGTTTGTCGCACAAAAACCAGAGTTTGTCGGTCTTGCGTTTAGGAGATACGTGTGGCGCAGCTGTAGAGACGTCTCTACAGCTGAGCCACACAGATCTCGAAAACGGAAGGTCGTAACAGAAATCTGATTACTTGTGTGTGTAGCCGGTAGTTTGTCGGAGTTTGTCACCAAGAACCAGAGTTTGTCGGTCTTGCGTTTAGGAGATATGTGAGGATACGCTGTGGAGACCTTTCTACCTGGATCTTGAGAACGGAAGGTCGTAGCGATAATCTGATTAGTCATATCTATAGTCGGTAGTTCGACCGAGTTTGTCGCCAAATACCAGAGTTTGTCGGTCTTGCGTTTAGGAGATATGTGAGATTTTCGCTACGACCTTCCGTTCTCGAGATCCAGGTAGAAATATCTCTACAGCATATCCCCACATATCTTCTAAACGTAAGATTGACAAACTCTGATTTTTGGTGACAAACTCCGACAAACTAATAGCTACACACTCGAGTTATCAGATTTTTGCTACGACCTTCCGTTCTCAAGATCCAGGCAGAAAGGTCTCCACAGCGTATCCTCACATATCTCCAAAACGCAAGACCGACAAACTCTGGTTCTTGGTGACAAACTCCGACAAACTACCGGCTACACACACGAGTAATCAGATTTCTGTTACGACCTTCCGTTTTCGAGATCTGTGTGGCTCAGCTGTAGAGACGGTCTCTACAGCTGCGCCACACGTATCTCCTAAACGCTAGACCGACAAACTCTGGTTTTTGTGCGACAAACTCCGACAAACTAACGGCTATACATACAAGTAATCAGATTTTCGCTACGACCTTCCGTTTTCGAGATCTGTGTGGCGCAGCTGTAGAGACGTCTCTACAGCTGAGCCACATGTATCTCCTAAACGGAAGACCGACAAACTCTGGTTTTTGGCGACAAACTCCGACAAACTATAGACTTCATCATGGCATAGTCAAAAAGTCAGATTTCCAACTTTTTTTTTGTGGCGCAGCTGTAGTCCGGCACGTCATGCACGCTTTAGATTTGCCTTTGATGAAAGCCCAAGAGGAAAAAGAAAGCGACTCGGTAAACAAGACATCATTAAAAATTCAAAAGAGCTTGTTTATACATTATTTTGACCTTGATTTTGAATTTCCACACACCATGTTAACCCAGTTCACTTATTTCAAAGAAAACTAAAGTCAAACTGGCAATATTATATAAATTTAAAATAAAAATGTTAAAATTTTAATTACCTTTATGGCTGCCAACTTTTTTAACGACACCTACAACTTTCTTCAAAAGATCTAAAAAAGAAATAAAATGATAAAGCAGTGAATGGACTTAAAATAATATGATTATCAATAAGTATATTATGAATAGTTAGCATATTATCGACACAGTATAAAGAAGTAGTACATCAAAAACAATTCCTCGCCGTCACCACAGTTTTAATACTACCTACTACTGTGCCGTCACTGACGTAGGTACGTTCAGTAGTTTCTGACAGAAACTGGAATTCCAGCCGAAACCGAAACCTAACTTTCAGTCCTAATTCCAGTTTCGGCCGAAACCGAAATCGAAACTTTTTTTACACTTTAAATTGACATTGTTTTCAATTGTAGACGCCTAACATATTGTGTTAAATAAAATAAAAAAGTATAACAAAACTGAAAGTATGATTGACAACAATTGTTGAGTTATTCCCATCGGATCCCTTACAACCGATCCCCTGGTGGATCGGTTTTATTTTTAATTACTTTCTATTCCCATCTGATACCCTAGTAATTATTAGCTTATTTTTTGTGGGTACAGTGGTACAGTCTACAATAAAATGCATTTTAGTATTATATAATAATAGAGACTTCAGAGTTGGTCGCATACAACGAACTAAGATCCTTTCGGGCCTGTGGACCTACCGATTTGCCCTACTAGTAGGACCACGGTATACCACCACTGTGTACTCGCGGTCCTGGCTTATTATTAAAGCTATTTCTTTATTTAGTTAAATGAACAATTTAAACCAAAAAAAGGATCAAATACTTATTATGTTAAATTTACTTTCGTAAGTCAACTTTTTTATTAATTAACATTATTTAAGGCTGTATATTTGCATTTTAACGAAATTAGTGTTTTTCTAATGAAGTTATCTAAAGAATTAAAGCACTATTATTGATGAAAACTTTAGTTTTAGGAAGCAAAATTCTTAAATTAGTGCCGTATAGAGAGAAAAACATAATAAATTGTCAAGTATTTTAAAACGAAGACAATCTGTTCAAGTGGAATTTCAAATCTACTTGTCAGAGGTATTTTTCATAAACGTTTCAGCTGTAACAAATAAGAATACGACTCATATTTATTTTTTCACATATTGTTTGTATTGTCAAGGAGTTCCTTAAAGAGAGAAAATTAAGAAAAAATGCTTTTAATCACAGAGAAATAAAATATTAAAAAAACCGGTCAAGAGCGGGTCGGACTCGCGCACCGAGGGTTCCGTACAGTCATAAATATATTTGGATATGTTACTTTAGTACAGTCTTTAAAAAAGTAGGATAAACGGCAGACAGGTGGAAGGGCGAACAGGCGGACAGTTAATTTACAAATCTTAACCACAGCTGCTTATGGTGACTGAAAAACGTTTCAGCCACTCCACATTGCAAACTGTTTATATTACTAAGTATGAACTTATTCTTCGTTTATTCGTACGGCAAATATATTAGAACCAGCTACCAATTATTATTGTAGTATTAAGTTGCACCATCTCTTGACCAATAGTGGAACTATTTTATTTTCTTAGGTCAGCATTCTAAGGTCAGCGCCATCTGTTGACTGATAGTGAAACTAAAGAATTTTTGTTTGTTTTCTGTATTTCTAAAAAAGTGTGTTATATTGAGACATCGTTTTATTTTTTCTGTTATCTTTACATAAACTACTATCACATAGAATTATTTCAGATTTTTCTCTTTGCAATCTTTGGAGATAAGGGGGGGGGGGGGGGGAACGGCATTTTTTTAACATTTTTCATCATAAGTCGAAAACTATGCGGCCTAAAAAAAAGAAAAAAATGTTTTAAAATGTGCAAACAGCGCTCTTTCATATGATACCCCACATGCTCAAGTCATCTCACTTCAAATTTTTAAGACCCCATTTCAATCCCTGTTGTAAAAAATGTATATTTTTTTATTTTTTCTTATTTGTAAAATAGTTGGGCAAATGTCATCTTAAACTATTCCAAATTTCAAGTTGATACCATTAGTAGTTCTCGAGATATCCAGCTGTGACAGACAGACAGACTGAGTCACACCATAAGGGTTCCTTTTTTACCATTTTGGTACGGAACCCTAAAAATGCTCAAATTGGTACACTTTGACATGTTTTTTTACTGGTATTTACAGAATCTAAAGTAATTTTAAATTTTTCTTAGGAATAATGAGGTATTTGTCTAATGTATTGCCTGTTTTGTATGTACTTATATCTTTTTAATAATTTAATAGGAATTTTCAAAGTTCGCCCTCATTACGGCTCGCGCAGAGTTGTTTTGATCATTTGTATTGAAAACTTAAAAATGGAACGTGATGCGCCTCAATGTATAAACAATAGTCGTATGATCAGTGGCTTGTTTAGTTGTGTTATAAGCACATGAGTAGATAAACGGAACAGAGTACAAGCTCTCACAACTTATCCCGATTCTCAAAGGGTTGACACCTGTCGCAAGTTAAAAATAGGTAGTAGGGAGAAAAATAAAATAAGGCAAGTCCATAATAAAATGTGTATTTGAACGAAACGAACGAAAATGAATACTTACTGCACTTGGATTTTTCCGTACGAAAAAAAGAAATATACTTTTTTTCCCCGAATTATTCATACACACACGGTGCAGGAGTTGGGCATATTTAATTTATTAAACACTAATGTATATAAAATACGTTTTATTTTACACACTGAAAAATGGTAGAATCTAATAATTAATTTTTCAATAAAATCGTTTTCACGACTCGTATTTTTTCTTCGAGTCAGTAATTTGACAAATCAAACTGTCATTGTTCACATTAGTGTATTCTCTAAGAAAAAATTGAACGTGGTATAGCACTTAGCGGCCCTGTCGGTTATACCGCAACTGAGCCGGTGCAAACCAGTTTTTACCCCGGCGGCGTGCCTGTTACACTGTCAGTGAGATGTGTATGTATGAGTGAAGCTACAGCGGACCGTTTGTAGGCAGCTTGGACTCTGTTCAGTTTACGTTTTCTTACTCATGTGGTTATAAGTAACGTAGGTACTAGCACCTCGCCCCTAAAAAAAAAGCTTCGATATGACTAGTTATAGTTAGGTGGTAAATATGCAAGAGTTATAAATAGATGGTTTGTTCACAATTTAAATCAATCAATCAAGTAACTGATGGTACTACACATTAAGCCACGTAACCTCAAACCGCACCGATTCACGCCGGCTGGAGAACTCCGAAGTTAGCCGATTGACGCGCGACAATTCACGAAAAATGAGTTGTTTCGGCTGAGCCGAAAGGTTGGGCCATTATTTGGCTGTAACTGAAACTGTGGCCGAAACTAGTATTTTTGCCGAAACTGGCCGAAACCGAAACTTCGATCGGTCACTAACGTAGTGTGGATACAGGGCCGATACGCGCAATTCATTTATGTATTCTTATATATCTTAAAACAGAGGGCTTATTACAAAAATGAATCATAATAGTTTGACGATATTCCTTGAGAGATTTACTTGATTTAAAACTACCTAGGACGCACTGAAAGTTTTGCACTTCTGGCAACACACAAATATTTGAATATAGAATATTATATTTTTTTAAACTTTAGAACTCATTCATGAAATCAAAACAAAAATTGACCGGAAGTTAAGAGTCATTTGTTTTTTATCACAATGCGAAGTTCGTCACCCGTAGCAAAAATGAAATTAACGCAAAAAGATTTCTGGGTGACATTTTTTTATGATTTTGAAACTTCGCTTTCTCTGCAAGTTTGCACTGCTTCACTTCTAAATGCTTTAAGAAAAGAAGGCACCTTATTTGAGTTTCGCGAAGCAGTGGTATGCAGAATGTAATTGTTTTTTTGTCTCTCCTATGATGAAATTGGTGAAGGTCGGCATTCCAATGCGATCACTGTGCAAAAGATGACTATTGTCACATGATTAATTAAAGAAATCCGGCATATTACCTATTGAAGAGTTTTAGGATACTTGGGGATTGATATGACATAATATTAAAAGAAATATTCATCAGCATTCAAAACTTAGGAAACTTTGTTGCCGCTGGATTCTTAATGAACTCACCATGTTAAAAACGGGATCGAATTAATTGATGTAAAAAATATGTTGTTAAAGTGCAAACATGGTCATTTAAATGCTGTGTATTATTGATCTAGAAGATAAAATATAAATATATTGTACCGGAATCAGAAAGATACCAACATTCTTTTGTATGGATGTTCGAAGTCGATAGCAAACCGATAAAATTAGACTGGTGAGAATCGTGGTGCAAGGATTTGACCACATTCGTTTTCTCCCAGACAGGTCCTATCTAAAATAACCTACTTGAGGAACAAAAGACAGTTAATGGTGAGTAGATCACTACCGTTTGTCGTTAAAAAAGGTAAGGAAAAATGACCAAGATGTGACATCCTATTGCGCGATGTCATTTTTTCAGTGCATACCGCGATGAGGACAAAGTCAGTTTTGTCTCTGAAAAGTCGGTTATCATGATCCATTCTACATTAATTTTAGACCTTACATCTTGCAATTTCTTTACTATCTTAGAATTAAAAGATACGATGAGAAATTTTACATTTAAGGGGCCAGAAGAAGCCCTGATAGCGTATGAAAAACATGCCCTCAGACAAACAATGCTTATGTTAAAAATAATACTTTGAACGAATCAAAAATGTTTTAAAATGTAATAGAGAATACTGTGACACGCAATAAATATAAAAGTTTATATAGATATTGTTTTATTTATGAGTTGTGCAAAACTTTCAGGATGGCCATCGTATATGCATGAGTTAATAATGTCACGGAATGGGATTCATCCCATGCGTACGATGTTCACATCGTACGCTTATCGCGATATGGTTTTTTGTAATAAGCCCTCAGGGGGCCAAAAATCTATCGCAATCGCTTTCGTTTGACGGATGTGTCACATTGCTGCATTTCTTTGGTAAGTTTTTCTTTGTGCCAAAAAGAAGCTTCAATGTGTTACATCCTGAAAGCGACTGCGATAGATTTTTAAATTAGACAATAGAAAGGCAGGTCATTGTTTCAAAAAAAGAAACGACCATGACCTCCTAATAATATTATAATGGCAGACTAAATAATTACGTACTTTTCTTGAAATTTATGTCCGCTGCAACCACCGATGCGGCGGTTTTCACAACTCCTAAAAAATAAAGAAAAAAATATGGGAGAGAATACCTAGTCTAGTCATAAGTTTTGTTACATATGAAAAGTGAAATAAATAACACAATGAGTTACGCACTACAACCATTTATATATCAAATGAAAGGGTATAAAATATAGATTTAAACCATATTAAAATTATTCAAAATGTCCTCCTTTTGCTTGCATTGGACCCTTCAAACTGCGAAGCCATTCATCAATCGAATCACGTACGAAGTTCATGTAAATATCGGCGACTGCTTTAATCAGGGATGCTTTAAGTGACGCCAAAGTGCGATGGGGTTTAGAACAGACCTTCTCCTTTAAGTACTGCCATATTTTGTAATCCAAGGGATTCGAGTCTGGACTGGGGGAGGGCCAATCCTCATGCCTGATAAAGTCGATTCCACGGATCCTGAGTCAGTTTTGGGTACTTTTCGCCTTAAGCCGGCGCAGAATCCTGCTGGAAAATCCAGTGCCTGTTTTCGAGCCTTGTTTGTGAAAGAGGTTCCACAATGTTTGTTAGGACTGTGTTTCGGTATACGAGGGCACTGGTTTTCACTCCTTTTTTATAACAAAACACCTCCGTTGGACCAAAATAGGAGACCCTAAGCCAAACCATGAATGCTGAAGGGTGTTGACTACGCTTAAAACGTGGCTCGCATCTGCTCGCTTCTTCACTAGAGTGTGCATATGTTACCGGCAATGTATGAAATGCAGGCATTGTATACAATGCCTAGGCATTGTATACAATGCCTGGCCCTTTTAGGCAATGTATGAAATATAATGAATATTGATATCTATTTCACACATTACCTAGGCAGTGTATATGTTACCGGCAATGTATGAAATGCAGGCATTGTATACAATGCCTAGGCATTGTATACAATGCCTGGCCCTTTTAGGCAATGTATGAAATATAATGAATATTGATATCTATTTCACACATTACCTAGGCAGTGTATACAATGACTAGGCATTGTATAGAATGCCTGCTGGTCCACCGGCAATGTGTATAATAAAAAGATTTTCGAGAATAGATTCGAGGGGGGATCGAGGGGGGCTTGGGGAAAGCTCGAGGGGGGGGGCTTGAGGAAAGCTCGAGGGGGGGGGCTCGGGGAAAGCTCGAGGAGGGTTCGATGGGGGGCTCGAGGGGGGCTCGAGGGGGCACGAGGGGGCTCGAGGGGGGCTCGAGGGGGGCTCGAGGGGGCTCGAGGGGGGCTCGAGGGGGCTCGAGGGGGGCTCGAGGGGGCTCGAGGGGGGCTCGAGGGGGCTCGAGGGGGGCTCGAGGGGGGCTCGAGGGGGGCTCGAGGGGGGCTCGAGGGGGCTCGAGGGGGCTCGAGGGGGGCTCGAGGGGGGCTCGAGGGGGGCTCGAGGGGGGCTCGAGGGGGGCTCGAGGGGGGCTCGAGGGGGGCTCGAGGGGGGCTCGAGGTGGGCTCTTTGGAATCGAACCTGTTTTACTCCTGTAGGTCCCGCGTATAGGTTAGAAATTTAAGGCGAGCGCGGAGCGCAGCGGAGCGTGAGCCTTAAATTTCGAGGTTATTTTTTTATAACAGACAACAGAAATATACTTATTTTACACATTGCCGGTGGACCAGCAGGCATTGTATACAATGCCTAGGCAAAGTATAAAATGAATTATATTTCATACATTGCCTGATCGTTTTAGGCATTGTATACAATGCCTAGGCATTGTATACAATGCCGGATTATACACATTGCCGGTAACACATACACTTTATCATTTTTTTTGTTGAAACTCTCCTCAACATTAAAATTTTTTTCGTCCAAAAAAAGTATTTCGCTTTTTTTTTTCCGCGTACCGTCTTAACAAAACCCGGCATCTTTCGAATATGGTTTTCTTCAGACGTGCGTTAAGATGTGCTGATTTTTTCTATAAGCATGCAGTCCTAGGTCTTCATTCAACACCCTTTTATAACAGTGATTTTGTTTAGTCCCATCTGCAGATCCAACATTTTTTGCTTGCGGACAGGATTTCGTTGGATTCGCGCCTTCACTGCTTTGATGACCGCTGGAGTCCGAACAGTACGAGGTCGACCGCTCCTCTGTTTATCTTCTAATCTTGAATCTTCTCTGAATCGTTTGATAGTACGATAATTAAATCTCAGTGGAATTTAAAAAAATTTCAGCAGTTTGAAAATCTCAGTCGGCGCGAGACAACAACGATGCAATGCAATTACTGCGACTTTGTCTTCTTCGAGCGTCCACTCCATTTTAGAAAATGAAAAAAATCCAGAAACTATTTGTTTTTATTTTCTTTAAATATTCAAATTTCGAATGCCCGTAATATTTTTTCGGCTTGAATTCTAAATTCGAAATTTTACCTTTGTAACAGTACATATGGCTAGACTAATTATATGGTTCTAATGGTTCAAACCTATGGTTTTCTGGGGTAAAGCATGTTCCAGACGGATGTAATCACGCCTCACATCAGAGCTCATTTTGGTAGAAGCTTGGTGGAGCGTGATTTCCATCCGTGCACTGTGTTGCGGCAAGACGAGTTTCCATCCAAGCGACAACACGGTCGCCCTTCATTGTGAATCGCGCTCGCGTAGCAAAATCACATGCCGTATTGTAAAAATGGCTCCTATATTGTCAAAATTTCAAAAGGTGGGTGTTTCTTTAGCGCTTTTGTCTCTAATTGACGACAGTGGATCTTAGGATGGAAGTCGCGCCCTTCTTCCAAGGACATTGAAGGTCATTTGGATTGGATGGAGAAATTTGGATTTGGAGTCTAGATGGATGGCATCAAGCAAGGTCACCTCTGATGGGAGGCGTGATTACATCCATCTGGAACATGCTTAATCCATTAGGTAATCGATCGCTTAAGCGTGCATTTACACGGGTCGATTTTCAGTCGATTTTAGATTTTTATCGACAATCGCTTATCAAATCGAGTCGCCACAACATGTAAATCCCATATAAGGGTTATTTTAACCCTGTAAATAGTTCCTATATGAGGAGCTCGATAGCGCAGTGGTTTAGTGCCTGGCCATGCGTTTGCGGAGGCCGGTCATGGCATGGCTGACCAAAAATATACTATCTCGAGCTCCTTCGTGCTTTGGAAGGCACGTTAAGCTGTTGTTCCCGGCTGCATTTGCAGTCATTAACACCCACTTATCCGCATTGGGCCCGCATGGCGGGTTATGGCTCATCCGCCTTATCCACCTATAAGGAAGGCCGTGCCCCAGCAGTGTGGACATTAAAATGGCTGATAGTTATGTAGCTCCATCTGTTTCTGTCGCTCAGAAACATCGTTTGCTAAAGCGAAACACCACGCGGACATGACCGAATGCCGAATCATGTGACGAAAACAGTTGGAACTATTAAAAAATGCGATCCCGTTCGTGTTTTCTGCATATTTTTTGTTTTTTTTTTACCTCCAACAATTCCGCCTGTAACAAGAGAAAAAGTGTGTTCAGTAGAATAACTCTATCGGTTATCTTTTATACATATATTTAGATCTAAAAAAATGAAGTATAAATGAAATGCTAGTTTATTCGGCCTATTCCCATTGTCTCCCACTAATAGATATCCGATGTCGGGAAGAAAAGTAAAAAAGTCTGAAATTCTTGCACATAATTTGATTCCAGCCTATTGGCCAGCACCCACTGACTACATGGCGCGGCGCGATGTGTAATGGCATGCCAAATCATCTTTTTTCGGGGGAGGTGGCTTAGTGGAGAAATGAGGAAATATTAACCAATATGTTTGCATAAAATCTCCGCTCCGCAATACTATTGGTTAATATTTCCTCGTTTCTCCGCTCAGCCACCTCGCTTCGCGTCAATGGACATTGGACAGACAGTCTTAACATCCCGCGGCATATGCAGGATCGATCCTGGTTTGTTATCAATATCGAAATTGGTTTTGTTTCATCGTGGAATGCCACAAGATCTTGTGGCATTCCACGATGAAACAAACCAAGCGCAGCCTGGCGCTGCTGTAATTGCCACCCCGATGAGCCAGTTTCAACCATATTTTAAATATTCAGCACTCACATTCCATTAACAACATGACGTAACCCGCGTCTCATGTGATGCAGATATGCTGCAGCATTCTGCAGCATGCTGTGGCACGTTTCGACCTTTTTGAAAACCATTTGTCTACGAAAAATCTCGTACCAAGCCACCGCGCCGTGTCACGCCGTCAGTGGGCGTAAGCCATAAATTTTATTGCGTTTTTATATTGGACACTCACCTCCACCCCCAGCGGCACCATGACCTCCATCATTACAGTCTGAGCCTCCGTCGTTGCCTTCACCTTGTCCTCCGTCGTGGCCTCCGTTGTGACCTTCGTCGTAGCCTCCGTCGTCGCCTCCGTCGTGGCCTCCAGATCCTATAACAATAATCATCATCATCTGCCCACTGTTGAGCATAGGCCTCCCCCAACGATCTCCACGGCGATCGGTCCTGCACTACCTACATCCAGAGGCTTTCCGCGACCTTCATCAGATCATTGGTCCACCTTGTCAATATGTGTCCCACCCACTGCCACATTAGTTGAGCAATCCTTAGAGCGATTTCATATTTCTAATTCGATCACGCAGGGAAGGGAAACGCCGAGCATGGCTCTCACCATTAATAAAGCTTTTGATAAAGACGTTTTTTAGTTATGTCTTCACCCAGACGTTTTCTATTTCGTCTTAAACTTTTGATAAATTCGTCTTGCGTCAAAAGCATGCAATAAAAATGTTGAGGTTTTTGGGCATGCACGCTTGTCTTTGATGAAAGCCCAAGAGAAAGAGAAAATGGTCTCGGTAAGACATCATTAAAAAATTCTAAAGCATTTAATTTTTAAGCTTCAAATTTTGATCGTACATTATTTTGACCCTGACTTTGAATTTGCTCACACCATGTTCACCCAGTTCAATTATTTCAAAGAAAACTAAAGTCAAATTGGCAATATTTTATTAATTTAAAAAGAAAATGTTAAAATTTAAATTACCTCCATGGCTGCCAACTTTTTTAACGACACCTACAACTTTCTTCAAAAGATCTAAAAAAGAAAGAAAATGATAAAGCAGTGAAAGGACTTAAAAATAATATGATTATTGATAAGTATTATTAATAGTTAGCATACTGCCGACAACAATGGGGAATGTCCGAAAAAAATCAAATTGGCTGAATATTTTTTTATAGGTAGGGATAAGGTCCCTTAGTAATAAAAAAAGTTTCAGAATTTTCAGTTGCGTAAAAAAAAATTTAAAAATTAAAGTCTCTTCGACTTTAAAAATGTGTAAAAGTAACAGCAGAATGGAGATTATACCTTTGCCACCACATGCCACTACGACAACAAGAATAAAAAATAAAAAGTTTTGACATTTTGACATTTGTCATTTTTGAAACTTTTTTTTATACCATGTTGTGGTTGTGGCAAGTGGTGGCAAAGTTATAATTTCCATTCTGCTGTTACTTTTGAATATTTGTGAGGTCGAAGAGACTTTAATTTTTTTAAACTTTTTCACGCAACCAAAAAATCTGAAACTCTTTTCTATTACTAAGGGAGCTTATTCCTACCTACATAAAAATATTCAGCCAATTTGATTTTTTTCGGACATTCCCCATTCCTCGCCGTCACTGACGTAGGTTCGTTTAGTAGTTTCTGACAGAAACTGGAATTCCAGCCGAAACCGAAACCGAACTTTCGGCCCTAATTCCAGTTTCGGCCAAAACCGAAATAGAAACTTTTTTCACTCTTTAAATTGACATTGTTTTCCATTATATATAGAATTGTAGACGCCTAACATATTTTGATAAATAAAATAAAAAAGTATAACAAAACTGAAAGTATGATTGACAAAAATTGTTCTTTATTTAGTTAAATGAACAATTTAAAACAAAAAAGAATCAAATACTCATTATGTTAAATTTACTTTCGTAAGTCAACTTTTTTATTAAGTAACATTATTTAATGTATAAAAAATAGTCGTATGATCAGCGGCTTGTTTTGTTGTGTTTTATGTAACGTACTACCCGTCCGAATTGCCCAAGCACCTCGCGCAGTAAGAAAAAAAAATCGGCCAAGTGCGTGTCGGGCCACGCGCCGTAGGGTTCCGTAGTTACCTTATACCATACTATGTTTAATAGCACCTATCATTTCTCGTCTGCAAAAATAACTTTGTTTTTCACAGTGTTGGTATGAATGACAAAGTATATTTGCGGTTTTGGAAAATGTGCTATATCTCAAAAACTAATTACTATATCTCGTTCAAACTAATTTTGGTTGAAAGTGTTTATTAAGACCTACAGCATATTTTTTTTTTATTTTTCACTTTCTTATTTCACAACTTAGGTGGTGTATATCTTTCAAACGGTTGACTTTGAGAAAAAATTGACTTAAGAACCTCAATGTCATTTTTAAAGACCTATCTACAGATATTTTTTTTCAGTTTCAGTTCCATGTATGGAGAGCCCCTCCTAAAAAATTTTATTTTTATTTTTGTGTTAAATTCGTTAAGCGGTTAACAGAATAAATCTACCTACCAATTTTCAACTATGTAATCTTAATACTTTCGGAATAAAGTGGCTGTGACATACGGACAGACAGACAGACAGACAGACAGGCAGACAGACAGACATGACGAAACTATAAGGATTCCTTTTTTTTTCCATTAGGCTACGGAACCCTAAAAAGCTTCGATATGACTATAGTTCGTTCGCGTTAAGGCCGGCCACACACAGACGTAATCACGTAACGGAATTCCGAACGTAATTTCGACAATGTATAAAGATTCCGTACGGAAAAAACACGCTTGTGTGTGGCAGCCCACAGATTTTGTATGCAACTGCTGCGTTCGGAATCACGTACGTACGTACGGAATTCCGTAACGAGATTCCGTCTGTGTGTGGCCGGCCTAAGAATGCAGTGAGTCATACTTGTCCGCCAGCCTAGCCACACCCCCTAACCAATCAAATCGTTCAAAATTATAAAGTCAAGTTCACATTGCCCAGTTGAAAGCATACTTTCGAACGCAACGGTCGTGTCCTGTGCTTTGTGCACGGAGTACTGTTTGTTTTTATTTATTATTTATTTATAACAAAATTTGGCGTTGAAATTCTCGGTCTACCTCCGTACCCAGTGGCGTAGCGATGGGGGGGCGGGGGGGGCGGCCCGCCCCGGGCGGCACTTTTTGGGGGGCGGCAAAATTTCACAAAAAATATTTAAAAAAATATAAGTACTACATTATCATTGACCATTTTGACCAAATTGACTAGGCTACACTGCGATTGATTGTAATGATTTTAACCAAATAATCATCACCGTAGACACCGTATGGCCTGGAGCGCGCGGCGCGCTTCGCACGCCGCGACTAAGCTACACTATCGTTGGTGGTAATGATTTTTACCAAACTATCATCACCGTATGGCCCAGGGCACGTGTCGACATAAAAGATTATGCGGTAGATAATTATTACTTATTTAAAAAAAATAATTACTGATTTTCTTGACTTATAATGAAAATAGGGGGCGGCAAAATTCGGGTCCGCCCCGGCCGGCACAAACACACGCTACGCCACTGTCCGTACCATTGCAAACTTAACCCCAATGAGTTCGTGTGGGCTCAAATAAAAAAAAAATTGCTGCCAATAACTCAATTTTTAAGATGACTGGCGTAAAGAAATTATTTTATGATGCAATACAGTTAGTAGACGCTGATCCATGGAAGAAATGCTGCGACCACGCGATAAAAGAAGCAAATACCATGTGGAATTTAGATGACGTCATGGAACTTGCCGAAGAAAATCCTTTTATAATTAATATTAACGAAGATACCAGTGATAGTGATCAAAATTAACTGTAGGTATATTTAAATGTTATTATAATATTAGTGACTTTATTTTGATTTTAGACAGTTAAGTGTTTTTTTATAAATCCATTAAAATTAATCTATAATATATGATTTGTTTGTATTATGAACACCACTGTGAATACACCTTTACCCTGCAGTTGCACTGATGACTGACTGCATTCTTAACGCGAACGGACTATAGTTATAGTTAGGTGGTAAATATGCAAGAGCTATAAATAGATACTTTGTTCACAATTCTAATCAATCAATCAAGTAACTGATGGTACTACACATTAAACCACGTAACCTCAACTCAACACGATCGCACCGATTCACGCCGGCTGGAGAACTCCGAAGTTAGGGAACGTACCCATACTACGTGACCCATATTTTACCATTTTTGACCCTCCTCCCCCCCTTGCTGACCACCCGTAGTATATGCCAAGACCCCCCCCTCCCCTCCCCCCTGGTTTTCACGTAGTATTTCATAGATAATGGTTTTACATGATTTTGAACAGAAATCTAAAAAAAAAATTTAACGTAATGCCAAGAGTGTGTATTATAATTTTACATACAATTACAAGTGAAAAAATGTATCAAGAAGAAAAAAAAATCACTGCGTGCCATATTTGAATACAACTTGAAAAAAAGAACCAGATTTCCATTGACAATATTAACTACGTGACAAAACATAGGCCCCCCTCCCCCCCCCCTGTGACCAAGCAAACTGTGGCCGAAACTAGTATTTTTGCCGAAACTGGCCGAAATCGAATCCGAAACTTCGCACTATGTGCCGTAAGTCCAAATTCGGGTACTTTATTCCCAATTCACTTTTTCTCACCTCGTAGGTGACCTCTTGGGTCAGCTTCAACTGACTCCTTTTAACGAGAGTGGTATCTGGTTCAAGTTTCAAGTCGATCGATGCATAAATCACTAAGATATAAGCATCTAAAGTTCCGAAAAACCGTGAAAACAGCCAAAAACTCCTCAAAAGACACACCTACAATCCGAACTTGGGGCAACTTTGGGCAAATTGTTTTTCTGTTACTTTAAAGTACACATACTGAAGTTTTATTTCACCGAGTGCCAACCGGGAATTCGAACGGGAAGTACCAGAAAAAAATGATCAAAGAATAAAAAAAATCGGAAAAAAACTTTTTTGTAATTAATTGTTTAATTGACTCTAAAAGCTTGTAGCAACGTTAAATCATCATATACTGTTTCAGTTCGTTTAAAAACATACAGAAACATCGTACCCACTGATTCCTATCCCCCGGCAAAGGGCCTAGCTGGCCCTTTGCATCTCGCGGTGATGTGTGGGTGGAAAGGAAGGAAGGGCCCCGGAACTGTAATAAACCCTTCCTAAATGAATCCCACATTGAGCGAGCAGCTCCGAGGGGGAGATGGAGAGTCACGGCAACCCCCACCGTGGTCCTCAGCAGGAGGAGGGAAACAATAAATGAATCACAATAGTAAGACGATGTTCCTTGAGAGATTTACTTGATTTAAAACTATATGCATGAGTTAATAATGTCACGGAATGGGATGACCATCGTAAGCTTATCGCGATGGATTTTTGTAATAGGATCTCAGGTCAATGTTTCAAAAAAGGAAACGACCATGACCTCTTAATAATATTATAATGGCAGACTAAATAATTACGTACTTTTCTTGAAATTTATGTCCGCTGCAACCACCGATGCGGCGGTCTTCACAACTCCTAAAAAATAAAGAAAAAATATGGGAGAGAATATATGGTTCTAATGGTTCAAACCTATGGTTTTCTGGGGTAAAGCATGTTCCAGACGGATGTAATCACGCCTCACATCAGAGCTCATTTTGGTGGAAGCTTGATTGGAGCGTGATTTCCATCCGTGCATTGTGTTGCGGCAAGACGAGTTTCCATCCAAGCGCCAACACGGTCGCCCTTCATTATGAATCGCGCTCGCGTAGCAAAATCACATGCCGTATTGTAAAAATGGCTCCTATATTGTCAAAATTTCAAAAGGTGGGTGTTTCTTTAGCGCTTTTGTCTCTAATTGACGACAGTGGATCTTAGGATGGAACTCGCGCCCTTCCTCCAAGGACATCCAAGCGCCAACACGGTCGCCCTTCATTATGAATCGCGCTCGCGTAGCAAAATCACATGCCGTATTGTAAAAATGGCTCCTATATTGTCAAAATTTCAAAAGGTGGGTGTTTCTTTAGCGCTTTTGTCTCTAATTGACGACAGTGGATCTTAGGATGGAACTCGCGCCCTTCCTCCAAGGACATTGAAGGTCATTTGGATTGGATTCGATTACATCTACCGTCTAGATGGATGGCATCAAGCAAGGTCACCTCTGATGGGAGGGAGGCGTGATTACATCCATCTGGAACATGCTTAATCCTTTAGGTAATCGATAGCCTAAGCGGGCATTAACACGGGTCGATTTTCGGTCGATTTTAGACGACTAGCGATTTTTAACGACAATCGCTTATCAAATCGAGTCGCCACCAGTGGCGAAGGGTGAAATTATGGCGAAGGTAAGCCGCTCTACAAAAATGCTATGATCTGCATAGTGGATCAGTGGGGTGGTATTTCTAAAAGATAAGCCGATGGGAATCGGCTTGTATGGACCCTTCGCCACTGGTCGCCACATCATGTAAATCCCATATAAGGGTTATTTTAACCCTGTAAATAGTTCCTATATAAGGAGCTTGATTGCGCAGTGGTTTAGTGCCTGGCCATGCGTTTGCGGAGGTTAAGCAACTATCGCAAGGGTCAGTCATGGGATGGCCGACGAAAAATTACTATCTCGAGTTCTTTCGTGCTTCGGAAGGCACGTTAAGCCATTGGTCTCGGCTGCATTTGCTGTTGTTAATACCCACTAATACGCGTTGTGCCTGCATGGTGGGTTAATGGGTGGCCCATCCTTCTTATCCACCCATAAGGAAGGCCTGTGCCCCAGCAGTGGGGACATTAAAATGGCTGATGGTCATGTAGCACCATCTTAACCGCTCAATTAGCACGGACGCAGCTAAATGGTTCTCTCGTTCTAGTTAAAGATGTTTTCATGTGACAAAAAGAGATGGAACAATTGAAAAATGCGATCACGTTCGTGTAGTTTGTCTGTGTTTTTTACCTCCAACGGTTCCGCCTGTAACAAAAGGAAATGTGTGTTAAGTATAGGTACACCTATTTATAATCACGATGACAATGAATTTTTTGGACGATCACTTGCGATTGTCAATTTTTACGTAATTGACGCTCATTGATGCGTATTCAAATTGATCGTATACACATGCAGTTGCCGTTTGTGAATGAGGATCAGCAACAGATTTAAATCCTAAAGTTTTATTAATATAATATAAAAAAATATTCCCTGCTACGAACCCTAGTGAAAGATTTTTTAAAATCCGTTTAGAAACGGTTGAGTTATATGGGTTTAAGGCACTACACTGTAGGTTTTGCTGTCAGTTTAACCACAGTCACGGGCTGTGACTGGCGATTAACCTACCGTGTAATGTAGTGACTGATGGTTGCATGATGTGATTTGTTCTTTCCATAAGTCAAACGTAATTCATGACTGATGGAATTTGACTGACGCTTGCATGACCATGTAATGGCTGCCAAAGATTTATTGAAATCCGTTTAGAAATGGTTGAGTTATATTGGTTTAAGGCATCCACTACACGGTAGGTTTTGCTGTCAGTTTAACCACAGTCACGGGCTGTGACTGACGATTAACCTACCGTGTAATGTAGTGACTGATGGTTGCATGATGTGATTTGTTCTTTCCATAAGTCAAACGTAATTCATGACTGATGGAATTTGACTGACGCTTGCATGACCATGTAATGGCTGCCAAAGATTTATTGAAATCCGTTTAGAAATGGTTGAGTTATATTGGTTTAAGGCATCCACTACACGGTAGGTTTTGCTGTCAGTTTAACCACAGTCACGGGCTGTGACTGACGATTAACCTACCGTGTAATGTAGTGACTGATGGTTGCATGATGTGATTTGTTCTTTCCATAAGTCAAACGTAATTCATGACTGATGGAATTTGACTGACGCTTGCATGACCATGTAATCGCTGCCAAAGATTTATTGAAATCCGTTTAGAAATGGTTGAGTTATATGGGTTTAAGGCATCCACTACACGGTAGGTTTTGCTGTCAGTTTAACCACAGTTACGGGCTGTGACTGACGATTAACCTACCGTGTAATGTAGTGACTGATGGTTGCATGATGTGATTTGTTCTTTCCATAAGTCAAACGTAATTCATGACTGATGGAATTTGACTGACGCTTGTATGACCATGTAATGGCTGCCTAAAGGAAATGCCAAGCTCAATGCAATATGTGCTTTATCCATACGACACGCAAGGTTCGCGTACGTGGCTGATGACGTCATTAGGACCCCCAAAATAATAGCGTTCGAGCTCGTATACCTTCTGAGGTCTAAGAGATATCGTGAAAATTTCGTCACAGTTCATCATGTGGTGGCATAACCTTTCTGATAAGCCACTAAACAAAAATCGTCGCTGATCTTCATTACTCCGACAATTGCGTTGGCGTATAAATTACTTATTGTCAATAAGTAATTTCGCAATTTTAGAAGTTCAAAGCCTCAAAAGAAGATTTTGAAAGTTTAAAACAAAACGATAATTTATTCATTGAAAGAAACCTTTTTGATCGTTTTTAGGGTTCCGTACCCAAAGGGTAAAAACGGGACCCTATTACTAAGACTCCGCTGTCCGTCTGTCTGTCTGTCTGTCACCAGGCTGAATCTCATGAACCATGATAGCTAGAAAGTTGAAATTTTCACAGATGATGTACCTATTTCTGTTGCCGCTATAACAACAAATACTGAAAACAGTATAAAATTAATATTTAAGGGGCCTCCCATACAACAAACGTGATTTTTTTGCCGTTTTTTGCTCGATATTAATAACGACAAAAGGTAAACAGTTGAAATTTTCACAGATGATGTATTTTTGTTGCTGCTATAACAACAAGTACCTACTAAAACAGAATAAAATTAATATTTAAGGGGGGCCCCCCATACAAAAAACGTGATTTTTTTGCCGTTTTTTGGTACGGGACCCTTCGTGCGCGAGTCCGACTCGCATTCGGCCGGTTTTTACCTTTTATTTTGTTATTGTTACTTCTGTATTTCAACCAAGTGAAGAATTAGGTGAAAAAATGTCAGGATTACTGAAATGTCGGGGAAAAATACAGTCTAGAATAGTCTAGATAGTGTAGTCTATGCTTTCGATCAAGTATACCTTAGAATCTAGGGCCTCAATATCCGGTCAGAGTCTCAAAAACGGCACTTCGAAATAACGCCCCTTATTTCCCCCTTATTTCCCCCAAAAAAAACTGGGAGATTATTTTGTACAAAGTATTATCTCCTTTTGTTTCTTACTATTAAAAGATGAATTTGGAAAGAAAAGTGATTTGTATCCAGATAAAAATATTCATATGGGAACTCAAATTGAATTTTTAAATTTGAGTTTTTTGTATTTACAATGCTATTTTTATACAAGACTAAATAATATACTGGAAAAAAAACGATTCACACCAGATCGATTCTCGGACGGGAATCGAACCCACGCCCTTTGGATCCAACGTTCTGACCGCTGAGCTACCAAGTCACTAGTGGCATCGTCGAATTTATATATGTATGAGTCATTTTTATATGAAGAACATAGGACGGTTTAATAACTACATGTGATTCATATTGTCTTTGATCATAGTTATGGGATCCTATTTGACAGCGAGCGTACAAGTAGGATCATATTCGTTGCCCCAGTAGTGATTCTTTCCTCTATTCGCCTAACTTCAATAAATGGCGTCTTCATGTGCAAGAATTTTGACTGGAATATTGAAATATCAAAAATATTAATTAGGTACTCTTTACGAGGAAAATGAGTGTTTATATATCTTGTTCCGGATAACGAAATACGTTTTTACAAAACCCAAATACGTCTTTTATTTTTTGCTTTGTTTTAACAGTTTTCTTCTTCTTTAATGCTATTAATAAAAATTGCACTCATAGCAACGGAAAACACAGCTAAATCGTTATCCATCTTGATTTATGACATTGTTTATATGATCATAGGTGGATCATAAGTTTAATATGTAAAGATGAAGGACAGCATCATTTAACTATGATCATAGAATTTGACAGATATGAAATCATTTATAAATGATAAATATATGATAATGTAATAGCGGCCTTACGCTGTAAGCCAGCGTTATTTCACCAATGTGAGAAATAATCTTGACATTCAATTGATATATCTTTCCAGATATTTGACAATAGGGAAAATGCATAAGTCACCGATTTTGATAAATTTGAGCTTGATCGCTGCGGATACATATAAAAACATGACGGAACAGAAAAATCAAGTAAAAAATCTATTATTTTAGTTTTATCACACTGGGGAAAATAACGATTTTATATTTTTACTAGCGGCCCGCCCCGGCTTCGCACGGGTGCAGTGCAATGTAGTTACTAATGTAAAACTGTGCTAATGTGGTGTCAGTGTGAAGTTATTTGATTATACTACAGGATATCTACATATATACGATGTACGCAAGGGGTGTTAAAATATAATTGAAGTGTGTGTGTGTCTGTCTGAGGCCACCAGCTCCCAAACTTAAAGATCGATTTTATTGCGATTTTTATGTATAGTTTAAGAGAAGCGTACAGACGGCGGGAAGCGACTTTGTTTTAAATACTATGTTTAGCTTTTGCCCGTGGCTCCGCCCGCGTGGGAGTCGGTAATCGTTGTAAGTCTTCACTTGGAAACCAATGATTGGCATGAAAAGAAGCCTGTGTTAAGTATTCCAGACTATAATCTATCCCTGTGCCAAATTTCGTCTAAATCCGTTCACTCGTTCAGACGTGATTGAGTAACAAAATGAACAACATCCAAACATCAAAAATTTCACATTTTTAAAATTTTGTGATATGTAGGTAATAGCTGCACCCCGCGGTTTTACCTGCGCAATCTGTTGATTCTCTAACCAAACTCGCATCTCACTTCGAACCTCACTTCACTTCGCGTGAATTGTTATTAGAAATTAGCTAACTAAATGAGCAATTTTACCGATGACAATAAATTTAGGTAGCTATCTAAAATATTTTGTGAAAAAATCTTATCATTATCTTATTTATGATTTAAAGTTCCCGTCCCGTGCAGTGAAGTGAGATTCGAAGTGGGGTTCGAGTTTGGTTAGGGTGGGTATCCACTTAGGTTCGCGAACCTCCGCGCTCCGCGAACCTCGAACAGTGATCCATAGCAAAAACAAATATTTTTACTTTGGCTACAGTGTGTACCTGTGCGAACCAAGTTCGCATACGTGTTCGCTCACGTACACACCTGGGCGCCCTGTTCCAGCAGAGGATAAACGATTTTTTCGGTGCATGTTCGCGGAGCGCGGAGGTTCGCGAACCTAAGTGAATACCCACCCTTTCAGAACCGACGCCCTACTGTTCACGATTTTGTATTAGGTAGGTAGGTAGGTACCTAATAAAATTTCTTAGCAGTAATATAACAAAATAAGTATAATAATATTATATAACATTTAATACTCATACTTAATAGTTTGGTAGGTATCTTCTTTTTAAATAAAAATCTATGTATATTTATTTGTTCCTGGTTCCTGGCTAAAATAACGTGACATTGCAAATTATATTGGGTGCAACTTATGTTGCGCATTATTATCCGGCTCTCAATTTCAACACTTTACACCACATCCTTGTCACGTTA
The DNA here is from genome assembly GCA_943789525.1 of Agriphila geniculea. Taxonomy (NCBI): domain Eukaryota; kingdom Metazoa; phylum Arthropoda; class Insecta; order Lepidoptera; family Crambidae; genus Agriphila; species Agriphila geniculea. The sequence continues at coordinate 15,075,475 of OX038893.1, forward strand.
GATATCTGATATTTGCTAGATTTTGCCACGTTTTATAAGTAGACTAATATTTCGTTAAATAGGTAGTGAAAATCAGGATAAAATCTTATACAACATGAAATGTCAGCTCGTGCGGTGACATAATTACAATCTCAGGGGAGGTGACAACCTGACAACTGACATTTATTTTTCTTAATCGTACAAATGCACTAAGAAGTTTTGATTCCGATATCGAAGTCAACCACCCTAAAAATAGCTTTCTACCCCTTTTCAACCTTGTTAGGGGATACATTTCAAGAAAATACGAAACACGTATTCAATTAATTTTGTTAAAGAATGTCTATGCCAAATTTCAAGTCAATCGGGCTAAGGAATCGCTTTCTCCCATACAAACTTTGCCACCCTGTTTTACCCCCTTAGGGGTTGAATTTCGCAAAATCCCGTCTTAGTGAGCACCTTCACCCTAAACGGAACCCCCATGCATAATTTGAGACTCCTAGCACTTGTAGTTTTTGAGATTTCGTGATGAGTCAGTGAGTGATTTACTCTTTTATATATATAGATTTTTGGATATAATGTACTTAACAGTCGGATAGAATAACGTATAAGAAAAAATATTTTCTACGACACATATGTACTTAAACGCAATATTTAGGGAGATATTTGTAAATTCTTGGCTAACTCCATAATAATGCGCCTGACGTCTCAAATGTTGACCGTTTTTAGGGTTCCGTACCAAAATGGTAAAAAAGGAACCCTTATGGTGTGACTCAGTCTGTCTGTCTGTCTGTCTGTCACAGCTGGATATCTCGAGAACTACTAATGGTATCAACTTGAAATTTGGAATAATTTAAGATGACATTTGCCCAACTATTTTGCAAATAAGAAAGAAATAGAAATAAGAATAATTTGCATAATAAGAAGAGAGCGTCGATTATCCGAACTAATTGGGGGACGTGGGTGTTCGGAAAATCGGTATTTTCGGATAATCGAACTAATGTATGTATGTATATACATATATTGATTCAGCCATACAAATTTACGTACAGGTAAATGAAAACCATATTATTTACATTTATGAATATCTTTAATGACGCGTGCACATCTTAAGTGACATACGAGTACAGTAACAAGTGAACAAGTCACGACAAGTGGGCAAAAACTGAAGCGCGGGCGGCGCGCGCGAGACCCGCGTGGTGGAGGTTAGCATTGACCCGCGCGTTACTACGTTCGGATAAGCGGTCGTTCGGTTGAGCGACGTTCGGATAATCGACGCTCCTCTGTACCTACTATTTGCCGTACGAATAAACGAAGAATAAGTTCCTACTTAGTAATATAAACAGTTTGCAATGTGGAGTGGCTGAAACGTTTTTCAGTCACCATAAGCAGCTGTGGTTAAGATTTGTAAATTAACTGTCCGCCTGTTCGCCCTTCCACCTGTCTGCCGTATAACCTACTTTTTTAAAGACTGTACTAAAGTAACATATCCAAATATATTTATGATTGTACGGAACCCTCGGTGCGCGAGTCCGACTCGCTCTTGACCGGTTTTTATTTATGGAGCGTTTTCGGCGGGTGCTGCTGCGTGCTTTCAAGTGGCTATATCACGAGAAAAAAACCCATGCGAAAAGTTTAAATATTACAGTTGATTTTCTCACGAATTATACTTTTGATTTTAATACAAAAAAAACCGGACAAGTGCGAGTCGGGCTCGCCCACCGAGGGTTCCGTACAGACCTACATCTATACATAAAATGAAGCTATAGAAAAGTTGTGTCGGTACAAAGGAAATATTTTGAAAAAAAGTGGTTGGTAGTTATTAGTTTTTATATGAAAACTGTACTACGGAGAGTTCAAGCTTTATCCCAGGTTCTACCTACCGGAATTATGTGAAAAATTGCTTAGATTATAAGTTGGACTCTAAGCTACCAAACTGTAAAAAAATACCATCAAAATCCGTTCAGCAGACTGCTACATATAGATAAACATTTGAAATCCTTTATCGCCACGTAGAAAATAACCCTTCCAGGGATTACGACAAAGAATTGACCACGGGCGAAGGTTTGAAATGGAATAGTACATTACTGAAGCGGCACTCAAGACAGGCATTGAAGAATATAAGTGAGTCCATCAATGTCTAGTTGCGGCCAAGGCTTGTGTAGTACTTTTAAACTTTTAACTTTTTAGTTTTAAAAGTTTTAAGCTTTTTATTTTAATTTTAAATTACTTACAGTAATTGAAAAAAGATAATGGAAAGTGGAATGTGCACATAAAGGCCTTTCATTTGATACACATATTGAAAAAAAAAATCCGTTTTTTTTCATTTATTTCCAGTTTTTCATTATTTTTTTTCAGCTTTTTGGAAAGTGCTCATCAAGGCCTTTCATTTGATACCCATATTGCAAAAAAATATTATTTTTTGTTTTTTTTTTCAGTTTTTTGGAATGTGCTCATCAAGGCCTTTCATTTGATACCCATATTGCAATAAAAATTTACCTTTCGTTTTTAATTTTTTTTTTCAGTTTTTTGGAATATGCTCCTTGTTGAGCATATTCCAAAAAACTTTCATTTGATACCCATAGGTATTGAAAAAAAAAATTGTTTTCTTTTTTTTATCTTTTTGGAATGCGCTCATCAAGGCCTTTCATTTAATACCCATATTGCACCAAAACAGTTTTTTTTCGTTTTAATTTCTTTTTTCAATATTTTGGAATGTGCTCATCAAGGCCTTCCACGTGATACCAGTATACCGAATATTAAAAAAAAAATTTTGGAATGTGCTCGCTCATCAAGGCGACATTTGATACCTATATTAATTGAGTTTCATTGAAAAGTTCGCTCCATTTCTGAATTACACGAGTGTAATGAGTTTTAATAGAAACATTACTGGACAGACGCCGGCAATTTTTGTATGAAAATCCATTATTACACGTTAGTAATGGATTCTCATACAAATATTGACTGAACAATATGTGGGATAATGGAAATAGGCGAGATTTTGGTTGTGTGAAGCCGAGACTTTTATTGAAGTGGTGGCTACCTCGGCTAACCTTACCGAGTAAACTGTCTTGATTATACTTGGTGGCAAATGCTCCAAGCAACATTGGAATGCGATGCACCCGCATTTTAATGTAAACTGAAACAATCTACCACTGAACTATTCAACACATGACACTGGCAAAAATTACTTCCAAGAAGAAAGTAGATTGCCAAAACAAAAATAAGAAGAAGAAGACCCCCTGTCATACAGCGTGACATACCGCCATGTTGCGAAAATATTTAGAGCCAAATTTATTACTTTTTAATTTTATTTTTAAAAGTAATTAACTATAACAAAATTTGAAAGGATCTGAATAATTAATAATAATAAATATTGATATTTTAAAAAGTATTAGTGGCGCGATTAATCCAAAAGTAATTAGAAGTTAAACTATGACCGCGCATACTGTTGTTTCACCAAGATGATTAATAATTACGTATTTTAATGACCATATTTTATTATGATTTAATTACAAATATACAGTTTTCAGATTTATTCCTGTAAGTGTAGTATAAGACGCTATTACCTGCCAAATTTCATAGTTCTAGGTCAACGGGAAGTACCCTATGAATTTTGATTCCTTTGTGAGTATCGAAAATGCGTTTTTTGCGCCCTAAACGTCAGTATCTTTTTTTTACGTTAACTTAGAAGTTTGATTTTTTTACAGCTTCAAGGGCCCGTAGACCTTAGTATATGGTTTAAATTTCAATTCGATACCTCCACGCGTTTCCGAGATAAAGGGTCTTGACAGACAGACGGACGGACAGACAGACAGACGGACAACAAAGTGATCCTATAAGGGTTCCGTTTTTTCCTTTTGAGGTTCGGAACCCTAAAAAATGATGCATGTTCCCTATTGATAAAGATAGAATAGCTATATAATTTTTAAATTGAGATTTTTGCATTCACAATGTTATTTTTATACAAATTCTAAATATTGGTCGTTCCGTTGTTGACTTTTGTAGCACAACATTTACAAAAACTCAACATATTGTCTTCTTTTACCCGACTGCAAGAGGGTTATGTTTTTCGCGCGTATCTTGTAAGTTTGTATGTAATATTCTTTATTACCTCATATCTTTCAAACGGCAGAACGGATTTCCATGATTAACATAACGTTAGATTTGTCTCGTCAGCCCAAGTGTTCTTAAGAAGGTGGCGTTATAAAAAAACCAACATGGCGGCTGTACGGTGCTATTATACGTAGTGGGAAAAATTTTTTTTTTTAGATTACTGCAATATGGGTGTCAAATTAAAGGGATTATTATAAGGATTTCAAAAAGCTATATCATATAAATAATAACTAAAAATAAATAAATTTAAAAAAATAAAAAACCCGCCTGCATAAAAAGACAAGTCAACTGAAAAGATGGAAACAAGATTAAATATTAAAGGCAACATTATAACATGCAGTCGGAGGCATAAAACTTAAATCATTCATAATGTCACTTTCTTTATGCATGCCTCCGACTGCATATTATAATGTTGCCTATATTTAATCTTGTTTCCATCTTTTCAGTTGACTTGTCTTTTTATGCAGGCGGGTTTTTTTTAAGACAAATATTTAATTCAATTTAAGGTTAAAATGCATTTTTTTAGAAACTACAATATGCCTCATGACATTATTCGTAATGGAATTCTGCCATATTTGTAGTATACCATGTGAAAATTATTCAAATAAAAATTATGCCAAAGGTATTTACGCAAATGAAATTCTGCCATCTGAATATTATGCCATTGTAAATTCGGACATATAAACATTCGGCCAAACAGTAATTACATTTATTAAACAATTTTTATGCCTTAAAAATATTCGTTTAAAGAAGATTATGCCAAGTGCGTCATGCCAAATAAATATCGAAGCATCAAGATTCTGCCAGGGGCCGTACCGGCTAACTTACATGGCTATCATAATCGCTTTCATTTGACAGATGGATGTGATACATTGCTACTTTTCTATGGTAAGTTTTTATTTATGCCAAATAGAAGTAGCAATGTGTCACATCCATCTGTCAAATAAAAGCGATTATGATAGCCATGTAAGTCAGCCGGTACGGCCCCAGATAGAGGAAACCCACAGGCTGATTGTCTATCTTTGTTGCAATCAACTTTGACAGAAATCGCAGTGACATTGCTGCTTTAGTAAGAACTAATGTGACAACTATCTTATTTAAAGCAGCAACGCAACTGCGATTTCAATCGATTTCAATCGAGAATTGTTAGCAACAGAGATACGTAATCGGTGGGCCGGTAATTGATTCTGGAGCGGGACGGAGAGTGTCCTTTCTGTACGGTAGTACATATATCTATTCTGTGGTTGCGGGTGCCGCCCTCATTATGAAGAAGAGCGTGTCAATTTTATTAAAGGTACTCACCAACAGTTCCTTTGAGCCCCTTGACGACTCCACCGAATCCATCGAAACCACCCTGTCCACCATCTTCATACTGTCCATCGTGTTCACCCTGTCCACTACCAGCTCCTTCATCATCGCAATCTGGAGAAGGTAAGGTTTTAAAGGTTTTATTAATCTTACCTAAGTCTGATGCCGTAACCACACCCCAGACACTACATATAACCGCGCCATTATAAACAGATGTCGTCAGAGGACGTTTTTGGCAGTTTGTATGAGCGGCGTTCAATTCATAATTTAAACTTTTTGATAGATAAAGTTACGTTACGTTAATGGGGTTGGCAACGCAAAGCTAATTGTGAATGTCGCTGCGTACGCTTGTTCCTAAGACAGTAGACGTTCAGAACAAAATGTATGGGAAAATATGTATTTATTTTGTGGTATTTTTATACCGAAAAAGACCCATTGACCCAAAATGTATATAAAAGACAATTCTACAATGCAAATGCCGGAATTGAAAGCCAAATTAAGACGTTTTTATTCTTACAGGATTTATCAATTTTTTCGGATTCGGATTCGGATTATTCGGAAATGTGTAAGTGCCAACATTTTTAAAGCCTATTACACAGAATTTAATCATTTTAAAGCTAAAAAACTATTATTTTATTTAAAAGTCCATTGTTTTTATAGCTCTCGTGGAACAAGCGTACGCAGCGCCATTTTGACAGTTGCCTTCCCCATTGCTTTAAAAATCAAAATAAGTTGACAGTTGACAAACACGACTAAAGTACGTTCCAGACGGATTTAATCATACCTCCCAACAAAGGTCACCTTGGTGGAAGCTTGATGGGGGCGTGGTTTCCATCCGTGGATTGTGTTGCGACTACACAAGTTTACATCCAAGCGCCAACTAGGGCTGCCAACCGTACTATAATATGTAGTATTATGGTATTATAATATATTTCGCGTCTGCGTACTATATACTGTTGAAGAAATATATAGTACGCAAAAATACTATTTTTCATCATCGATCCCTAAGAAACAAATGATTCATTTTTTTAATTTGTGATCGTGCATTTTGACTGATTCGATAGCGTGTAGTGTATACTGTATAGTCACACCATACAACAAATACTATGTGTATAGTGTGTTGTATTTGAATTCTGAACGTATCTAGGTATCTGTCTTATCGCGTTCCGAACTTGTCAATATAAAATTGACAACTTAAACAATTGTTTCAGTAATAAAAACGAGTTTTTAATTTACTTACATTTAATTATTAGTATTGATTGTAGAAAAAAGCATATGATACTTTTATTTTGATTTATGATTATTTATGGTTTATGATTTTGGCCAAAACATTGTTCAAAAATACAAAAAGTGCAAAAAATATAGTTTTTATAAAAATAAAAAAGTAAAATATAATAATATATTTGCCTAATTTTTGCCTTTTCCATAAAATATTACATTATTTTATAGTGTACTAATTTTTTTAGCTTAATTTGAAAAATACTATATTTCGCCTTAGACATGTTGGCAACCCTAGCGTTAACACTCTTTCCCATTCCACGGTAATGATATCTATCAGTACTGTAACTCGGCCATGTCCTTGGAATAGTTACCTAAATAAACCCGCGCTGGTTCAATCAATTAATTTCTAGTCAATAATATAACTAGATTAACAAAACTAATGGTAAAATAAAAACAAAAATATTTACATTATTGATGGGACAAACAAATTATTTAATAATCGTTAGTACAATACCTACGTATTATATAATATTTTAAGTATACTTAATCTTAGTTTTCGAACTTTCCAGGTATTTAAAAATGTTATCTCTGGATTATTGGTTAATTATATTTATAATAAAAACAGCACAATCTGCACTTTGCAGTTTGTATGCATTTTGCAATTTGTTTGCAGTGCTAAGAACTTGTATTTCAATCAATAGTACCTGTTGAATTTTTAGACTTTTGGCATTCACAATGTTAATTATTTTTATATTAAGGTAATAAATATAATAGAAAAAACCCGCCCAAGTGCGTGTTGGGCAACGCGCCGTACGGTTCCATAGATACCTTATACCACACCATATTTAATACCACTATCATTTTTCGTCTGCAAAAATAACATTGTTTTTCACAGTGTTGGTATGAATGACAAAGTTATATTTGCGGTTATGGAAAATGTGCTATATCTCAAAAACTAATTACAATACTCGTTCAAACCAATTTTCACTGAAAGTGTTTATTAATATCTACATGCAGCAAAAATTTTTTTTAGATTTTTCACTTCAAACGGTAGACTTTGAGAAATAATTGTCTTAAAAACCTCAATGTCATTTTTAAAGACCTATCTATTGACACCCCGCACGTTCGCAGTTCCAGTTACATGTATGGAGAGCCCCCGGACGGACAGACGGACATACAGACAGACAGACAGACTTGACGAATCTATAAGGGTTCCGTTTTTTGCCATTTAGGTTAAGGAACCCTAAAAATACTAGAAAAAATCGACTCACCCGTAGCAGCCGAGCCATCTCAGCCCGTCTGAGCTGCTACGGGTGAGTCGATATTTTATAGTATTTTTTTCTATTATATTTATTACCTCAATATTACCTGACCTACGTAAATCTTTCGTTCATCACTGCGGCGCATTCGCGACTGTTTGTGTACCGAGTGCAGACTGCAGACTGAACTCGAGGGCCGAGGCGCGTAGGTATGACTCGCTTTTCGACTATTTGTACAGATGCCGGCATATAAATTGGCAAGAGAAAGATGAGACAAAAGATGCGCAGTAGCCACAAACACTAAAGTTTGTGGCTACTGCGCATCTTTTGTCTCGTTTTTATCTTGCCAATATAAATGCCGGGCAGTATATGAAGTTGGAGTACTGATAAGTATCATTACCGTGGCTGTGTTGGGACTCGCGCCCTTCCTCCAAGGACGTTGAAGGTCATTTGGATTGGATGAAGAAATTTGGATTAAATCTGCCGTCTAGATGGATTGCAACAAGCAAGGTCACCTCTGTTGGGAGGCGTGATTTAATCCGTCTGGAACATGCTTAAAAAGTTACGACGCATTGCTTTGAATATCAAAATAAGTTGACAAACACGACTAACGAGCATAATATAATGATTCGGCATAAGAACTCGCGGGGTGGGGTGAGGTAATTGATTGTGGGGCGGGGCGGAGAGTGTTCTTTCTGTGAGGTAGTACTTATATCTATTCTGTGGACTGTGCCATAACAACGATAACTTTTGTTGTAATCCTACTTTTGAAGTTTTGTCTCGAATTTTATTAAACGCAATGCAAAAACTGCAACAGGGAGAACAGAATTCCTGATTTAGGTTGCTAATGATGCCATAATGGGAAAACCGTTTCTTCGGATTATCAAGAAAACTGAACAACTTTTGGAGGTAGATGGCGTTGTTAAAATTTACCATGCCTACAAAATTACTCTAGGTATTGTATGTTTTACGCGCGTAATTTTTTTCGATGCCTAACTGTTCGTGCCTTTGCAACCCTTAGTTACAGATTCTTGAAAGAAATCTAAATATACTTACTACAACTGCTTGGATAATAAGAAGTGCAGAGAGCTGAGCCGATCTGGGGAAAAATATAATTTGGAAAATTAAGACGTTAACGCACATTAGAGAGGGCCGCATCGCAAGTAAATAAATGTGTTTTTAACCGACTTAAAAAAAAGAAGGGAAGACCTAAAATGGCTGATGTGTTATGCAAAGCCCAAGCTATCTAGCTCCAGTCAGCCCGTGACCACAGCCGATGCGACTAGGTCGAAACGTCGGGAAAATAGGTAGGTGTGAAAATACCTATCGTAGTTGCACGCGTTTAATTCCTGTCATTTTTACTAAGTAGGTAGGTAGGTACCTACAATGCAACGCGAAAGTTTAAAAGTGTATACAAACTATCTAGGTTGCTACCTTAAGATTGCGAATGCACCGACTGGCGCCTAGATTAGATATATCCAGGTTACTTGGTGACCGTACTGGTAGGTGAGTCGCTAAGATAGTCGCCTTACATTCATTCTAGGTAGTCGCCTGGATGTATCGAGGTTAGGGCATGCAGATTCGGACCTCTTTCAAGAATCGAAAATTTCGATTCCGATTCCTTGGTCGGAATCGGGTACCCGGTTTTTTCGATTCTTTTTTGTTTTTTGTTTACAATTTTGTTTCATGTTAAGTAAAGAAAAAACGCGTTTATTATCAAATTATTTACTTAAAATAAAACACGAAAACATAGAAGAAACAGCTACTTGATTCTTATAGGGTCTATAGTAGGATAGGTAGGAGTAGGACCCCTGCCGTGTGTTACTAGTACTGTTTCATTTCTTCTCTTACAATAAACTGTTCAAAAATAAAAAGGTTCCCATGAGGTTTTCAAAGCACACATTACGTGCTGTTAGGTATATTATTTGGAGTATTCGCAGCTAGATGGTGCTTCTAATTTAGATCATTTTTCGAAATGGGTGAATATTTATAATAGATAAATTTGGAAAAACTGGCTTGTCTAAACTATTTCAGATAATTATCGAACCTGCTCACAAAATTTCACCAGCATCGGTTGATAAATGCGACCTGTAGAGGAGAACAAACAGCCGGAAAGCCGGACTGAAATATGTTTTTTTACCATATCTCCACCAATATGAAAAAAATCAAAAAACTGCCGTAATAAAAAAAAACTATATCACTTTCGAACCTGCTCACAAAATTTCACGAGAATCGGTTCAGAAATGCGACCTTTAGCAGAGAACAGACAACATACGAAAGAATTTTTGCCCAAGCTGAAGCAGAGACACTTCGTAACAATAAAGTAACAATAAATTGCACAGGAATTAACGATTAGGAACAATAACAGTCAAACATAAAAGGATTTTTTTTCGATCGCTCATACGGTCTAATCGAATGTTATTATTATTATTTATTGTTTATTCGATTATTTATTGTGCGCGCCATCACAACATTCACAACTTAAGCCGTCTGTTACCGATGTCGGTAACCTCAACACTGCACCATAGGATGATTCGCCAAGCAGGAACAGAATGAAACACTTTCTTCTTAAATGCCCATATATTGTGGTTATAACGAATTGGGCCGTGCGAGCTTACAACATTTCCTACGATCACACGTCCCTAAGGTAACATTTTGTACGATAGCAAATATCCACTAATACAAAAACTTACATTTTCTACTTAACTTAGGTAGTTTACAAAACTCAAATCATTACAACCCTACGTTACCATAAATTGTTAGCGGTGGTGGGGATAGCAAACCCCCACTCCTGGCTCTTTACGAGATTACCTACCTAATTTATTATTTGGCTACCTTTCAATACGAGGTTTAGGTATTTAGGTTTCTCACTACCTTTATCAGAGACCTATACAAGAGGCCTTTATTTATAATCTTACCTCTTAGTACCATATCAAAACCTTTAGGGCTTATAGGACAAAGGTTGGCGTATGACCTAGACACATTTCAGGTCGAAACTACCACCTCCTAGACCTATATTACCTAGCCCATTACCTCAAAACCTTTACCAGGTAGTATAAGTAAAAACACAAGCATTCATATCATTTAATTCAAAGGATACCTAAATACCTAAACAATACCTATTTGAATTACTAAAACTTAAATATTTCACAAACTATAAAACTTACAGCTACGCTAAATATCTCATTTTACAGAACTTTTTATATGCAACAATTTAAAACCAAATAGAACGTTACATATTAATAAACTTCAAAGTAATTAAAAACACAAACTAAATGACTCAATCAGTTATAACAAGCTACTGTTTACAAATCAAAGTACTTACATGAAATAATCACAAACACAGATTCTATCACTAGTAACGCACTTAGCGGTCCATTAAACAGTCTTTTTGCTATACACATTTTAATCAATTTTTTCACTAGTTTCACGCGATTGAAGCTGTCCGTAACACCGTCTAAGTAGTAAAATTGGGAATTTGGTATTTTTTTAACGAGAATCGAAAAGAATGAAAGAAATCTCACTAATTTAAGAATCGATTCTCACAGGACAAAAAAGAATCTGTTTTTCCCGGTTTTTTTGGAATCGGTTAAAATCGGTTCCATGCCCTAATCGAGGCACCTAGCGCGCAGTGCGGCCGGTTGCGGACATTCGTGAACGTTCGTTTTACTTGGTTACATAAAAAAACAAAAAACCGACTTCAAAAAACTTACCTCTAAAAAGCAAGAAATAATATTCGTAATAATAAAAACACGTCTATTGAAGTCGGGTTAGGCTGGAGTACAAATTCCTTTTTTTTATTCTAAAAGCCCCACCCGACTTCAGTAGACGTGTTTTTATTATTACGAATATTATTTCTTGCTTTTTAGAGGTAGGTTTTTTGAAGTCGGTTTTTTGTTTTTTTAAACAATTTTTATTTTTTTTATTTTTAGTGTAGGTACCTTTTGTATTGGGTAGTGTAGGTATATTATTTAGGTAGAAAAATCGGCTCAGCCAAACGTGAGTGAATCGCGGACATACATGCGGGTCAAACTGAGAACCTCCTTTTTTAAGTCGGTTAAAGAACTACACTTAAGATATCCCTTTTCCAACAAAAAAATAATTATCTTATTCAGTTCATAAACAAAGAAGTTATACGACTGATCATCGAGGTAGTTCACACAAAATCATACTATTTTCGTACTTTTTTCAAGATTACTTGAAAAGTACTGAACCGATTTCAAAATTTAAAAAAATGGGACCAACTTGAATTTTTACCTAATGTAATTACGTTTGAATCATTTCAATCGGTTCAGCCGTCTTCGAGTAATCGGTGTACATACAAAAAAAAACGGGTCGAATTGAGTACCTCCCTCCTTTTGAAGTCGGTAAAAAATATCTAGGCTCTAGGCACTAACTTAGGCACTAACCTAGGCACCTGCCGGTGCGTAGCCGCCTAGCCGGCCCAATAATATAATTTTGTGAAACAAAAATGTATACTTACAAACACAACGAATATTACAGCGGAATTCATTTTAGAGCTAGCCACGTTTTCAGTAGAGTAGGAAACTGTATCAAGTATGACAAAACCACATTTATATATAAGGTAAAATTTCGAATTTTTATTGACAAAAACATGTTTTGTCAATGTCAAAAAATTTCAAAGCACTTGTGCCAATATTAAGTACAATACAATACAATAGAATTATTTTATTCCATGCAATATACATTGTGTTGAATATTATTAATTATATAGAATTAACATAGGTACATATTACAATTAGGTACACATAAATTATTAAATTAAATTTTATGTCAATATTCAAATTAAAACTAGCTAAGACTATAATTATTAAGGGATGATGACATTTTATTTTATTTTATGTTACATAAATTACCTCAAAACAAGAAACATTGGTAAAATAATTATTTCGCTAGCATGAAAACTGCCCGAGATATCACAGTTTGAAATGCACACAAATGGACTCGCCCAAAAACGCTCCATACTAACGGCTACTCAATTATAACGTCACGCCTGAGTAGTTTGTATGCAACGCGTAGGAAATTTGTTCGGCAGCTATATTAAAAATTGTGTTTATCAAAATGGTTTCTTAGACAAATTTGCAATAGGTACATTTTACGGACTAATTAAAGGTATCATTTATTTTAGTAAAATTTATACTTTTTTTTTATTAAAATTAACTTGAAATTTTATACTTTTTAAATGGACAATGTCATAAACAAATAATATGTAAAATATAAAAACAAGAGGTATACAAGCTACTCTAAAACTTTAATATGATTACGATTTTTATTAGTATTTCGTTATTTTATTCATTAGTCATCATCCCAATTCACTGGAGTAATCTGACATTTTGTAACCATTAACGTTTGAGGTTTGTTTAAAAAATGTCCCAGTTATAACCATGAACGCTTCTGACTATGTGTGTGTGAAGTGAATCACAATGAACGAAAAGTAGCACTACCATACAATAAATAAAGGCAACATTATTTTATATACACGCTGAAATTTTTATCATTTGGTTCCCGCCGTGGGGTGGTTCCACTCATGATTACAAACAACTTTTACAATGGGGCCAACTCTCCTGCTCGCAAAAAAAATCAGCTGTTCCATACATTAAGGTCGAGTAGGTACTGCACTTTTGTATGGAACAGCTGATTTTTTTTTGCGAGCAGGAGAGTTGGCCCCATTGTAAAAGTTGTGCCGGGACAGTTATTTTTTTTAGTAACGACAAAGAGGTTTTATGCCGCTGAAAATTCATATTCATTTTTGAACTATATAAATGCGTGAGTCCTTAATTAAGTCAAACAAATATTTATTATTATCAAATTATTCATAATTCACAATATTTAGTTATAAAATATTAAAATATTTGCATTTTATCACTTAAAATTATAATTTTGAAGTAGGCTGTATGCTCCCTCACCCCTTTGTTCGCAAAATATTCTTCCTTGGGCGTGTGAAAAAAACAAAAAACAACCTACGCGCCTTTTCCCATAATTGACATATTTTGTTTTTGTCGAATTTGTTGCTGTGTGGTAAATTACTTTGTATTTTCCTCGCAAATGTGTTGAAAAACGTCGTATGAAACTCGTTAGATTTTGCTCATTGCACACTCGGCTGAGTTACGCCCGCGCCTACGGCTCGGGCTACAACCCACAGCCTTGTGTGCAATGAGCAACCTAAGCTAACTTGTCTCATAATTTACTATAACCGTATAAGCCTGGTCACATACACGACGGAATCCCGATTCGGAAGTCCGAACGGAATATCGATAATATATTCCGTCTGTTTGGAATTAGTGGAATTCCGTTTCGGAATTCCGCATATACGTGATGCATACAAAATCTATGGACCTACCAAAAACATGCGGAATTTTCCCTACGGAATTTTCATATACTATTATCAATATTCCGTTCGGAATTCCGAATCGGGATTCCGTCGTGTATGTGGCCGTGCTAAGAGTAATAAAACTATTGAAAAGAAAAGAATCTCCTTTTTTGAAGTTGTCAAAAATAAATGAATTGGTGGCGCTAGGGACGGCTGTAGTCCGTGGATTACGAACGTTTAAGATTAAGAACATTTACTATCACCGTTAATTGCTAATAATGCACCTGGCGGCCATTTTTAGGGTTCCGTAGCCAAAATGGCAAAAAACGGAACCCTTATAGATTCGTCATGTCTGTCTGTCTGTCTGTCCGTCTGTCTGTCTGTCTGTCTGTCTGTCTGTCTGTCCGTCCGTATGTCACAGCCACTTTATTCCGAAAGTATTAAGACTACATAGTTGAAACTTGGTAGGTAGATGTATTCTGTGAACCGCTTTACGTTTTCCTCACAAAAATAAAAAAAATAAAAGATTAAGGGGGGGCTCCCCATACATGGAACTGAAACAGAAAAGATTTTTTTTCATCAAACCAATACTTGCGGGGTGTCTATAGATAGGTCGTTAAAAATGATATTGAGGTTTCTAAGACAATTTTTTCACAAAGTCAACCGTTTGAAAGATATATACTGCCAAAGTGGTAAAATGTGTGTCCCCCCCCCTTTAACTTTTAAAGTAAGAGAGTGAAAAATCTAAAAAAAAGATATGCTATAGATCTTAGTGAACACTTTCAACGAAAATTGATTTGAACGAGATACAGTAAAAAGTTTTCGAAATACAGTACATTTTCTAAAACCGCAAATATAACTTTGTCGTTCATACAAACACTGTGAAAAACAAAGTTATTTTTTCAGGTGAAAAATGATAGCGGTATTAAAATATGGTATGGTATAATGTAACTACGGAACCCTACTGCGCGTGGCCCGACACGCACTTGGCCGGTTTTTTAACCTCGAAAAGGAAAAACAATTGTAAAATAATATTTCAATAATTAATATACTAAATTAAATTACCTATTAACATTTTCTTGTTGCATGTAATTTTTAGTTGCGGATGACGAAGCGTTCATTATAGGAAAACATGGTTTGCGGGGGTCATATTTTTAAATAGAAAACGTAAAGTTACAACTCTACGTTAAAAAAATAACATACGACAAGCTAAAGAGATTTTATAGTAGGAAGGGGCTACAAGTATTAAATTACGTATAAACCTCACAGATGATTGTAAAAAATCAGAATAACATCTAAAGTGCTTGCGTAGGTTCATATTTTTGGCGAAATAAGAAATAGAAATAGAAAATATTTATTTGCCACAAACATGGTAGGTACATTTGATGTTCCAACAGTAAATAAAGTTTCTCATATTTGACCCATAACAAAGGCATGCAAATATTTAGTACAAGTTGTGATATGAAGCTACACAAAAAAATTATAATAAGTGCGCACTAATCCTCTGCTAATTTATAATCAAATGTTTATACATGCTTATTTAATTACAGTAATCAAAACAGTATATAATAATAATAAATCATGTCAAAATATTAATAACGTCACAAAAACAATCATCGAGTCATGTCAATACAAAGTAATAATAATATAATTTTATAACATATTTGCTCGTAAAGGGTCTCTTATTACACCAATTGGCTTTGGTTAAAAAATAAAAGGTATTTTTTTTATATTTTTTTACTACAGATTAGGCCAATTTAAGAAACTAATTTGAATATTTTAACATTTGGTCCCGTATTTATTTTTAAATAAATATATTTGTCGAGCGGATATGGTCAACCGGAATGACGTCATTAGTGGCATGAAAGTTTAAGAAGGAAAACCTTTGCCATCTACTTATAGAAAAAGAACGGCCAAGTGTCATTACCTGTCATAATGACTTTATGGTTGTTTGTAAACAAATAATTTATAGTTAATATTTCTTCTATTTTATTAATTTAATCCAGTTGTGACGGTTCTAACCTACCTTCTTAATTTGCCGCAATAATTTTTGAGGTGGTAAAATTATAATAAAAATGCTTACCAGTGGAAACTCAGCTGAAAAACATTGTAAAAACTGACACGCCCAATTTACCCAAATTGCGAAATGTATTGTATGTATTGTGTCTATTTTGGATGTAGGCTACATGGATGAAATTGTAACGATTGCTAGTGGACTGATAAATTTGCAGGATAACATAATAAACATTGTGAAAATATGTGCCTACTTTATTTCTATTTACAAACATTTAATAGTAGGGATGTGGAAAAAATTACGAGATAAGTTCATCGATATTTTTCACGCCCAATTTACCCAAATTGCGAAATGTATTGTATGTATTGTGTCTATTTTGGATGTAGGCTACATGGATGAAATTGTAACGATTGCTAGTGGACTGATAAATTTGCAGGATAACATAATAAACATTGTGAAAATATGTGCCTACTTTATTTCTATTTACAAACATTTAATAGTAGGGATGTGGAAAAAATTGCGAGATAAGTTCATCGATATTTTTCGGGCGATATTAAATACTCTGATATTTCGATAGATTTTTTTACAATATTTTTTCCAAAACATTTTTTTTGTAATTACGTATGGTTTCTAATAGTCGACACTATTTTGTCACTGGAGCATTTTGATGTTTTCCAACTTTTGCGTCTTAAAAATCATCGTAAAATTCGTCAAATCGAGCCAAAATTTCGCGTAGGGGTTTATTTTGCTATTTTTTATGTTTTACAATACCTTAAAATTAGAATCCATTACTTAGTCATCATCCCATTTCTTCCCATTTTTTTCTGAGAAATATTACCTATATCGATATTTTTTCACTTCCACCTTCCACCATCCCTAATGCCAAGTTCATTGTCAAAATTGTCTTTGCCCTTTTTTCTTTTTTTTATTATGGCTGGGGGATCTGTATGTGATGACGTCATATGAAGGTCATTTGAAGGTTAAAGCTTTTTATTGAATATTATAAATATCTTTAAAAATATAGACTTATTTTTAAATTTAATTAGTAGACACTGTACCGAAAGCTTATTCCTCGAAATGGTTTTGAGATTTCCAGTCATGTTCAAAAAGTAATCAAAGCCAATTTCAATATTGTATTGTATCTCATTACGAACTTGTGCGGTAATGTAAAGTAAAACGCACGGTTTCCTTGATAAACCGTGCGTTTTACTTTACATTACCGCACGGTTTACAAAATGCTTCGTCTAAAACGAACGGTACTTTTTAAAATCTTAGCAAAGAGTTTTTATGTCAGAAAAGAGGTCAACATTTTATGAATAAAATTAACTTTGGGAGATAAAATATAATAAATAAACATTTAATTATTTAATTTAATTAATTATGACAATAAATTACAACCATTTATCTGTAACAAAAACACAAAAATATTGTTTTACTTTACAAGTAATACTGGCTGTTTTTTATGACTTTGCCTTAAAAAAAGCGCTGATGCGCGCGCGCATAGTTAATTTAAACAAGTAAAAATTATTCCACGCGTTTTTTTTGCTTTATTGTTTTTATTTGAAAATGTCGTCAAGTAGTGATGAATTTATTAATTCGACACCGCCAGAAGTCTCAGAGGCAGCGAAAAGGGCTATTCTAAGCCTCTTGCCCGAAAAATTGACCGATAGATACTTACAAGCGTCTCAAAATTTCATCCTAATAATGGAAGACAAGCAAAGGTGCAAAGTCCAAGTTTTATTTATTTCCTCGCAAATATGTCATAAAACGTCGTATGACATACGTGCGCTTTGATAATTACCGCACTTATATCATAATGTACTATAACCTAAAACTACTATTCAGTCATGTCCAAAATATTCTGTATTATGTCAATATTAATCAAATACTCGTAATACCACATGTCATGAGTAAAATACAAACATTACTTAATTTTATAATCTAAATATTCTTTTACAGTATAGAAGCAATGTTCTAACAGCCAAATCGATAGTTTTCGTTTTAATATATTAAATGGCAAATTCTTTATATCATTAGGCAGTCTATTAAATATTTTACTCAAAAATGCTTGTAATATGGTCATTATTTTGACAACCTTCTTTGAGCAAAGTCGGGGTTGCCGCGCTCCTCCGATGGTGACGCGGCAAAGTTGTATGAGATTTCCATTATTGTCTTGTTTTAGCCACCAGCAATTTCCTTTGAGAATCCATTATTGTCGAGTTTTGTTTCAAACATAGAACGCCACACCTATCGCTCTCTCGGTCACACTCGTTGTGGTAAGCGCGGTGAGCCGCCATTTTCAATCCCATTCTTTATCTGCGCGGGTGTTGTACATTGAGGGGAGAAAACCCTAATACACAGGTGATGTTTGTATTTTTATGTAAAATTTGTATGGAAAAATATAAAAAACTCGCACTTGACCGTTTTTTGACCTTTCATTAAATACCTCTTGACCACTTCCGGGGTACCTTAGGGGGTCGAAAAAAAACCTTATTTTTTGGCTCCGACGCACCGTTTCTGAGATATTTGCATTTTTGTATTTTTTTCGAAATTAGGTTATAAGTACCTACTACAGTAGTATGTAGTACTCGCATTTTTGAGTAAAGCATTATACAAGCCTTGGTCCACAATGACTGCACTGCTGGCCACGTTATGATGGCCTCGAGCTATACTTAACTACGCTCTCGGCCTTCAAGCTTGGTCATCAATGCAGCCCTTGCTGTCCGCGCTATAAAGGCCTCGACCTCCGGTCTCGGCCTTTATTCCAGCTTGGCCATCAAGGGCTGCAATGCTGACCGCGCTGCGACGGCCTGGACCTGCGCTAAGCTCCGCTCTCGGCCATCATAATCGCTGCCAGCAACGCAGTCATTATATACCGCGGCAGTAATGTACTATTTATGGCTTGAACATAAACATTTCGTTTGAATATATCAAGTCTACAATTCGGCAGAAACAATCTAGCCTTGTGTGTTTTGCTAGCACATCAGAATGTTTGGGAAAGAAGTTTGCGTTCTGCCTCACAAATATACAGATTTCTTTAATATACATACACGCGGGTGGGAGTATTTTTAAGTCTTTAAACCATAGAATTAGAATGTCAAAGAACAACAATGTCAATAAACAGGTGATCCGAAAACGAATGTGTACATTTTATATGAGATACGTAAAATATGACTTAGATTCATAAAATATGACTACATACGGCAAAGGAAATAAATAAACTATGTTCCGTACTGTTTTCTTTGTCGATAAACGAATAAATGTAGAGAAATTTGGTTTTAGAGAAATGTGTGGCAATATCTTATTTACCTGTGAAAAGTATGATTACTTGGATTATTTCTTTTTGTCACATCACAATTGCTTAGAGCACAAGACACCATGGCTCCACGATACCTTTATTTTAATTTATAATTAAGATTAACAAATATTTTAAACAAACTGTGATTGCTCATCTGCTAGGCGGGACGCTAGGGGCTCTTACTGTTAAAAAATGGTGGCACATGTCACTTGATCCTTTGTCTTTTTTTTTACATAGACCGTGTCCGTATGATGTTAACTTCTCTTTTCCACCCTTTGTTGGTCTTCTTGAGCGCAGCGAAAATTTTTCTATGTCTATGCTTTAAACAGTGGTTTACAGCTGTCAGTACTCCATGCATTATAAATATAATAGCGGAAACGTATTGAATTCTACATCAAAATACACTTTAAAGCACTGTACTTACCTCAAATAACTTTTTTCCAAAAAAAGATAAATATGCTAAAGATAATAATGAAATAATAACGAAAAACATCGGAAAAGTGCATAAGTGAGGTTATTTTCCATTTTCTTTACACGTAAAGGAAAAGACAAAGACAAATGTTTCCGCATAACCGTTAATGTGACAAGGTTCCTGCGCATTGTCGTCGGAATGGAAAATTTACGCACGACTTTTATTGTTGTATTGTTTTTAAAATTTTCAAAAACACGCAGCAGATGTTTATCTATATCAACATGATGATAAAAAATCATTTGTTTAGTAGTTATCGCAAATATTGGTTTTATTTAATCCAGTACCTACAAAATATGTTATTATCAATTTCGAAATTTCACCTATATATAGGGGGTTTTTGTTAAACTTGATACAGTTTCCTATTTTAACAGAAAAAACTACTAAAATCCGAAATGAATTCCGCCATAGTATTTGTTGTTTTGGTAAGTACTTACTTATACTTACTTATAACTTTACTTTTTTATTTTTCAAAATTCTTAGCATCATCCATTTCTAGTGTACTCACTGTCACTGCTAACACTTTATGGGTGGAAAAAGAGGATTAGCCATCCATGCGGCCCCACTGCAGATTGGTGTGTAGTCAAACCCCGGGCACTCCGTACAAACGCCGCGTTTCAACTACCTATTACACAAACGCTACACAGTGACGTTTTTGCACACGCGCAACTGTGTGCGTGAAGTCTAGGGCTATTGAATGAGCATACGAACTGGCCTACGAACTCGCGGTGCGCTGTGTGGTAATTGATTGCAGGGCGGGGCGGAGAGTTTACTTTACCATCCTCAACCGCTGTCCTAATATCACCAGTCACCTTGAGGAGAGCAGAAGAGGTAGTATTGGTGATGGGCTCTTTTCTCCGCATTTAGACTCCCATTTGGTCCGTTATGCGTGAACACAGCATGGTGTGGCTAGTCAAGCCATCCCAGCTCCTTCCAGAAGCGCAGAAGCCTCCTGGGGCGTTCACAGGCTTCTAGGAGCGACCTCACGTCTTTGAGGATTTCTGCCCGGTGTGTGGCCAAACCCACGCACTCCAGGATCACGTGGGCGGCTGTTTCCTCTGCGTCCAGGCATCCTCTACATAGGGGACTGTCTGTCGCATTCATGATGAATAGTTGTCGGTTTAAAGCTAGGTGACCTGTAAGTGTACCTACAACTATTCGAAGGTCTGAACGATTAAGGCTGAGCAGTCTACAGGTCAACCGCGGCGAGACTGCAGTCATCGCCAACTTGGACTGTCTACAGCTTGTTAGATCTACCCAACGAGTGTTATGTGCAACACGAGTACGTTGTCTTACCCATGAGCGCAGTTGGCTGAACGGGAGTGGCAGGATGGGTATGGGTCTTGCCACTATTGTAGAAGATCCCCTTCTAGCCAGCTCATCGACGGCGTCGTTCCCGTGTGATCTACTATGCCCTTTAATCCATTGTAGAAGCAGAAGAGGTGCTATGTCAGGGTCTTAAACCAGACTGCAGGGAACTAAGGAGGGAATTTTGATATACAAAGTGGGAGAATTGCTTGTGGACGCAAGCCTCAAGCACTTTGGACATGAAGGGAAGGATGGAGATTGGACGAAATTGGTTGGGATGAGATGGATTAGAGACTTTAGGGAGAGGACGGACAAAGGCTTTACGCCATAGGTTGGGGAAAACACCAGAATCAAGGGAAAAGTTTATTTTATGGTGATAGCAGGTAAAAGGTGGTGATGACTTATGCCATCACAACCCACAGCATTGGATTTTATGGAGAGGAAAATCTTTTTGATCCCTTCCTCGGTCACTGGAGAAAAACGGAACGGGGTTATATTGGGACGCGTTAGACTACCTATAGAAGCAACAGTAGGGGAGGAAGGCGAATGGTCGAGTTTCGATGGATTGGTGGTGAAGTGGAGATTAAGATCGTTAAGACCAATAGTGTTAGGTAAGTCCAAATGTCGCGATTTGCCAATACCAAGTATAGGGGGTAACTTGATACAGTTTCCTATTCTAACAGAAACGTAACAACTAAAATCCGAAATGAATTCCGCCATAGTATTTGTTGTTTTGGTAAGTACTTACTTATACCTACTTACCTTTTTATTTCTCAAAATACTTAGCATCAGTCATTTCTGGTGTAATCACTGCTAACACTTTATGGGTGGAAAAAGAGGATTAGCCATCCATGCCGGTGTAAACCTCACACCAATCTGCAGTGGGGCCCCACTGCAGATTGGTGTGAGGTTACACCCCGGGCACTCCATATCAAACGCCGCGTTGATTGCGGGGCGGGGCGGAGAGTTTCATTTCTGTACGGTAGTAGGTACTTATATATATTCTGTGGTGTAGTCACAAAATAAATATAAGTACAGAAAGGCCACTCTCCGCCCCGCCCCAGAATCAATTACCTTACTCCACCCCGCGAGTTCATGTGCCGAATTTTGTGCTCGTTTAGTCGTTTTTGTCAACGTCACCTTATTTTGATATCCAAAGCAATGCGTCGTAACTTTTTAGTCGTGTTTGTCAACTGTCTAGCTAGGTGTTTTGATATATATTCAAATCAATGCGTTGTAACTATTTACCAAAAAATTCGAATTATGAATCGAACGCCGCTCATACAGTAGCCCCATTCGTAGAAGGCAAAAAAACGAAGAATACGGCTATCCATGAACCAAAGATTTCCTTCGGTAGGATTGATCCTTGTGTTGTGTTCCTAAGATGGGTGTACGAAGTGGAGCTATGCCACCACTTAGGTCGAATGCCCAATAAATAACCTTATAATATGTATTTTACCTGCTGAGTAGAAAAGAAATATCAAAACCAACATTTTCGCACGCACTCGTTATCTAAAACTGCAGGCCACATAAATTTTATGTTCCACCAAACGTTTTATTGAATAAAGCAATTTTTATAACTTAAAAGATTAATTATGTCAAGGTGAATTTATAAAGCAACTGCATAAGTTTTTTTTACTTACAAGCAACAGATTAGTGCTTGGCCTTCAACTCACTCTGTACCTTTTTTTATATTGAAGAAAAACGCGTTACCCCTTCCGCAGGTGAGCAGGATGGGGGTATGTGGGACTCGCCCAGGGTTGGTAGGTTGGGGGTATTTTTCGCATTTTTGGGGAAAAATAACGGTCTTGGCGAAATTTTGGGGAAATGTTTGGGGAGAAAATATACAAGGAAGAATTTGTAGTATACATTTAACTCCGATAATGTTTATCTGACCATGTTAAGCGAAGATGAAGCTTCGGAAGTTCTAAACGTTTTAGATATTCAGTTTAGAACTTCCGATATATCTTTATTTTATTATATTTTAACACGTTTTTATTCTTAATAAACTTAGTTTAATATCTTTAAATTCTTTTTATTTACTGTTTAACAAAAATGGGGAAAAAAGTTGCCAAACGTATCATTTTGGGGAAAATAATTCTTGAATATGGGGAAATTTCAAAATCTGGATCTACCAACCCTGGACTCGCCAGGAGGGGACCGCAACATTCAGCGTCGCGGCTCCCTCCAAACAGGGTCACCAGTACCTGTACGAACAGTTATCGAAAAAAATAACGCGCGTAAAATCATTCGATAGTGCCATTTTGTATAGGAAATTTGTACAACGCCATCTACCGCCGAAAAGCGAAATAAAATTTTCCATTGTGTTTTTTCGATAGATAATTACCCTATCGAGTAGGTAGGTACCTACTTTTACGCGCGTATTTTTTCTCGTGTGCTTCTATTGTTGTGTTCGTTCGTACATATAGGAGATATTCAGCTGTGATAGACGGACAGATTTAGTCGCTCGCACCATAAATTACTATATAGAATTTTTTAACGCGCGTTTTTTTTCTCGACGGATGTTCGTGCTAGAGGGTAGGTAGCTGATTTGATTTTTACTTAGAATAATAACACCTAGAAGCCGTGTCCTCGTTTGCAAAGTGAGGAAACTAATACCAAGCCAGAATGGCTTAGTTTTCAAATTTATATCCTTCCTACGTTAACTAATCGTAACTGAAACCCAATAATATAGTAACTAGTCTTATAAATGTAAGAAAATTGAAACTGTATTTGTACTTAATCGGTATGATTAGGTAATAATGTAGAATAACAATCTGAAAACGGAGCCATTTTGGCTGTTTTAGTTGCCTCACTTTTGACAGTGCGCTTTGTTCTATCTTTGAACTATCGTTCTAGGTGTTATTTTGCTAAGGATTTTTATGAATCCAAATAAAATATTGGTGGAATGTGCTAGTACTTTTTATTTTAATTATAGAGTAGGTATTATTTAACTCCCAAGTATAAATAATCCTCAGTGGTGAGGATTCCGGGTGTAGGTAGTGCGCTTACACTTTCAGCATTATCGTCACTTAGAGGTGAAGGCCAATAACCGCCTCTGTGGTCTAGTAGTTCGCCCACCCGTGTAAGACGCAGGGGACCCGGGTTCGATTGTACATGTACACGGTTTGGTAGGTGGTAAGGCTTATTTCAAGTCCGCCTAGCTAACTACCACCATCTTAAGTTTGACGCCATAACAACAATTAAAAAATTGTTGTGTTCCGGCAGTTAGAGGTAAGATAGCCAGTTCCTCAGTGATGAGGAATTCGGGTGTAGTGCGCTTCCACCTTCGGCCTTATCGTCACTTAGTATGTAAAAAAGATACGAGGATAATTAATCCTCAACTGGTACACGTATTTCAAGAATCATTCCAGGTGGGTACACGCGTGGTCAGGTTTGTGCAGTCTCACATTTTAGATCACAGGTATCTTAATTTGTATAGGAAACAAATTACAAAAACGATGGATATTTTTTATTTTATTAATTGGAACTGATGAAAATAAACAAATATTCATATAAATAAAAACTATACAATAAACATTTACTTATGACCGAACTTTGTCTAGCATCGGTTTAATTGGTTTAATTCTTTAAATACAAAATGAGATCTCATTCTCACAATACCCTCAACATATTGAGTATTGTTCTTGAGTACATAGTGCCCCTACCATGAGTTGATGCAAACTGTTTTCGCTACCCTAATCTATCGTTTTCTCTCTTTCACTCGCATTGGCTGTGAGCAGTATATCCGATAGTTTACGGTAGCGGAAACTGAATCAACTCATGATAGGGCTACATTATTTAGCTGACAACAAGAAGAAGAACGGATACATGAAACTTTAACGATATTTTCAAACTTAAACTCTATAACTGTTTTCGCTACCCTAATCTATCGTTTTATCTCTTTCACTAACATTGACTGTGAGCAGTATATTCGATAGTTTACGCTAGCGTAAACTGAATCAACTCATGGCAGGGCTTCAGGAGTATTTAGCTGACAACAAGAAGGAGAATGGATGCATGAAACTTTAACGATATTTTTAAACTTAAACTCCATAACTGTTTTCGCTACCCTAATCTATCATTTTATCTTTTTCACTAGCATTGACTGTAAGCAGTATATCCGATAGTTTACGGTAGCGGAAACTGAATCAACTCATGATAGGGCTTCATTATTTAGCTGACAACAAGAAGAGGAACGGATGCATGAAACTTAACGATATTTTCAAACTTAAACTCTATAACTGTTTTCGCTACCCTAATCTATCGTTTTATCTCTTTCACTAGCATTGACTGTGAGCAGTATATCCGATAGTTTATGGTAGCGGAAACTGCATCAAATCATGGTAGAGTTACAGGAGTATTTAGCTGAAAACATGAAGAAGAACGGATGCATGAAACTTTAACGATATTTTCAAACTTAAACTCCATAACTGTTTTCGCTACCCTTATCTATCGTTTTATCTCTTTTACTAGCATTGACTGTAGGCAGTATAAATCCGATAGTTTACGGTAGCGAAAACTGCATCACTACAGGAGTTTTAGCTGACAACAAGAAGAAGAACGGACGCATGAAACTTTAACGATATTTTCAATTTTATTAAATTTTAAACTATATTAAATAACATGTAACAGTGTGACTGGTTGGGAAATTTGTAATAAAAAGTTCCCATCGGGTAACAGTGGGCTGAATTTTGTAATTTTGTTGCAATAACATTTGACAGAAATCGCAGTTACATTGTTGCTTTAGTTAGAACCAATGTGACAACTATCTTACTTAAAACAGCAATGCAACTGCGATTTCAATCGAGAATTGTCAGCAACAGAGTTACGTAACAGGTGTGACTCTTTGGGAATTTTTTAATAAAAACTTTCTAAGTTGATGGTCTGACTCGTTGGGAACAAATGTCTGTCCCCATACTAAGGGAAGGGGGTTTCATTTATAATAATTTTTTTATCAATTTTAAATTCCATTCAAATATTATTTAGCAACTTAATTTAAAAAACTTTATTTGACTTACCCATGGTTTTGAATACACTATAAAAGGTCTTGAAACAGTAGCTTATTGCCAATATCAAAATAAACAGCTCTCCTGCGCGCGAGTCCGTCATAAAATCATTCAAACGAGTGTTTACTGAACAACTGAATCTACGTTGTTCCTTACTTCCTGCGTCATTGTCGTTACTCGAAAATCCAATGCATCGCAATAAATAAATAAAAAATATGCAATTTAATACAATTTATTATTGTACTCTAATGTAAATGATGGCATATTTTTGATTTATTCCTTGTGATGCATTGGATTTTTAAAGATTTTCGAGTAACGACAATGACACAGGAAGTAAAGGCTGGTTTACATTATCTTAGTATTTAGTAGAGTGCTTAGTAGCGTGCGAGTAGATTCGAATGCGAGTGCTTTAGTAGTTTTGGTGCCTTTCCAGTGACCGTTTACACGCTTCCAGTAGAGTGTCATTTTCGCCATACCGAATACCTATTATTTAATTCAATTACACGTCACGCGTTCACCGGCAAATGCACTCTACTAAAGACGCTACTAAAATGTCGATTTACATGCTTCCAGTGCGAGTGCGAGTAAAATATCGCGCGGGGGATGAGCGGGCGCGCAGGGGGTGCTACTGGAAAGCGAGTAGAAAGGCTACTAGAACGTTACTCTCTTTAGTCATAAGACGACCGTTTACATGTTTCCACTAAAGCACTCTCCTAAAGCACTCTACAAAAGACTAAGATAATGTAAACCAGCCTTTACTCTCTTTAGTCATAAGACGACCGTTTACATGTTTCCACTAAAGCACTCTACTAAAGACTAAGATAATGTAAACCAGCCTTAATAGACAACGTAGATTCACCCGGGCGTGGGCGCGGGATGCGCGATCGTCTTTTATTCAGATATTGTGGTTGCTATGACACTGGTTGGCTATAAAGTGATTCAGAACCTTTTATTGAGGTTTTAAAGCATGGGTAGATAAATAATATTATAGTTTCCACGATTTTAAAAATATAATTATCTTCCAATAAACCTCATAGATTTTTCGATCACCCACCATTACTGACCTCCTTCAATGCAGTTTGTACCTATTCGTTGCCTGTACCTCCAGATCCTATAACAATATTTATGCAAAGATAAGTTTTTTAGAATTATAAACTTTAAACTAAACAACTTTTACCATGGGACCAACTCTGAAATCGCGAAAACAAATCTTTATACAAAGAATATTAACGAAAATAGAATAGAATAGAAAGTGATTTATTTAGTGCACAAAACAAGTTACAACACATGCTTAAATAAAATACAGGTGACACTAAAAAGGCAAACTACACAGCATGTGTCGGGTGTCGCAGACATTCCGACGCTGATCTTCCGTGATTGCCTATATATTATTATATCTTTTTTTGAGAGCACTACTACGCCATGATTAGATTACATTAAAAAGAGCGAACTAGGTATATGAAACAGCTGTGTTTTTCGCGATTTTAGAGTTGGTCCCATAGTAATTTGATGGTCCGAAGAAACCTGTTTTCCCATTTTTGGTTCATTCATTAACACCTTGTATAAGTACAAGGTTGAGTAAAATTATGTCCCAGGACTTCAGGGAAAGATCTGGGGGTCAAGTCTGCTAATGTTTTCTTCAAAATCGTAGTTCAATGGTGTTCTAATGGTAATGCTTTTTGACACAGTTCTTGTTTCTTAAACCCAAAATTAAGACACAATATGTTACCGTTTTGGGTTTAAGAAACAGGAACTGTGTCAAAAAGCATTACCATTCAAACACCATTGAACTACGATTTTGACGATAATATTAGCAGACTTGACCCCCTGTTCCCTTTGCATGAACATATCGAGAAAAAACACGCGCAGGTCAAGTTTTCAGAACACGCATTGTTGGAGGGATATTTTATTTTGTTTTTATTATCGTAGTCCATTCCATAAATAAATATGCAGATCGCTGTCTTTACTCCGATCTCCCGCACAGCAGCGTCGTAGCTAGGAGCTGGCAAGAGTGGCTGCTGCCAGAGGCGCAACCCTCAGGGGTGCGCACTTTGCTGACCCATATCAAGAAAATCAGACTATAAGTCTTGGGGGGCAAAATTCAAATCTTGCTAGAGGCTATCATTATCCTAGAAGTATGACTTGAGGCTTAAAATTCAATCTTGCCAGGGGTGCTAATGATTTCTAGATGCTGCTCCCGCACTGCACCGCACCTTAACAGCTGACTCGCCCTATCGGGCGATAACGGCGTATTAAAGTGCGCTGTACACATTGGCCCAACGCGTTGGCCCAGCGCGTTGGGCCAACGTGTAAAGACCTACTTGGCGGTATGTTGGGAGTTGGCGCGAGCGTTGGCCGGCGAACCGAGTATTGTCGGTTTTTCGTGCACACATCAAAGGATCTTGGCGCGCGCGTTGGCGCAGCGTTCACACGTTGGCGCCTTTTTAACCGACTTCAAAAAAGGAGAAGGGTCTTAGTTCAACAGAATCTTTGTTTTTATGTATGTTACTCGATTACTCGAAGACGGCTGGATCGATTTGAAAAATTCTTTGTTTGTTTGAAAGCATATACTTCCAAATTGGTCCCATTGTTATAAGGTCAGGATGTCTGATGATGGGATCTTGGAGAAATCAAGGAACCTCTTCAAATATTATAGGCACACCTATAGCGATTTTGGTATTTTCTTCAGTAGCTTGTGCATTTGCATATGGAAAATACCATTTTGGTGAAACTGATGATGAAGACCATAGATGATCATCGGATTTGTTCAATACTACGTGTTTCACTGGTGCGATACGATTAAGTAGGTATTTGGATTTGGTTGCTAGGCTTTTTATGTTTGTTATAACATAATATATATTATGGTGAACTGGAGCTGGTAGTAAGGAGAACTCTGGAGAACTCCTCAACAACTACAGCCCCTGCGTCGGGAAAACAGTATGTTATAAAAGGTGATAATCCGTTGATATAAGGCTATTGTAACTTAAATAATATCGTCAGTAAATAGACCTACTACAAAAAATTTAATATAAAAAAGTTTATAAAAATACAAATCCCCCTTCAAAAACCTTAAAAATAACCAAACAAAAACAGCTTCGAAAATAAACGGCTCTAAAAAGCAAGAAATGAAATATTAAAATCTGCATAATAACTAACTCGAAAGTTTGTACGCATATCTAATATTAAACAATGTATTATGAAGTCGGGTGGAGTTTTAAATACTGAAATGAACAAATAATATTGAATCCAAAGCATAATATGCTTTGGATTCCAAATTATTGAAAAATATTCCATATATATTCCAAAATATTGCCTTCTATTATTTATTAAACGCACTTCTATAACAAACATAATATTCAATATAAAAACAAAATACGTTACTAAGCTAGATAAATAAAAC
This sequence comes from Agriphila geniculea, assembly GCA_943789525.1. Taxonomy (NCBI): domain Eukaryota; kingdom Metazoa; phylum Arthropoda; class Insecta; order Lepidoptera; family Crambidae; genus Agriphila; species Agriphila geniculea. The sequence continues at coordinate 15,105,184 of OX038893.1, forward strand.
ATATTTAACGTCAAAGATATTTAGTAAAGTTATAGAAGTGCGTTTAATAAATAAAGAAACCAAAATACCTCAGTATGTTGGATGAAAAATTTATATTCATGAAAAGTTTCAAAAATTCTATTGAGATTTCTGAGCTAGGCTGAAATAAATCCTTACTAATATTATAAATGCGAAAGTCCGTTTGTTTGTTTGTTTGTTTGTTTGTTACGCCTTCACGTCTCAACTACTGAACCGATTGTCATGAAATTTTGCATACACGTTGTCAGGGGTACAGAGAAGGACATAGGATACCATTCATCCCGAAAAAAAGTATTGTTCCCGAGGGATAGCAAAAAAACTTTCCACGCAGTCGAAGTCGCGGGCGGCAGCTAGTACATTATATTTTAAAACTGAAAATATTCTTTGAAAATTTGACCGATATATCGATATTTTTATAAATATCGATGTATCGATATATCGATATTTTTTTTCACTTTCGACATCCCTACACCAATGTGTAAACAGCGACATGCCCTGGCCGCGTTGGCCCAACGCGCGCGGCCAGTCGTTGGCCCAACGGTTGGCCCAACGCGCGCGGCCAGGCGTTGGCCCAATGTGTACTTCGGGCTTAAGGTAAAAAAATTGAAAAATATCTCCGATGCGTTTCTTCCTCCCGAGCTCCCAACAACGCTTAGGTAGTTTATGCAACGCGTAGGAAAATTGCTCGGCAGCTATATTAAATATTTGTGTTTGTCAAAATGTTTTCTTTGACAAATTTGCTATACATTTTACGGACTAATTAAGAGGAGGCTCCCAGAATTAGGCAATATTTGAACTCAAATAGTGACGTCTGTACAATCTCAATGAATGTCAAATTCAGATATATGCTTTTATGGACCTTCATTTAGTGGATGACGGCAGGATTTCAGAAATTATTGAGTTTGGCTCGATAGTTTTTTATTCTGAAAACATGTCCTTTTTAGGGGAATTTTTGAAATATCTCTTTAATTATACATCGTTTCTGAGCAAAATTTATGTAAATCAAAAGCAAATTACGTGTTCCAGTGACTGACGGCACAAAAATCGTATATATTAATTATTACTATTGTTATTACCAAAAAAGAGATTAAATACCAGCGCGCTGCGGGCGCCGCCTTCGTTAGTACTGCGCAGTGCGCCGTCGAGGTAGGACGTGTGTCGCTCGCGCATCGAATTTTTTATCAGTACGAGCATTGCTTTGCAATCTATCTATACAGTTGTTTAACGTATGTACTTGCGCAGAGCAACGGAGGGGATTTCGCGAGGGCTAGGGCGGTTTCCCTCAAATTTCTATGTTAAAGATTGTATAACTGTGGTATGGGTAACAAACAGCAAAGCGCGCGTGTTCATCGTTCTGGCAGCGCTACGGTTTCCGATTTGCGTGAATTAAATACACCACGAATGTCAATTTTTTGCCAGTCGGGAGCTCGGGAGAAAGTAGGTTTGATCGCCCCCCACTGGAAGAGGTACATCCGAAGATGTACGTATGTGTATCCATTATTAGGTTTGAGGAGCCACGTCACACCATTATTTAGCAGCAAAGTAGATTATTTTGTAGCACAAATCCTGAAGTTAGCATCATAATATATCACGAGAGGTATCAATGCAAAGGTGGCATTGATACCTCTCGTCAGTCTAAACATCAGGTTTGAGGAGCCACTCTGGAACTCGCTAAGTACCAGTTGAATACTTTAGAAAATTAATGCATCGTTTAGCAGCAAATGTGTAAAGTACTTGCTAAATTTTTTTAATTTTTAGCTCAGTAGTGCTGGAGAACGCAATTTGTATGGCTCCTCAATGCTGACGTTTTGCATATAAACAACTTACTTACTGTACCTCCCTCAGATAACAATGGAATCAAAACCAGATACGCTTACATTTAGCAAAAATTTCTGTTATATATAATTTTTTAAAATTATTATTTTTTATTATTAACTTAAATTATGAAACACGTGTTTTTTCTTGTAATATCGCCCAGTACTAAAATATTAAGTTAAGGCTGTATATATATATTAAGGCTATATTATATACAAAGTTATCTAAAATAAAACTACATTTGCTGACACAATAGCCCAGGTTTCTTAGAACATGTTAAAAAATACTCGAAGACTTTCAAAATAATTTGTGCAGTTGCAAATTCTAACTGCATTAAAAAGCAAATTAAAAACTCGAGTAACAAAACTAAAACAACCTGGGATATCATTAATCGTGAAACTGGTAAAACTAAAGCACAGGAAAATAACCTAACGCTTAATATTAATAATAAATTAATAAAATCAGATAAAGAAATTGCTAATATTTTTGATAAGTTCTTTGTAAACATACCAGTAGAAACTACATCAAATTTGGATTATTCACCAGCGGCTGCTGTATCTATGCTAAAGGGACATGTGGCTGAAAGCGATTCATTGTTTAATTTTAAATGTATTAATGCTTTAGATATAATTAAAGCTTTCAATTCTCTAAAAATGAAAAGCTCCACTGATTTATGGGGCATATCAGTTAAGGTTATTAATAATATTGTGCATACTATTGCCCCTTATCTTGCTGACATTTTTAATCGGTGTATTGATCAAGGAATATTTCCTGATCTTATGAAGTTTAGCAAGGTAATACCATTGTTTAAATCAGGAGATAAAGAAGACCCTAGCAATTACAGACCAATATCGATATTACCTGCCCTAAGCAAAATTTTTGAAAAAATAATACTCGAGCAATTATTAGGTCATTTTAATGTAAATCAACTTCTGCACACCAAACAATTTGGCTTTACGAAAGGTCGTTCCACAACTGATGCTGGGGTTGCGCTTTTGAAGCATGTCTTTGAGGCTTGGGAGGGGTCTCAGAATGCCCTTGGCATTTTCTGCGACCTGTCCAAGGCTTTTGATTGCGTGGACCACTGGACGCTGCTGTTGAAGCTAAATCATTACGGTGTAAAAAATAATGCCCAAAAATTAATACTGTCGTATCTCAGTTCAAGGACTCAAACAGTTAATATCAATGGAGTAAGTTCATCAGGTTCTCATGTAAAAATAGGCGTTCCGCAAGGCTCCATTTTGGACCCTTTCTTATTTTTAATATATATAAATGATCTACCCTTTTTTGCAGAGAGGTTCTGTGATATTGTTTTGTTCGCGGATGATACTTCCTTAATATTCAAAGTTGACAGGAATAAAACTGATTTTGACGATGTGAACAAAGCACTCTCGCAGGTTCTTACTTGGTTTAATGTAAATAATCTCCAGCTTAATACTAAGAAAACCAAATGTGTTAAATTCACTTTACCTAATGTAGAGGCGAATCCCACAGAAATTGTAATCAATAATGAGAAATTAGATTTGCTCGATTCAACAGTTTTCTTGGGTGTTACTCTTGACAGTAAACTTCAATGGAATATGCATATCGCAGCTCTTGCGGATAGATTCAAAGAGATTGGTATATTGACAGCAGCATCACAATTTATATTAAACTGCATACTTTTCGTGCGTCGCAATATTAACTTATATACAAAAAATAGTGATTGGCACAATCGGAACACCAGAAATAAAGACAAACTTGTAATGCCTCAGTATAGATTAGAAAAAGTCCGTGGTTCTTTCATAGGTCTTGGTATAAAGTTTTATAATAAAATTCCAAGTAATATTTTGGATTTACCATTTGAAAACTTCAAGACTCATGTAAAGAATTGTCTTCTCAAAAAAGGATACTATACCGTTAAAGATTACTTAATTGATAAAACAGCTTGGTCGTAGATTTTTCTATTCTATGTGAAAATTGAGAGAATTGTCCTACCTACTTAAAACGTATTGTAAGCTTTTTGACTCGACGCCTTAATGCGGGTAGCTTTAGTATGTCATGCTCACTTTAAACATTTCTGCGGTGGTGTCGTGTGAGGCGGGTCGTTACGTTCCCTCAAATATGGTTGAGCAAAACGATGGGTGGTTCATGCGTCATGCTCGTGAACGGGTGCTGCCAGTGGGAATGGGTCTGCTTCTGTCTGCTTGTACTAAGGGCGTCACATATTTTTTTTTTTCTTCATGTTTAATATTATCAATCTGTATGGCACTTCTTACTCAAAACATAAAATTAATAACTAATCCTTGTTTTGATTTCTCACTTTTTTTTTTATTGCTAATGACTAAAATGATTATTTTGCTTTCGTAATATTTTTTCGTATTTTTTCGTCTATAGTTTTGTAAGTAAAGGCCTATGAAAAGCTTTTGGATATTAGTTTTCAATTCGGTGCCTTAGGATGGGTAGCCTAAGTATGTCATGCTCTCTTTAATCATTTCTGCGGTGGTGTCGTGTGGGGCGGGTCGTTACGTTCCCTCAAATATGGTTGAGCGAAGCGATGGCTGGTCCATGCGTCATGCTCGTGAACGGGTGCTGCCAGTGGAAATGGGTCTGCTTCTGAGTACCTATCTTAACGCATATTGAATTGTAAGAATTGCGTTTTTACTTTTTATGTCTTGCATCAAGTGTTTTTTGGTTCGAGTAGCAGACAGAGTGATTTCTCAAATTCTCAACTAGTTGAAAGTTATTTACTCTCACTTTTACCTATCTGAATGTAGTAGATATATTTAATTTTAACCTACCTACCCATTGTGTGCAAACTTTTGTTAATTATTGTGATGGAAAATGACCTCACTTTAAACGTGGAGCTCATTTTTAAATGTTGACGACTCTGTATGAAATATACAGGGAGAAAAAAGCAGCCCTTGACGAGTTTCTTGCCGGTTCTTCTCGTTACAAGGTCTCCCGCTTAGGGTTTGCGAACCGATGGCGTAGTTTCTATGACATTCACAAGTGCTTGTAACAGCCTAGACTGTATAAATTATTTTGAATTTTGAATACACCGTGCTTAGCAGATGATTACGCGCGCGATTTTCTCTCTCATGTTCCGCACGTCTGCGAGAACGAGACAGTCGGGTTGTTCGTCAGTTGCTGTACAGCTCTCGGCACCACCGCCCCGCGAACCTCTCCTTGTTGCCTCTCATTCAAAACATGTAGGACGATAGTATTTGACTAGTAACCATGCTGTTGTCATAATTCACTCGGACAAAATATTTTTTTGCAAAAAATTACCTACCTATTTTTTTTTTCAAAATTGAAGAGTTTTAATGATTCCTAATGCCTAGAAAAAATTTGGATGGTGTTAAAAAAATGACCCTGTATATAAAACTCGCACTTGACCGTTTTTTTACCTTTCAATAAATACTTCTTATCTACTTCCGGGGTACCATAGGGGGGTCGAAGAAAACCTTATTTTTTTGGCTCCGATCCGATGCACCGTTTCCGAGATATTTGCATTTTTGTATATTTTTTTCAAATTAGGTTATTATAATAAGTACCTACTATAGTATAGTAGGTAGTACTCGCATTTTTGAGTAAAGCACTATACAAGCCTTGGTCCACAATGACTGCACTGCTGGCCACGTTATGTATGATGGCCTCGAGCTAAGCTTAACTACGCTCTCGGCCTTCAAGCTTAATCATCATTGCAGCCCTTGCTGTCTGCGCTATAAAGGCCTACCTAACCTAACGTATGATGTCAAAGTAAATAAAAAAAAACTACTTGTCCTGGTTACATTCATATAATATGGTTACCTTTCACAGCGAATTCTTAAGGAATATCGAAAAGTATTGTATTTCAGTCATCGGAAGAGAAACAGTGCTGAATTTTGAGGACCAGAACTCAGCCACTAATATCGCATTATCGCGTTGGTATTATTATTGTGTAGGTATTATTTCGTTGAAATTGTCTTTTCTGTATTTTATAGGAAGTAGAATAGTTTTTTTTTGTTTGTCTGTCGGTTGTCGTCACCAAGTAGGCTCCTCCAGAATACTAGCGTTGCAGTGGTATGCTCCGGTATGCCACTGTAGCATTGCTGAGGTTGGGGCCTAGTTGGCCCCACACAAATTAGTTCTAAGTTCGTGTAGGTACATTGTTCTCTTTTTTTTTTTTGCTTTATAACTTTTATTTTTAATTACCTTACTGTCTATAATGTTTTACAGTCAATAAATAGTTTTTCTTTCTTTCTTTCTTTCTTCTTAGTACCTAACTAATAATATGTGAATATACTGAATGGGGAATAGTAAAAAGCATTTTCTTTAATTTTCTTTCTTTCTTATTAAGCTATGTAAGCTTGCCACAAAAATATAAATACTTATAAAATATATAAATACCTTTATAATTCTAATGAGTGTTCTCAGAACAGATCAAGCCTTGTTTGCAGGCGAAGAGATACATAAAAATCATATAAAATATATTTTTTAAATCAGTTGAAAATTTTGCACTTAAAAAATCGGAAACCGGGGCGCTGCCAGAACGATGGACACAAAGTGCTCGGCCGCGCGATAGAGTGCGGGAGCGAGACAGTTGCGAGTAAAATAAGTGGGTGGGGGGCAGCGAACGCACGTAAAAATTTTGCAAGCGGACTCTTAAAGGTATTAATTACTTTAATAACTTTTATAATTTTTAAATGGACTTGTCCACCCAAATTTGAAGGGTCATAAAAAAATACGCAATATACAGTGCCTTTGGTATTCGTTGAATGTCATACAGGTTTACGCACCGACCTCGACGCACCAAGATGACGAAGTGGAGGCTATGTATGAGGAGATCTCTAAAGCCATGCCTAGCTACAAAACCCACTACACCGTTGTGATGGGGGACTTCAATGCAAAGTTGGGGAAACGATGCGGTGATGAGCTGAGAGTGGGGCAATTTGGAGTTGGGCAACGGAATGACAGAGGCCAGATGCTAGCCGACTTTATGGAAAAGGAGAACCTCTTTATGATGAACTCATTCTTTAGAAAGCCGGAAAGCCGGAAGTGGACTTGGGTCAGTCCGGACGGTACAGTCAGAAATGAGATAGATTTTATCATGTCGACGAAAAAGCAAATATTCAATGATGTCAGGAGCGATCACCGATTGGTACGTGGCACATTGAATATCAACATAAAGCTGGAAAGATCTCGACCGATAAAATCAACACTCCGACCATTGCCGGCCCATATTCAAAACCCCGAGAGCTTTCAACTCGAACTCCAAAACCGGTTTGAAGCCCTTGAGAACAGTTTAGATGTGGACGATCTAAACAATATGGTGGTGGATACTATTCGTACGGTAGGGTCCAAGTTTAAATTAAATACGTCATAAAAAATACTGAAGTAAAATTTTATACGAAATTTGTGTGCTTTTTTTGAGTTTTTATCACATTTCTCAAAAACTAGGACATTAATTTGCATCTTTTTTGCTTTATTCAAATACACAGAGATATAATCTACAAAACGATTTTAAAATTTATTGCTCTATGTTGAATATTTTGAGAGTTATTTTTGATTGAATTATGACCCTTACGTTACCAACAAAACGATTATTTTCGAAAATGGACATAATTACAATCATTTTGAACATATTTTAAATTAAATTGATAATTTTACCTGAATAAAATTTCATCAAAAAAATCTAAACTCCAAACAATTTTGTTTTTTTGGAGTTTAGATTTTTTTTCATTTTCGAAAATAACCATTTAGTGCTTGTAAGGGTCATATTCAAACAACAATAGCTCTTGAAAAATGCAATATAGAGCAGTAAATTTTAAAATCGTTTTGAAGACAATATGCCTGTGTATTTGAATAATGCAAAAAAGATAGACATTAATGTCCCAGTTTTTGAGAAATGTAATAAAAACAAAAAAAAAACACACAAATTTAGTATAAAATTTTACTTCAGTATTTTTTTATGACACATTTAAGTTACAATATTACACATTTTTTTTAAATTGATTGATGGTAGTATTAGCTTTCAAACAGTATTTTTGTTATAAATATAGGACTTTTAAATCCGGAGAAATTAATATTTTTCCGCAGGGTCATCTAAAATAAAAAGTCAAAATTAAAATGGCGGCCATTCCAACAGGAGTGGAGATAGACCCCAACATGTAGGTGTTTTTGTCGATAAAATTACACGTATTTCACGTCTTTAAATTATCGCTAGTTTAAGACCAAAGGCACTGTATAAGGTCCTTCTTAAATAGTGCACAAATTTTAAGGGGTTAATATACTCATGCATACAAACAACTTTTACTATGGGACCAACATTGAAATCGCGAAAAAAAAATCAGCTGTTCCATAGAAAATTTAAAATCGAATAGATCAAAATGTATGGAACAGCTGATTTTTTTTCGCGATTTCAATGTTGGTCCCATAGTAAAAGTTGTTTGTATGCATGAGTAAAGTCCGTTCGCTCAGATAGTGTCGCCCTTTTATCTCACCGCCTTTGCACGTGCCGCTTCTTGTCAAAGGATGCCGCCGCATAAACAAAGGATACCACGTGCGGCGTACACCCGCAATTCATTTTGGATGTTGGCAGTTTACATAGAAGTGCCGTAGTGAAAGGTTGTGTTTGTTACCGATATTCCTGTCTCTGAACACAAGTGCTTGCAGGTGTACCGACACTATCTAAGCGAATGGACCGTACATTGACCCCTTAAAATTATGTGCATTATTTAAGAAGGACCTTATATAAAACCAAGAGGTATACAAGCTACTCTAAAAGTTTAATATGTTTACGATTTTTATTAGTACTTTATTCATTAGTCGTCATGCCTATTGACCTGTCCACCCCCTGAAATCCTGGCACCTAGTCTGATTTCACTCTAAATTGTGTTTGTATAATGGACACTCACCGCCGCCTCCACCGGCACCATGACCGTCTGAACCTCCGTTGTGGCCTCCGTCTTGGCCTCCATCGTGGCCTCCGTCGTGACCTCCGTCGTGGCCTCCGTCTTGGCCTCCATTGTGGTTTCCGTCTTTGCCTCCGTCGTGGCCTCCGTCTTCGCCTCCGTCGTGGCCTCCGTCTTTGCCTCCGTCGTAGCCTCCATCGTGACCTCCAGATCCTGTAACAATAGGATAATTATTAAATTTAATCAACAGAATCTGTATTCAATTAGCTACATAATAAGCATTTTCGATCGTCACTCTAAAATGTTTTACTCTTTCATTTCATAAAGACGTCATTTAGTTATGTCTTCACCCAGTCTTTTTAAGCTTATTTTGACTGTATATTATTTTGACCTTGGCATTGAATTTGCTTACATCATGTTCACCTAGTTCACTTTTAAAGAAAACGAAAATGCAAAGTCAAGCTTACAATATTTACGAATTTAAAATGAGAATGGTAAAATTTTAATTACCTCCATGGCTGCCAACTTTTTTAACGACACCTACAACTTTCTTCAAAAGATCTAAAAAAGAAAGAAAATGAAAAAGCGGAGAAAGGAATTAATAATAATATGACCACTTAATAATATAATAATGGCAGACCAAATAATAAGGATTTACGTACTTTTCTTGAAATTTATGTCCGCTGCGACCAACGACGCGGCGGTCTTCACAACTCCTAAAAAACAAAGAAAAAATAGAGGAAAAAATAATGGGGAGAAATAGTTTAAACCTGTATTCTAGAGTAAAAAATACTGAATTAATCGCTTCGAAGGGTATTTACACGGGTTGACTTTCCGATCGAGACGACTGGCGCTTTTTATCCACAATCGCTTATTAAGATTATTAATATAATTGAAAAAATTAGAAAATATCGACTCATCCGTTGCAGCTCAGATGGGACTCGAACCCGCACCTTTAGGATTCCGCTAGGATTATATAGTTATTTCATCTTAAACAATTGTCTGGCATCTGCTGTAAAGGTGTTGCATTCGAATGTCGAAGTTAATTCTTCACATTGATGAGATAACGCTAGCTTACAGCGGAAAACGTAAAAAGTATTGGATGAATTCGTCACTCCCACTAGCGACTCGGTAGCATAATTGGTTAGTGCATTGGGCCGGAATCCTAAAGGTGCTGGTTCGAGTCCCGTCTGAGCTGCTACGGATGAGTCGATTTTTTCTAATATTTTTTCAATTATATTAATAATCTTAATAAAAAAACATAGCACTGTGAATGCATAAAATCTAAAAAATTTAAAGACAATCGCTTTTTAAATCGAATCGCCACATCATGTAAAACTCACTATATTACACCTCTATGGAGTTCGATGGCGATGTGGTTTAGCACTTGGCCCAGCGATTGCGGAGGTTAAGCAACTTTTGCAAGGGACGATGGGATGGGTGACCAAAAATTAATATCTCTAGCTCCTCCATGCTTTAGAAGGCACGTTAAGCCGTCGATCCCAGCTGCATTTGCAGTGATTAATACACCCACCGTGGGTAGGCCCCCGAGGCCCTGACAAGGTGGACCGACGATCTGGTGAAGTTCGCGGGAAGCCACTGGATGCGGGCAGCGCAGGACCGATCGTCGTGGAGATCCTTAGGAGAGGCCTATACCCAGCAGTGGGTGTCGTGCGCTGATATGATGATGATGATGATGATGAATACACCAACCAATAAGCATTGGGCCTGCGTGGTTAGTTATTGCCCATCCTCCTTATCCACCCATAAGGAAAGCCTATGTCCCAGCAGTGGGAACTGTTATCTCTTTCTGTCTTTCAGAAACATCGTTTGCTAAACCGCGCGGACGCGGCCAAATGTTTCTCTCACTCTAGATTATGATGTTTTCATGTGATGAAAAGAGATAGAAATATTAAAAATTTCGTTCACGTTCTAGTAGTTTTTATCATATTTTAGTTTTTTTTACCTCCAACAATTCCACCTGTAACAAAAGAAAATGTGTGTTAAGCAGTGTACGTACTACAGCCAATTGAACAGATCCTATAGCAATAATGATATTTATTATTATGGAATTCAATCCAAATATTGTTTCTTCAATCAAGCAATCGATTCTTTTGGCATTTGACCAAAAACAACCCGAAATAAAAAAAAAACTAAGGAAATAGCTGGCATTACCGCGCACTGCCAATTTAAAAAAATTAAATCTAAATCAGAAAAAATCTTTACCGAACTGTTCTACACAAGTGACCCCCGAAAAATTCTGGCACCTAATCTGATTTAACTCTAAATGGGGTTTGTATAATGGACACTCACCGCCGCCTTTACCGACTCCATGACCGTCTGAACCTTTGTCGTGGCCTCCGTCCTGTCCTCCGTCGTGACCTCCGTCGTGACCTCCGTCGTGACCTCCGTCGTGACCTCCGTCGTGACCTCCGTCGTGACCTCCGTCGTGACCTCCGTCGTGACCTCCGTCGTGTCCTCCGTCGTGTCCTCCGTCGTGTCCTCCGTCGTGGCCTCCATCGTGTCCTCCGTCGTGACCTCCGTCGTGTCCTCCGTCGTGTCCTCCATCGTGTACTCCGTCGTGACCTCCGTCATGTCCTCCGTCGTGGCCTTCGTCGTGGCCAATTGGATAGTTATTAAATTAAATTAAAAAAACCGGTAATAAGTATTTTCGATCGTCATTGTAAAATATTTTACCCTTTCATTTAAAAAAGATGTCTTTTAGTTATGTCTTCACCCACTCTTTTTAAGCTTATTTGACTGTATATTATTTTGACCTTGGCTTTGAATTTGCTTACATTATGTTCACCTAGTTCACTTTTAAAGAAAACGAAAATGCAAAGAAGAAAATGGTAAAATTTTAATTACCTCCATGGCTGCCAACTTTTTTAACGACACCTACAGCTTTCTTCAAAAGATCTAAAAAAGAAAGAAAATGAAAAAGCGGAGGAAGGAATTAAAAATAATATGACCACTTAATAATATCATAATGGCAGACCAAATAATGAGGATTTACGCACTTTTCTTGAAATTTATGTCCGCTGCGACCAACGACGCGGCGGTCTTCACCACTCCTAAAAAACAAAGAGAAAATAGAGGAAAAAATAATGGGTAGAAATAGTTTAAACCTGTGGTATTCTAGAGTAAAAAAAATACTGAATCAATCGCTTCAGAGGGTATTTACACGGGTTGACTTTCCGATCGAGATGACTGGCGCTTTTTATCGACGATCGCTTATTAAATCGAATCGCCACATCATGTAAAACCCACTATATTACACCTCTATGAAGAGCTCGATGGCGATGTGGTTTAGCACCTGGCCCAACGATTGCGAAGGTTAAGCAACTTTTGCAAGGGACGATGGGATGGGTCACCAAAAATTAATATCTCTAACTCCTCCATGCTTTAGAAGGCACGTTAAGCCGTCGATCCCAGCAGCAGTTGCAGTGATTAATACACCCACCAATCCGCATTGGGCCTGCGTGGTTAGTTATTGCCCATCTTCCTTATCCACCCATAAGGAAAGCCTATGTCCCAGCAGTGGATACATTAAAATGGTCATGTAGCTCGATCTCTTTCTGTCGCTCAGAAACATCGTTTGCTAAACCGCGCGGACGTGGCCGAATGTTTCTCTCGCTCTAGATTATGTTTTCATGTGATGAAAGGAGATAGAAATTTAAAAAACTGCGATCTCGTTCGTGTAGTTTTTATCATATTTTAGTTTTTTTTTACCTCCAACAATTCCACCTGTAACAAAAGAAAATGTGTATTAAGCAGTGTACGAACTACAGCAAATTGAACAGATCCTATAGCAATAATGATATTTATTATTATGGAATTCAATCCAAATATTGTTTATTCAATCAAGCAATCGATTCTTTTGGCATTTAACCAAAAACAACCCAAAACAAAAACAAAACTAAGGAAATCGCTAGCTTTACCGCGCACTTCCGCGCAACACCGTCCCATCCTTAAACCCGCCCAATAGTAGCTGACACAGCTGTTATCGGCGATTTAAAAAAATAAAATCTAAATCAGAAAAAATCTTCACCGATCTGTTCTACACAATTTACCTGTCCACCCCTGAAATTCTGGCACCTAATCTGATTTCACTCTAAATTGTGTTTGTATAATGGACACTCACCGCCGCCTTTACCGGCTCCATGACCGTCTGAACCTCCGTCGTGGCCTCCATCCTGTCCTCCGTCGTGGCCTCCGTCGTGACCTCCGTCGTGACCTCCGTCGTGTCCTCCGTCGTATCCTCCGTCGTGACCTCCGTCGTGTCCTCCGTCGTGATCCCCATCGTGTCCTCCATCGTGGCCATCGTCTTGGCCTCCATCGTGGCCTTCGTCGTGGCCAATAGGATAATTATTAAATAAAATAAAATAACCGGTTTTCAATTCTGCCGTCAATAGCATAGTTACAGTAAGTTGGATTGTTGTCAAAACTGAGTTAGATATACAGTCGTGATCTCGATAACGAGATCTACTTTTTCATCTTACTCAGTTTGTTTGAATTGTTTTTTAATCCAAATTCAACAATTAAAAATTTGCAGTAAGTCGAAAATATTTTTTACATAAGCATGATTACAGTCGGTACACTTACTGCAAAGGTGCTTATTCAGAGTCTCTCGGCGAAACTACAGTATGACATCTATACCACTTGGGTACGTATCAGAATGTCTAAAGTTAAAATGGCAAAGTTCAAAATGTCACAAATCAAAATGCAAATGGTTTAAAATGTCAAAAATCGTTATGTATAAATTCATGATAGCAAAATTCAAAATGTCAAACGGTTCAAACATCAGACTAGTTAAAATATCAATGGTCCATAAGTCAAAGGCTTACAATGATTTGAAAACAACAATTCGTCTTTTTTTTCATTTATCGCCTTGCAAAATTTTGTGAGCAATTCTTTGTAGTTTCTAGTAATTGCGTTACAATTTTTAAATTGTAACATGGAGGAAAGTAGGGTATAGGTACTTACGTTTTAGAAATTTGTGATTATTTACCTAAGATGTAATATTATTACACTATTGTGTAAAAAAATATGTTTTTTACTATTATAATACACTTACTGTGATTATTTAGGTACTTAGATGTAAAACTTTTATATTATGATGTAAATATAAATGATGATTTTCTTACCTCTTTATCATATTTATTTTCTATTATTTTAAGGGTATGAATTTATCAATTACCTAATAAATGCGTTTTCAGTGACCTAGTTAATAATATTTGTTCCTAAAATAGTAGATCTCTCACCTAAATTGAATCACCAAATAAATGTTAAAACAATTACCTAAATATTAATTAAGAATTACTTGGAAATAATATCAATTATCAAATTAATAAAAGTGCCACTGAAATTGGATCACCAAACAATATCAAAATGGTTTTAAAAACTCCGTTATAAAAACTCCGCCCCTGTTAGGATTTTTTCTATTAATTAGGTAACAGATCTATAATTTCAAATGAACGAATAAATACTGAACGAATTAATCGATGCTAATAGTTAGATGATTAGATTTATAGTGACAAGTTTATTATTTTAGGTAGGTGTATATTTCCTGCCCGTAACTTACTTTTTAGAGCATAAATCTTAGGTATATTCAGGCTAGGTAGAAAAAAGTGATCAAACTATAATTTAAGATACATATTTACATTAATCCGATGATTTATACTTTAGAGACAGTTTTGGTAAATATGATAACTAATATATTTCTTGGGGGATAGATATTATTATTAGGGTATTGCAGATTAGTGACACATCTAAACTTAGGTGACAGAAACTTTTGTTCCCTTTTATTATTTTCACTTTTGCTATAGTATGTACCTGTGCGAATCAAGTTCGCATACGTACACAATATGGCAAACTATTTTCAGCACAGGATAATATTTTTTTTGCTGCAGGTTCGCGAACCTAAGTGAGTACCCACCTTAACGTGCGCCTATTGTCCTCCAGTTTTTTGTGTGCATTTCTCTGATTCATTGCAATATATCAATTGGATGCACCCGCCGAGATCACCAGTCAAGACTTAGCCACCACGAGACGCGGAGCGCACGCTGCTCGACCAATGCACCGCGCCGGTGTTGTGCACGCGCTGACGTTGTCGTAATCAAGTTGTTATTATTTCTTAACTTATTCAAATCACACTTTCTCAACTTCAATTTTGGTAGACTGCTACACTTATCACCAAACATTAAAGCAGGAGAATAAGCGATCCCCTCCATGAAAAAGAACTCCGGCAAACAGTGAGCTTTCCATACAAACGTAATACATAATTATCTGTGGTAGGTAATACCAAAATGATTTGCGATTGGAACATATTTAATCCTCACCACTGAGGTACTGGCTTACCTCTTACTGCCGGAACACAACAATTTTCAAAGTCCCCCTTGACTATGGCTATGCTGAAACGTCAAGAAAATCTAAAATCAAACCAAATACTAACTAATTATCAAACTACTTTTTATAAAACCGCAAGAAAACCGCGCTAGTATCCGTTACTCCGGCGAACCGTGAGCTTCCCATACAAAGTATTAGCGCTATCGCACACAGGCAACTTAGTCGCCCAGCAACTGTTTTGTCTCTTACATCAAGTCCACGGGTTTATATGGAAGCGCGCACACGAAGCGACACGGTCGTCGGCAACTTTTCATACAAACCATGTGAGAGACAAGTTGCTGGGCGACTAAGTTGCCCGTGCGTATGCGATAGCGCTTAACATAACATCAAAATGATTCGCAATTTAACCATAATTAACTTTTTTTGTGATGTTATTAATTGGATAAAGAAAGACATTATTTATCTAGTATTGGTATTTTGGATTTTTTATTTAGTTAAATAAACTAAATAAAAAATCCAAAATACCAAACCAAACAAAAATTATTGCGATTTACAGTTTTGTATGAAAAAATGTAATTGGAATTTATTATGGATTGGTAATTTGAAAATTAGACATTTTAAGTTTTGATCATTTGAACTTAGACATAGACTATCTGACCGTTTGACATTTTCGTTTTTGAGATTTTGAACTTTTTACATTTTAATCGTTTGACATTAAAATTTTTGACATTTTGAACTTTGCCATTTTAAGTTTAGACATTCTAACTTTAGACATTCTGATACGTACCCATACCACTTATATGTTAAGTCATTTACTGTAAAAGATTGGATATGAGCTGAGCAAATAAACACTAAGAAGATATACTGTTTTGATCCTTAGCAGTTCCCCAATATTTACCAAATGAGTGGTCTAGTCTTAAAAACAGTATGCTGCGATACTGTAATACTGTAATATTGTTTAGTATCAGTGTCATACTGTGTAACAGTAAATTAGTTATACTGTACTCATGCTTAGGAAGTCCATACATATAATATGATCTTACAACTTATTATAAGAATTGTAAGTAGTTTTTATCTGCATATCTGAATAGCTGCGATGTACTGCCACGTCATAAATACAGTGCAGTAAAGTTGCTTCACTGTAAACATAATAAGTATTTGGAACTAAAAGTCATTCAAATCTCAAATTTTAAAATTAAAACTAAAAAAAACACCATCCAAACAACAAATTTAATAACAATCGAACTGAAATTAAGATATACCTACGCAACCAAAATTTTTCAATTCAATTCTACACATAATAACATAGTAAGGTAGAGACAGTCAACAGCACGTCAGGATGCAAAACTGTAAAAAAAAATCTTTCTTATTGAAACCGAGACTACCCTGTTGCGATAGCCCAGCATGTCGCCGACTGCTCTAGTCATTATTGTATTATAATTAACAGTCACATTTTTTTATTTTACAAATTAATATTACTGACATTATTAATCAATATGCTTTGTATAGGTAAATTGAGTAGCTGTTCCGGCGTGAAGTAATTTCTCACCTTTGCCAGAACGCTAAGCTTTTTAGATGCCAACTTTGCTTTATTCTCAATGAAAGAGCCAAAATTAAGTGTAGGAGTCAATGATATGCCGAGAATCTCTAGTTGTTCAGTAATCGGCACGGATACACCTCGGAAAGTAGGAGTCAGGTCGAAACTATTCCTTTTAGCAGAGAACAGACACGCCTGTGTTTTTGATGAATTGAACCTGACTCGATTGGCATCGCTTCATTCGGAGACTGCCTGCAGTGACAGGTTCATGCGTCTGACCATCACCTCTCTAAGACACTGGGCTTGTTCTGCACTGACTTTAGCATCAGATATGTAGCTTTCTACTACGAAATACCGGGTATTAACAGGGTCATTAATATGCAGCGGGAACAGCGTTGCAGAGAGTACCGTTCACTGAGTGACTCCGGCACTGATAGCCAACTGGTCGGACGAGCAGCCATTGATGACAACTCGAATCAAGCGATCCCTCAAGAAGTACGATATCCAGACACACAAACCGGTGGGAAGTCCGTTTGATGAAAACTTGCCAATAAGGCTATCATGCAGCATGATAGCCTTATTGGCATGCCTTTTTTTTTAGTTGGCAAGCCTACATGCCATACCCTGTCAAAAGCTTTCGAGATATCAAGTGAAACGGCGAACGCCTCTCGATGGCTTCGCTCCATTTGTAAGTGGCGTATGCTAGAAAATGTCTTTTTCAGCGAGAAGTTTCGACGAAACCCGTATTGACGGTCACTGGGGAGGTCATTTGCTTTTAAATACGGCAGGAGCCTATGGTTCAGTACAATATGTTCCATTATCTTACGGAGAATGGACGTAATCGAGATGGGCCTGTAATTGGCAGGGTCGGCACGATTGCCCTTTTAGGCATTTCGAACGTGACGTTGGCCAGCTTCCATGACTTTAGTACTTGTTCCTTTACCAGAGACAAGCGGTACACAGGCGTGTTAATACCGGAGCTAATTCAGGCTCACAAGTTTTTTTTTGTACCAAAGAAAATGTCTTCGCATACCACCCCCGCAGAAAATATTTTCGCATACCACCCCCGCAGAAAATGTCTTCGCATACCACCCCCGCGCAGGGAACACGGGGGCAGTTATGTAGTGCATCCACTAAAATCCCCGGGGTGTTCCTTCCACGCATTGGACGAGGACAGTCGAGATCGGTGTGGCAGTCACTGCGTCCCCGCCACCGGTCCCTTCGGACTCCGGCTCCTTTAGGACACCAAGCATCTCCTACAGTGTGGCACTCCGGAATACACGAGTGCTCTTCCACCTCACCGTGAACTACGTGAACTGAACACCGTGACTCGCAGTCCACTCTAATGAATAGAGTGGTGGGCAACACAACGACACAGCAAGACAGAACAGCCGTTTGCTCGATGTTTGCTATTGAGATTTTATAATAGTATTTAGTCATCATTATCGCATCAGCCGCACGACACCCACTGCTGGGTATAGGTAGGCCTCCCCAAAGATCTTCACGACGATCGGTCCTACGCTGCCCGCATCTAGCGGCTTCCCGCGACCTTCACCAGATCATCGCAGTCGGTCCACCTTGTTGGGGGCCTACCCAAGGAGCATCTCATCCGGAGTGCAGTTGACATTCCAACCTTTCCGCCCCAACCACCATTGGTTTTTTCGCAAATGTGTCCCGCCCACTGCCACTTCAGCTGAGCAATTCTCCGAGCGATGTCAGTTACTTACGTTCTCCTACGCATCTCCTCATTTGTGGTTCGATCATGCAGGGAAATGCCGACTATGGCTCTCTCCGTCGCACACTGGGTGAGAGCCTTCTTATGAGACCCACAGTTAGCGACCACGTTTTACTACGGTAAGTCAACACTGGTAACACACACTGTTCATAGACTTTTGTCTTGAGACACAGGTAAGTTAGACGCGAAGTTTTGTCGAAGCTTCCCGAATGTTGCCCATCCGACCTGGATTCGACGAGAGATCTCTTTTTCGAAGTTGAAATTATACGTAACTGGACTTTCTGTCCTTGGTAAACGTAATGGTCAGCAAATTCGAGTGTACTGTTCCCAACATGAGCTGGAGTGGGTATGTGTACAACACGGGCCATCGACATGATTTTCGTCGTATCCATCTTTATTCTAAGACCCACTTTTTGGGAGGCACTACGGATATCTTCGAGCATTATGTTCAAGTCTTCCATGGTCTCAGCCATAAGAACTATATCATCGGCAAAAAGAAGATGTGTTATGTACTGGCCATTAATGTTGATTGATACCGAGTCCTTTCCAGTCCAAGAGCTTAAAGATGTCCTCCATCGCAGTTGTGAACAGTTTCGGAGATATAACGTCTCCCTGTCTCATACCTCGCTAAAGTTGGATGGGATCTGTGCTCTGATTCTGTACTCGGGCCGACATGGTTGCATTTTCTTATAAGTGTCTCAATACCTCGATATACTTAGTCCACTTGGTGCACCTCTTAAGACTGCAGCACTGCCCGGGTCTTAATCGAATCAAAGACTTTCTCATAGTCCACGAACGCCAAGCAAAGTGGCAATTTATACTCCACGGTCTTCTGTATAACCTGCAGCGCATGGATGCGGTCTATGTTGCCAAAGCCTTTTCAAAACGCGGCTTGTTCGGGAGGTTGTAAGTCGTCGAACTTGCGAGCGCGACGATTCGTAGGATTCGTATTCTTCAAGAGGGTCTTGTCACCCTGTTTAAAGAACAGAATCACCTCACTTTCACCTCTTTTATGTTCCATGTCTTCGGCGTTCTGCCCTCGACGATTACGCAATTAAAAGGCTCCTGGAGGTCTTTCATTCGACTTATTTTGACCATCCACGCTGATTACGCTGATGACGCCGCCGCCGCCAACAATTTAGACGCCAGACGCCGCCGCCGGTCAAATGACCATCGGCGCACACGTCTATTAGGTAGTACAGAATATCTGTTTCTTTTTTTCAAATATATAATAAAACCAATAGCTAATAATGTTTTATTCTCACTATCAGCCTGATTAAAGAAAACTTATAAACCATTAAAATTTATATGGTTACTTAGCATAAATACAGTAAAAACACACTTCCTGTGTTTATGCTAAGTGTTTCCTATTAGTGAGTTTTTAAGAGATACTTAGTATAACAAAAATAATGAATTTATTTTGTTATTCAATTGCTCAGTATTGGTTTCCAAATAAGTAATATATAGGCGCTGAGGTCCTCTTTCATTTAAGGTATCAACCACCATGATCTGATTTCAAACAAAGGATTTATGGAAGATTTTCACGCCAAAACTTTTACCGCGTTTTTCTCGAAACCGTCGAGAGAGAACTTACGGTAACTATGCTATTGACGGCAGAATTATGCTACGTAATAAGTATTTTCGATCGTCATTGTATAATATTTTACCCTTTCATTTAATAAAGATGTCTTTTAGTTATGTTTTCACCCACTCTTTTTAATCTTATTTGACTGTATATTATTTTGACTTTGGCTTTGAATTTGCTTACATAATGTTCATCTAGGTCACTTTTAAAGAAAACGAAAATGCAAAGTCCAGCTTACAATATTTACGAATTTAAAATGAAAATGGTAAAATTTTAATTACCTCCATGGCTGCCAACTTTTTTAACGACACCTACAACTTTCTTCAAAAGATCTAAAAAAGAAAGAAAATGATAAAGCGGACAAAAAGACTAAAAATAATATAGATAATTAATAATATTATGAACAGTTAGCAAAGTACTATCGATAACACTTCCGCACCGTCAATAACGTACGTTTAGTTCGTGCAGGGGCGATAAGTGCAATTCATTTAAGATTTTTTATATCCTAAACGAGGTCAATATTTCAAAAAGGAACCAAGATCTCTTAATAATATTATAATGGCAGACCAAAAATTACGCACTTTTCTTAAAATTTATGTCCGCTGCGACCAACGACGCGGCGGTCTTCACAACTCCTAAAAAAACAAAGAAAAAATTGTGGAAAAAACAATGGGGAGAAATAGTTCAAACCTGTGGTATTATAGAGTATAAAAAACCGGTCAAGAGCTAGTCGGACTCGCGCACCGAGGGTTCCGTACAATCATAAATATATTTGGATATGTTATTTTAGGACAGTCTTTAAAAAAGTAGGATAAACGGCAGACAGGTGGAAGGGCGAACAGGCGGACAGTTAATTTACAAATGCTGCTTATGGTGACTGAAAAACGTTTCAGCCACTCCACATTGCAAAATGTTTATATTACTAGTCCATCAGCCATTTTAATGTCCCCACTGCTGGGGCACAGGCCTTCCTTATGGGTGGATAAGGAGAACGGGCCGTAACCCACCACGCGGGCCCAATGCGGATTGGTGGCTGTTAACGACTGCAAATGCAGCTGGGACCAACGGCTTAACGTGCCTTCCGAAGCACGGAGGAGCTCGAGATAATAAATTTTTGGTCACCCATCCCATGACCGAACCTTGCGAACGTTGCTTACATCCGCAATCGCTGGTCCAGGCGCTAAACCACTGCGCCACCGAGCTCCTCGTTATTATTATATTACTATATAGTAATATATATATAATTACTTAGTAAAGTATGAACTTATTCTTCGTTTATTCGTACGGCAAATAGTAGGTAATTATATTTGAACCAGCCACCAATTTATTATTGTAGTGTTAGGTTGCACCATCTCTTGACCCATAGTAGAACTACTTTTTGCCCTTAGGTTAGCATGCTTAGGACAGCGCCATCTGTTGACTGGTAGTGAAACTAAAAAAAAATTGTTTGTTTTTTGAATTTCTAAAAAAGTGTGTTATATTGATACATCGTTTTATTTTTCCTGTAATCTTTACATAAACTACTATCACATAGAATTATTTCAGATTTTTCTCTTTGCAAACTTCGGAGATAAGGGGGGGGGGAACGGTATTTTTTTTTACATTTTTCATCATAAGTCGAAAACAATGCGTTTTAAAATGTGCAAACAGCGCTCTTTCATATGATACCCCACATGCCCTAATCACCTCACTTAAAATTTTTAAGACCCCTTTTCAGTCCCTGTTGTAAAAAAAATATTAATTTTAATTTTTTTTTCTTATTTGCAAAATAGTTGGGCAAATGTCATCTAAAACTATTCCAAATTTCAAGTTGATACCATTAGTAGTTCTCGAGATATTTAGCTGTGACAGACAGACAGACAGACAGACAGACAGACAGACTGAGTCACACCATAAGGGTTCCTTTTTTACCATTTTGGTACGGAACCCTAAAAAGACTGAATCAATCTCTTCAGAGGGTATTTACACGGGTTGACTTTCCGATCGAGATGACTGGCGTTTTTTAACGACAATCGCTTATTAAATTGAATCGCCACATCATGTAAAACCCACTATATTACATTACACCTCTATGAGGAGCTCGATGGCGATGTGGCTTAGCACCTGCCCCAACGATTGCAGAAGTTAAGCAACTTTTGCAAGGGACGATGGGATAGGTAAAAAAAATCAATATCTGTAGCTCTTCCATGCTTTAGAATGCACGCTAAGCCGTCGATCCCAGCTGCATTTGCAGTAATTAATACACCCACCAATCCGCATTGGGCCTGCGTGGTTAGTTATTGCCCATCCTCCTTATCCACCCATAAGGAAAGCCTATGTCCCAGCAGTGGGAACATAAAAATGATCATGTAGCTTCATCTCTTTCTGTCGCTCAGAAACATCGTTTGCTAAACCGCGCGAACGTGGCCGAATGTTTCTCTTGCTCTAGTTTTTATCATATTTTAGTTTTTTTTACCTCCAACAATTCCCCCTGTAACAAAATAAAATGTGTATTAAGCGGTGTACGAACGACAGCAAGTTTAACAGATCCTATAACGATAATGAGATTTTTCATTATGGAATTCAATCCAAATATTGTTTATTCGATCAAGCAATTGATTCTTTTGGCATTTAACCAAAAACAAACCAAAATAAAAAATAAACTAAAGAAATCGCTAGCTTTACCGCGCACTTCCGCGCAACACTGTCCCATCCTTAAACCCGCCCGATAGTAGCTGACACAGCTGTTATCGGCGATTTAAAAAAATAAAATCTAAATCAGAAAAAATCTTCACCGATCTGTTCTACACAATTGACCTGTCCACCTCCTGAAATTCTGGCACCTAATCTGATTTCACTCTAAATTGTGTTTGTATAATGGACACTCACCGCCGCCTTTACCAACTCCATGACCATCTGAACCTCCGTCGTGGCCTCCGTCGTGGCCTCCGTCGTGGCCTCCGTCGTGGCCTCCGTCGTAGCCTCCATCGTGGCCTCCGTCGTGGCCTCCATCCTGTCCTCCGTCGTGGCCTCCGTCATGGCCTCCGTCTTGACCTCCGTCGTGTCCTCCGTCGTGACCTCCGTCGTGTCCTCCGTCGTGACCTCCGTCGTGTCCTCCGTCGTGACCTCCGTCGTGTCCTCCGTCGTGACCTCCGTCGTGTCCTCCGTCCTGTCCTCCGTCGTGCTCCCCATCGTGTCCTCCGTCGTGGCCATCGTCTTGGCCTCCATCGTGGCCTTCGTCGTGGCCAATAGGATAATTATTAAATAAAATAAAATAACCGGTTTTCAATTATGCTACGTAATAAGTATTTTCGATCGTCATTGTATAATATTTTACCCTTTCATTTAATAAAGATGTCTTTTAGTTATGTTTTCACCCACTCTTTTTAAGCTTATTTGACTGTATATTATTTTGACTTTGTCTTTGAATTTGCTTACATAATGTTCACCTAGGTCACTTTTAAAGAAAACGAAAATGCAAAGTCCAGCTTACAATATTTACGAATTTAAAATGAAAATGGTAAAATTATAATTACCTCCATGGCTGCCAACTTTTTTAACGACACCTACAACTTTCTTCAAAAGATCTAAAAGAGAAAGAAAATGATAAAGCGGACAAAAAGACTAAAAATAATATAGATTATTAATAATATTATGAACAGTTAGCAAAGTAAGTAGATAACACTTTCGCACCGTCAATAACGTACGTTTAATTCGTGCAGGGGCGATAAGTGCAATTCATTTAAGATTTTTTATATCCTAAACGAGGTCAATATTTCAAAAAAGGAACCAAGATCTCTTAATAATATTATAATGGCAGACCAAAAATTACTTACTTTTCTTAAAATTTATGTCCGCTGCGACCAACGATGCGGCGGTCTTCACAACTCCTAAAAAAACAAAGAAAAAATTGTGGAAAAAATAATGGGGAGAAATAGTTCAAATCTGTGGTATTATAGAGTAAAAAATATTTAATCAATCGCTTCAGAGAGTATTAGACGTGTTCACGGTTTGACTTTCCGGTCGACGACTGTCGTTTTTCAATAGACAATCACTTTTAAATCGAATCGCCAAATTAGTATACTCAAATTAGCAAAAAGGTTGGAAGTAATTCGTGTAGTTGTAATTTTTTATAGAATCATTAGCGCTATCGCACACGGGCAACTTAGTCGTCCTGCAACTGTTTTGTCTCTGTCTCAAGTCCACGGGTTTATATGGAAGCGCGCACACGAAGCGACGCGGTCGTCTGCAACTTTTCATACAAACCATGTGAGAGACAAAATAGTTGCGGAGACAAAAGTCCCCCGTGTGCGATGGCGCTTAGAAGACATGAATATAAGTTTCCTCCGAGTTTGCACCATTCCTGCTATGTACGGAACATCGTTTAATATTAGGTATTAAAATTGAAGTCCCAATATTTTTTTAAATATGATACCTACAATAACAGTTTTTTCCATGTTTTATTACAATTTTAATTACCTATCATTGCATACCTAGCTTGCTTAAATCAGATAAAAAGTTACTGAGATAATTGACAAAATCTAATCCTAGGAGGCGCCACCTTTGTAATGTCGTAGGTACTTGTTCCACTACTTTCGAGTTGCGTATGCGTTACTGATCATCAAATTACTTTTTGTTCCTCGCTGTAGGTATTATATTAAAAAAATATATTGGGACTTTAATGTTAATACCTAGCATTAAACGATGTTCCATACATAGCAGGAATGGTGCAAACTCGGAGGAAACTTATATTTATGTCTTCTAATGATTCCATAAAAAATTAAAATTACACGAATTACTTCCGATCTTTTTGCAATTTTAGCTAATTTGACTACACTAAATCATGAAAATCGTGTAAATCCTACTATATTATCCCACTATATTACACCTCTATGAGGAGCTTGATGACGCTGTGGTTTAGCACATGCACGTTAAGCCGCCTATCCCGGCTGCATTTGCAGCGATTAATACACCCACCAATCCGCATTGGGCCTGCGTGGTGGGTGATGGCCCATTCTCCTTATCCACCCATAAGGAAAGCCCAGCAGTGGGCATAAGAATAATATTTATTCTTATGCAGTGGGGACATTAAAATGGTCATGTAGCTCCATCTATTTCTGTCGCTCAGAAACATCGTTTGCTAAAGCGAAAATACTGCGCGGACTTGGCCGAATGGTTCACTCGCTCTAGACTCTAGATTATGATCCTTTGTTGCCCGTGGTACTATCGGATGTTTTCATGTAATGAAAAGAGATGGAACTATGAAAAACTGCGATAATGTTCGTGTTGTTTTCATCATATTTTGTTTTTTTACCTCCAACAATTCCGCCTGTAACAAAAGAAAATGTATGTTAAGTAGTGTACGAACGACAGCTGTGCAATTATGCTTACAAAATATGATGTTGTTATGATGTCATTTTAAAATAACAGAAAATTTCGTATTATGATTTCCGAAATATGCGATGCTAGCGGCCGCCCGCGGTTTCACCCGCGTGGTTCCCGTTCCCGTGAGAATATCGGGATAAAAGTATTCAATGTTTTAATCTAGGCTATCTACTATCTGTGTGCCAAATTTCAACCAAATCCGTTCAGTAGTTTTTACGTGATTGAGGAACAAACATCGAAACCCACAAACTTTCACATTTATAATATTAGTAGGATACAAATGACATCAACTTGACATCAACTTTTAAACGTATTCTGCTCTAATTTTTGACATTTATAACTGTATCGCGATAACGTCAAACATGATGGGATACAAACATATCAAGGAAGGTCAAAATGGCTCGTTTCGGTCTGTTTATAGACTACATAGAGCGTGCTCATACCGGTTGAGAAAAAAACGCAAAATGTTGAGAGAAATGAGCAGTACCGGCGTTAGGGGGGGGGGCGAGCATGGGCGACCGCCCGGGGCGCCGGAGATAAAGGGGCGCCACAGGCGTCAAGATTACAAGATTAGTAGGTGAAACTGACTAAAAATCGCGCTGCGCGACCGTTTTTTACTGTAATAAGCAAAATTATGAGATTAGTAGACGAAACTGTCTAGAAATCGCGCTGCGCGGCCGTTTTTTTTACTATAAACAAGCAAGGTTACTAGTTAGTAGATGTGACTGATTAAAAATCGCGCTGCGCGGCCGTTTTTTAACAGGCAAAATTGAAAATCTTGGAATCGCAGATAGGGGGCGTCCCGTAGAAATGTCGCCCAGGGGCGCTGGTAGTGCTAAAACCGGCACTGGAAATGAGTGATGCGATTGACCCAGATTGACCTTCCCGACAAGGCGTTTCTGTTTCCCGAACCTGACTCTCCGATCCGACCCAATCCCGATTGTATGGTATTAAAAATGGATAAATTCATATCCCATAAAATTAATAACTAAAACCATAGGTACAACAATAGGAATTTACCGCAAAAATATTTCTACAAGGAAAAACGTAAATAAATATTGCCACAGAATATAACAGTACTAACGTCAAAAGCCCATCCGCGCAAGGACAATCAAATAATAAGCAACTCTCACAGCACGGCAATAAAGTACAATTTCAAATGTCGCCATAATATGACACAGACTTTTCGTGTGATATGATCTTGATGTGACATAGGAGGTTAGCATAATACCGACTAAAACGTGTCAACTTGACATCAATAAAATATTGTCATCAGTTTGAAATAACATATCCTAAGCATAATCGACCCCCACCATGGTAAGTTGAACAGATACTATACAAATAATGATATTTTTTATTATGAATATCAATCCAAATATTGTTTATTCAATCAAGCAATCGATTCTTTTGGCATCCTTACTAATATTATAAATGCGAAAGTCCGTTTGTTTGTTTGTTTGTTTGTTTGTTACGCCTTCACGTCTTAACTACTGAACCGATCCTCATGAAATTTTGCATACACGTTGCCAGGGGTACAGAGAAGGACATAGGGTACCTTTCATCCCGAAAAGATGTATTTTTCCCGAGGGATAGCAAAAAACGTTTCCACGCAGACGAAGTCGCGGGCGGCCGCTAGTTTTACCATAAATATCCCAAAATAAAAATAAACTAAGGAAATCGCACCCACGCACAACATCGCCCGGTGCTTAACCTCGCCCGGCAGGCTGATTATCTAACTAGAAACCACCTAGGGAGCGGTTTCAGTTCACAGATGAATGTGATGCATTGCTACTTTTCTTTGCTATGTTTTTTTTACCCTAAAAGAAGAAGCAATGTATCACATACATCTGTCAAATGTGACCGGTCGCTGTATAGTTTTTAATTAGATAATCAGCCTGCCGTAATTGCTGATTCAGCTGTATCGGCGATTTAAAAATTAAATGTAAATCAGAAAATATCTTCACCAATGTGGTTTCCGTCGTGGCCTCCTTCGTGGTTTCCGTCGTGGCCTCCTTCGTGGTTTCCGTACTGGCCTCCATCGTGGCCTCCGTCATGGCCTCCGTCATGCCCTCCGTCGTGGTCTCCGTCGTGGCCTCCGTCGTGGTCTCCGTCGTGACCTCCGTCGTGGCCTCCGTCGTGGCCTCCGTCGTGACCTCCGTCGTCGTGACCTCCGTCGTGACCTCCGTCGTGGTCTCCGTCGTGGCCTCCGTCGTGGCCTCCGTCGTGATCTCCGTCGTGGCCTCCGTCGTGGCCTCCGTCGTGGCCTCCGTCGTGGCCTCCGTCGTGACCTCCGTCGTCGTGACCTCCGTCGTGACCTCCGTCGTGGCCTCCGCCGTGACTTTCGTCGTGGCCTCCATCGTGGCCTCCGTCGTGGCCTCCGTCGTGGCCTCCGTCGTGGCCTACAGATCCTATAACAATAATATAATTAAATATTCTTTAATCAGTTATTCTACATTAAACATTTTCGATCGTCATCGTATTTTTTTTTACCTTTTCATAAAAGAAAGACCTCCTTTAGTTAATAGGGTATTTGACAACATTGAAAATATACTACAAATTGTGGTCATCCTAACATATAATGGCGTTAAAAACATATTCATCTATTTTATAGACTAAATTAAGTCTATTAACTGATTAATTTCACCTAAAAAAATGCAATATTTTTTGATTTTTTTTTCTGTGGCGGTAACGCTCAAGATAACTTATGACGTCACATGCCTGTAAATAAATACGGCTTCAGGTATAACGCTAGTTATTTTTACATTCTCTTTGGCTTCAGGCGTTTGATAAGACCATAGATGGCTGTCAAATGGCTAAGGATATCACAATGTTTACAGCATAAAGTTAAAATTGCACGGACATTTTTTGTAGAAAACCTTGAAATAATCTAACAAAAAACAGTTTCAAAAATAAATTAATGGCTCTAAAAAGCAAGAAATAAAATATTGAAATCTGTATAATAACTAACTCGAAAGTTTGTATGCATATCTTATATGAAACAACGCCTTTTGAAGTCGGGTGGGGGGAGGGGGGGGGGGGACGAACGATATTTTTTATCTAAACTAATTAAACTAATATATCTAAACTTTAATCTTGGGTTTAAACCCCACCCGACTTCATAAGACGTTGTTTCATATAAGATATGCATACAAACTTTCGAGTTAGTTATTATACAGATTTCAATATTTTATTTCTTGCTTTTTAGAGCCATTAATTTATTTTTGAAACTGTTTTTTGTTAGATTATTTCAAGGTTTTTGAAGGAGGTTTTGTTTTTATTAAAAACTTTTTTATTTTAAACTTTTTTGTGGTAAGTATATTTGGTGATGATATTATCTAATACAATAGCCTTATGTCAACGGCTCATCACCTTTAACATAGTACTGCTTTTCCCGACGCAGGAGCGTTTATTGTTGAGGAGTTCTCCTGGTACTTCACTATCAGCTCTTCTTCACCATATGAATTATGATGAGCATAAATAGCCTAGCAACCATATTAAAGTAATCGTATCGTACCAGTGAACTACTTAGTATTGAAAAGTTCCGATGATCATCTATTCTGGTCTTCATCATCAGTTCTACTTCACCGAAATGGTACTTTTCGAAAGCAAATGCACAAGTTACTTAAGAAAATACTAAAATCGCTATAGATGTGCCTATAATATTTGAAGAGTTCCCTCGATTTCTCCAAGATCCCATCATCAGACCCTGATTTCATGAACATGGGACCAACTTGGAAGTATATACATTCAAACTAAAAAAGAATTTTTCAAATCGGTCCAGCCGTCTTCGAGTAATCGAGTAACATCCATAAAAAAAAAAAAAGATTCCGACGAATTGAGAACCTCCTCCTTTTTTTTGAAGTCGGTTAAAATTTTTATGAGAATTATTAAATAAAAGAACATTTGTTATGGGCCACTGTTTACGATTTATTTACGAATAACTAAAAACGGGGACCTTTACACCGGCCTCCCCCTGTAAGCTCCACCCCATCCATCAGTACTTTAGTATGTTGTTTTAGACACCATTCCCTACAACTATGCCAAAAGTCGCTCATACACGAATTATTTCCCCTAATTTTTCTTTGTTTGGCGGACAAATATACCTACTCGCGGTTTTATTGAAAGTACTTTGGTAATTAGTTGGTATGGTATTTGGTTGGTATTTTTTATTTTCCCGAGTCATACTTCACTCTACCCGTGCAAAATTCCATCCCATCCTATTATAAATATATTAATACAATTACTGTTATGTACTAATTAATACTATCGATCATAATATCGATAATGACGACCTGAGTGGTGCAGTGGTCAACATGCCGCCTACCACGCAAAGGTCCCGGGTTCGATTCCCGGCCGGGCAGAAATTGAAATGATGAATTTTAATTTCTGTGACCGGTCTGGGTGTTACTATGTATAATAAGTATATATTATTTAAAAAGTATATAAGTAGTATATCAGTTGTCTAGCACCCATATTAAAAGCTTTGCTTACTTTGGGGCTAGATGGCGCTGTGTGGAATTGTCCAAGCATTTATTATTATTATTATATCGATATCGATTTCAATGTCAATAGTGACTGGACAAGATGTCATCACTGACACTTTACATAAACGTTTTTACACACACAAATGTAATTTAATTTCGCTTTCGTTTGACAGCTCATGTTTGTTCCTCTATTCTGCTCCCCTTTTTAATATACTATATCTATGATTCCGCTAGGTATATTAACTTTTTGGTTTACAGGCTTGTGAAGTCAACAAGTCACGTGTCCAGCGCCATAATTATTTTGGCGCGGTTTATAATTTTAAACTTTAACAATGATTTTTCCTGAAATATCAATGTGGTGCGCGTATTACGTAATAAGGAATAATGAATAATTTAAAATAGTTTTCCAAAATTAGCCAAATAGCCTATTTCTTCACCCGCTTTCTCTTTTGTCGTCAACTTTCAATAAATACGTCTTGCGTCAAACGCATGCCATAAAAATGTTGACGCTTTTTAAAGAAATATGGGACATGCACGAAGACACACCAATAAGAATTCAAATCGTTTAATGTTTTTTTTTATCTTATTTAATTATTTTGACCTTGGCCACAGAATAGATAATAAGTACAGAAAGGAAACTCTTCGCCCCGCCCCACAATCAATTACCTCACCCCACCGGCGCCCACCGCGCGAGTTTCGTGTGTCGATCCGTGTGCTCATTCAAAAGCTCACTCACACACAGTGTGCAATAACGTCACTGTGTAGCGTCTGTGTAATAAGTAGTTGAAACGCCACGCTTGCATTGAGTGCCCTGGGTGTGCCTTGGCTTTGCATTTCCTTACATCATGTTCACTTAGTTAATTTTATTTCAAAGAAAACGAAAATCCAATGTCAAGCTTGCAATATTTATAGTACAGTAGCCCGTAAAACATTTAAATCACTAAAAAGCTTACCGTTTGCCGTTGTGATATAGTTATTTATTATGAAATCCTTACTAATATTATAAATGCGAAAGTCCGTTTGTTTGTTTATTTGTTTGTTTGTTTGTTTGTTACTTCTTCACGTCTTAACTACTGAACCGATCATCATGAAATTTTACATACACGTTGCCAGGGGTACAGAGAAGGACATAGGGTACCTTACATCCAGAAAAAACATAAAGTTCCCGAGGGATAGCGAAAAAGTTCACGCAGACGAAGTCGCGGGCGGCCGCTAGTTATAGATATTTTAACCCAAGT